>CM028136.1:245962500-246022500 GCA_016271365.2 Neoceratodus forsteri
GGCTTCATCTACCCAAACTCGAACATCCATCCTCCCGGTTCTTAATGTCCGGTCTCCACCCCCACACACAAGGAGCGCACAATTGCCAGCAAGCCCAGATGCAGCCAATCAGACTGCGCTCCCAAAACCCTACCCGTAAGCTGTGGATCCCCTGCACCACCCCACCCCACCCCCACGGTCGCGCAGGTTGTGGTAAAACAGCAGGATGCAGCCCCTTCCCTCTATCATCCTCCCCTCAGCCAGAACTCTGGTGGCCCAGGCCTGTTCCCAAATCCAGCTCAGCAACGTCACGAGCAGTAGCTGTACCTCTGCACTAGCAGGCCGGCCCAAGCTTTTGTTTTAGATTTAGGGTCAGATCCATCAGGGTCTTTGCCTGCTCTTCTTTTAAAGCATTTTTCTCATGCTCTCTGGTATGTTTTGCCACCATGAAAACCTTGGGTGTCTTTGTAGTAAGGGTCTGTAGATCCTCATCCTGGAAAATTGTTAATTTTTATGGGACCAATGAAACAGGTTTGCTACTGCCTTTTCCCTCAAACATGCCCTCCATCTACTGGAATCTACATCGGTGCAGAGCAGGGAGCCCCCAATCTCACACACACACACATACACACACACACACACACACACACACACACACACCTGGCTAAATTGCTGTTTAATAAACACCAGTCTGTCAGGCTACCACGCTCTAATGAGGCAATGAGCTCTGGAAATTAGATGACCATAAGCTTTGCTGTTATCTGTGCATGTGCAACTGCGCATGCACTACAACAAGCAACTGGCAGAAACAGCAAGTCTCACCCAGTGGCACTAATTACAAGAGCAAAGAGAAAATAAAAGACCAAAAATGTGTCTTCAGGGCAACAGAACAAGGATTACAATAAGGTAAAGAAAACACTCCAATAGGGTGTCTTTTGTAAAACAAAGAACAGGTATGCCAGCCTGTTGGCACAACACTAGTGCTACTGCTTATGATGCAAGCAACCCAGGTTTGGAAGGGAGCTTGGGTCATCAGGCTGGGGAGGAGCCCTGAACACCCTAGGGATGCCCTCCTCCTCTGGGCAGGGACAGCAGTTAGCTCCGCTGCAATACTTCACACTTGAGTGACTACAGGTGCTGTGCAGTGCAGCATGGTAGCTTTAACATCGGCTCGTGCCATGCTGCATCACACACACCTTGCATGTGTGCTTATGCACCCGTGCTACGACATCCTAGGGTATTGGAAAAACACGTGAAAATACCCTGGCTAGCAAGATGAAGCCATCCACCCACAGGCTGTGCATCTGGCTACTTAGACACCTCCTACACATACCAGATCTTAGGTCCCTCTGCCACAATGGGTCGAGCACTAGGGGAACTCTGGAGGTAAGGAAGTCCTGAGGGACACCAGAGTGATGGAGTGGGGCAGCTGAGCAGAAGGGAGCCAACCAGAGATGCAGGGCAAACAGCAACCGCTATGGCAAGCAGAGGGTAGTAGTGAATGGGCCAAATAGGGACAAGGAGATCACAAAAGGAGTGCTGAGCGACTGCTCTTGGAACAGTTTTAACATGGTCATAAGTGACAGTGGAAGACAGAGGGAAAATTGAGTCTCTTTGCGGACGACACAAAACTAAGCAGCAGGGTAGATGACAAAAAGAGTGAGTGAGCTTCGGAAGGACAGTAAGGTCTGGTGCGATTCAGTGCCAAGCAGTGCACCATAATGCACTTAGGGAGACCGAATCCATGCACAGACTACTGAATGGGAGGGTGTTAGAGCTGCAATTTCAGAGGAGAGGTATCTTAGGTGGGGTTCATAATCAGTGACTCCTTCACGTAAACAAGTCAATACAACAAAGCATACAGCAAAGCAGAGGATGCAGGGGTGCACTTGGAAGGGTTTTGACAGTAGGAGAAGCCAGGTGATTCTGCCACTGACGGCACAGATCTCTACCGAGGCCTCATCTAAGGAGAGACACAGACTACAATGGATACAGCAAAGGGTCACCAAGATGATCCAATGCCAGCAGAGCAGTTGGAGGCCCTAAATACAGTATGTATTTGTTGGAGGACAGACAGGAGTGGAAGAGTATGACTAAAACATACAAGTTTCTAGGATATAAACTAGGTGAGAGGACCCATTTTCTAAGAAACAGATGCAGTCACTAGGCGTATGGCTGAAGATTGGTGGGGACAAGTTAGAAAGCGTGAAAAGTTCACTTCAGTGAAAGGGTGGTGGAACTGTGGAACAGACTGCCAACAAGTGGAGGGACAACTACCCATAATGGGGTTTAACACCATCTGAACAGGGCAGGGGGACTTATTGTACTAGAAAGAGGGGCAACAGACCACCAGTACAGTAGGTCAGTGGAGTGAGATAATATAGTAAGGGCAGACTCAATGGACCATTTGTATCTTTGTGCTGTCAGATTCTATTCCTATATATAACCATGTATAAAGACTACCAACTGACAATGTGGAGTGACAAAGGCAGTTGAAAACACCAATTACACCAATTCTGTTAGTCCAGCATTGTTTGAACATCTAGGCCATTATGTGTACCAGTAATAATTCACTAGATGCTGCCAATCCCAGATCTCTAGCTACTACGGACAAATGTTTAAGGGTCAGACAGAGTTTGTTTGAAAACTGGCGACGAGGAAAGGCACACTGGATCCAAGGCTCATTTACAGGAGAGATCAGGGAGAGGAATAGGGATAAAAAAAAAAATATAATAATCACAGCACAAACACAGTTTGCAGTTACAATAAAGAGCAGAGAACATGAATAAAGGATTGAGTGCAAAATGAGCACTCAGGATAGAAGCAACAAAATAAGGTGTTTTAGACCCACTACGCCTGGGTAGGAGGCAAACGAAAGGAGCAATGAAGTAGTTGGAAAACAAAGCAGGGGAGTGAAGGATTTGTAGCAGATACCAGAGGGAGGCAGTGAAGTGGAGGGAAGAGACGCTGGGAAGCAAAATAGTATTAGGTAGAGAAGCAGGGGGGAGAGACTGTCACCTATGACCAACTAGTGTCAGTGGAGACTGACTAGGCAGGGCCAAGGGGCAGACTAGATCATCCTAAAGGTCCTTTTCTGCCAACAAAATCGATTTTATATGTTGGTTCCAAAGGCATGGGAGATGACAGAAAAATGCCAATTGCCCAGCAGAGGAGCAGAGATCAGGAATGTCAAAGCTGCGAGGATCCCTAGAGTGGAGGGAGCAGGAGGCAGAGGAATGAGTGAGCAGAGTTACGAACGGTAAGAGGGAAGAGACCCAAATGAGTATTTGAGTATGCATGAGGCACAGTGTGTCTGGTGACATGAAGGTAGAGGGAATGGCTAAAGAGGAATAAAGTGAGCAATGATGACTACATGGGGGGGAGTTGTTAAAGCAGAAGGTGTCCGTTATGGCCAGGGAGGCTGAGGGAGTGACACCACAGACCACATCCAAATACTCAGACTAGGAGCACCATTCTGATGACAAGCTCACACAGACCTGTGGAGACAGATTGTGTTTTACTGCAGTAAAAGGCAGCAAACTTAGGGCAGAACATGGCATGAATGGCACATGCTGGCTAGCCACACAGAGGTACATGAAGGACTGAATCACTCTAGAGGAGTTCCAGTCCAAGGTGCAGAAGACTGGCACAGTTGAGAGTCCAGCCAATTTCTGGCTGGTGCCAAAGTCTCACAGACAGTTATTGTGTTAACCCAAGGCTGGTCTGATTGGAACCTGAACAGGGCATTGTTGAAGTCCTGCTGTATCAGACTTTCCAGAGCTGTGGTAGAGGGACAAGAGGTATAGTTGACTGTCATATGCATATTATGTATAT
Source organism: Neoceratodus forsteri (assembly GCA_016271365.2). Lineage (NCBI taxonomy): Eukaryota > Metazoa > Chordata > Ceratodontiformes > Ceratodontidae > Neoceratodus > Neoceratodus forsteri. The sequence continues at coordinate 245,966,314 of CM028136.1, forward strand.
ATGCAGAGTTGGCACAAGCCAAGGGGAGGTCATTAAGAAAGGTGGAGAACAGAATGGAGCTGTATGGGATCCTTGCCTGCATGGGAAGTGGAGGCGACAAGGCACTACCAACCTTTACTAACTACAGACAGCCCAAGGGGCAAGAACAGAACCAGTCAACAGCAGGAGCTAAGAGGCCAGCAGAACTCAGCTTATCCAGGAAGAGTGGGTGGGACACAAGAGTCAAGGGTCTTGACCATATCACTGAAAATGGCAGCTGTGATATGCCCTGATCAATCCCAGAGAAGGCACAATTAGTTGCTGCACAATTAGTTACATGCAACATGAAGGAGACCGTGGAGTGATTTTTCTGGAAAGGGTGAACTAAGCTTCTCTTTTGCAGCTTAGCAGGGGAAGAGGAGGGAGATTGGCCAGAAGTTAACCCGACAGAAAGAGTCCCCAGCTTGTGCAGTGGAAGAACACTGGTCAACTTCCAGGTTTGAGGAACAGCACTGAGGCAGAAGGAGAGGTTGAGGAGGTGAGTCAGGAGATGCTATGGCTGATACAGAGTAACTTAGAATCCAGCCAGTCAGGCATGCTGGCCCTTAAAATGGCCTGTTATACAAGTAAAGCAGTTACTGGTTTTGAGCACTGCTAGTACACCAAGTAGCAGGCAAATGAAATGCATTTCTTACAGTCCAGCTTCTCACCTCTTTTCCTTTAACTATTCCATCTTCTGACCACTGAACAGACACAGTGTTCTTCTCCAGACAGAGGCTTGTTATGTGTGCATCGTGTATCAAACCTAGGTACAAAAGAAAAATATCCTGTCAGTCAAGAAAAACATTCTTTAGCTAACTGGTGCGAGCAGTATACCAGTTATATGCGATGTTCAGTGCCCCCAGTTCAACTCCTATTTCTCAGCCATAACCAGTAAATCTTCAGATCCTACAAATGAACAGGGAAAAAAAAAAAGTTTGCAAGTCCTAAATCTTTATTCTCAAAGTGCAGCATAAAGAAATAAAAGTAAAATGTATCCTTAATCTAAAATCTGCATTAGAAACCTGGAAGGGTGGGGCTGCCTGTCCAGATAAGCAGGGGCTTTTCTAGAGCTCCTCAGTGGAGTTTATTTACATTATCAAACCTCCCTTAAAGTTCTCAGTTGTTGCTTCAAACAAACCCTTCTTTAGAGGCGTGAAAGGTTTTGTTACCAAAATGCCTGGGCAAAGGGTGAGCAGTGAACAGTGCTGGTAATACTGTACACCCAATAAATATACAATATTGTTATATAATTTTAGTTGTCCTGTGGAGTGCCGTTTCCTGGAACCAGACAGTCAGAATATGGGCAACTGTCACAGAGGCGCAGGTCAGAAGCATAGGAAAACCAGGAGCAGTTTCAAAATTTGCAAATAACGTTATTTTTCTCACTAAACAGCAAAATAATAAACTTTTTCAGTATAACTATTTACAAGGCAGTACAAACAGAGGAAACAAAGTCCTTCTTCTGAGGGTAACTCTTAATTCCAAGTTTCAGTCTCTCATTCTCCTTGTCTCCAGCAAAAGCATTGCTGCTCTTTTTATGTCCGTCTGGGAACTTGTTAAGAGCCTGCTTCTCACATAATGTTCTTGTAAGTTTTGTTCCTTGCAGGTGCAGCAACACAGTACATGGTGTCCCAAAACAGACCTCTTGTTGACAACTCTCCAAAGAACTTAAAAACTGCATCTCAGGTTAACCCATCGAGTTCCAAATAGCTATTTGCAATCATTTCAACAGTATAACTATATGCAGTTTTAAACACCTCCCCTTACCCACCAGCGTCACTTGTACAGAGCTTTAGCATTCCCTTCCTTGACAAATAGGAGACTACATCACTGCGCAAATTTCATCTCTAAGTACTGGCTTGGTACACTCCCTCCCTATCTAAACTCCCTAACCCCCTCACCCCACCCACTCCCTCTCGACTTCTAAGATCCCACAACCACAGAACTCTGACTGTTCCCTGGAGATCCACCTCTAGTGGACAGGCCTCCCTCCCATCATCTGCCTAAATTGTGGAATGCTCTTCCTACTCAAATCCAATCCTCTTCCTCGCCTGGCTCATTAAATCAAGCTCTACACAACTTCCTCTCTGTAAATTGCACTCAATCTCTCCCCGGTCTTTTTTTTTTTTTTTTGTATCAAGGGTGTGTTTGAAGGGTTTTCCTCAGGTTTGGTTTTAAGGCAAGGGCCTCCTAAAATGTTTGGTGACAAATGTAGACTGGGAAGCCTTCCACTTATGGTTTTTGGTGACAAAAATACTCAATGAAATGGAAAAAAAAAAAAGATTTGCCTCGGTATCTTTTTTTTTTCCCTTAACGTTCTTTATTTTACATTTTTTTCTTAAAACAAACATTAAACAATGATAATACATTACGCATTCTAATAATTACACTCATTACAGGGGTTACATGTTATAATCTATAAATACATTGTTGTCATAGGTTGTTTTTTAACAATTTTAGAGGGCGGTGCAGGGAGAGGGTAAATAACTTGTGCAAAAACATTTTATTATACCGACAAGGAGGTAGAGGGCTCATCCATATGGATGTGGCCTATAAATAATAAATTAATAGTATGGTTTTGCTTCCTTCTCTGGGACCAACAAGTGATCTAAGGGCAGACAGGGACCTTCATGGCGATATATAAAGAACCCATCTCCTCCAGATCAATTCAAACACCTGTGATTTCTTATTTACCATGGCTGTAATTAGTTCCATTTTATACATTTCTATCATAATATCTTACCATTATTTAAGCAATACAGTGTTCTGAGTAGCCAATTTCTTGTGATGGTCTTTGGGCTGCCAGAAAGGCCATCTTTAAAGTTTACTTGAATGGGGATCTCTGCACCCTTGGGTAATCTCAGTATAAAACACACACACACACACACACACACACACACACACACACACACACACACACACACACACACACACACACACACACACACAGTGTGGGGTTAACTGATATTCAGAGGGAACATCACTGCCAACGCCCATTGCACATCTTTAAAAAGAGCACCAGCAGGGGCACTCCATAATGTGCTAATGCAGCTGGGGAGTGACCACAGCCTCTCCAGCAAGTGGGGGCCTTGAATGTTGATATTTAGCTTGAATCTTAGGGAATAAAATACCTTGTGTTAACCTTCCAAGAGAATTCTTTCCAGGTGACCGCTGAGGTCCCCAGTGAAGTCTAGTCAGATGTTTCTCCCAGATAGGCTGCTCAAATTTAATTCCCAAATCCTTTTCCCAGGCCTCTTTGGTAGCGCTTAAGAGTTACCATAGGCAGATAGGATGACCCCATATAAATACGAAATGGTATGGGACCGGGGAGCTCTGCTCTCCACCATATCTATCAAGGTGTTAATCTGTGGAGGTGAGTTAGAGGCCCAGAAATCCCCAGAGATAGACCCGATATACTTGCACACCTGAAGATATCCAGATCTGTCCTTCAGGGAGATTGCATAAGTTCCATTAAGTTCAGCCAATGTCAGCAATCCCCCCTCACCTAGAAAATGAGACTAAGTGCAGGCCCAGTCTTTCCCATCTACGGAATCCCATGTCCATAGAGACTGGTATAAAGTCTCTTGTATATGGAACTGACTGCAATAGCACCCTCCAAGGGGACAGTTTCTTATCCCGTAATAGGCTATACCAACATTTTAGGGTGGTCTGTGTGTAAGTGTTAGATTCTTCTTTGATCTTACTCATCCCATCTTGATGTTAATATCCTGTTCAAGTGATGCAAATCTCCCTCTTGTTTGCTAGGGTTTTCCCATTTTGCAGTATAGTCTGTACTTACCCAGCACACTATTGTTCTAATCTAGGCTGCTAAATAATAGGATTCTAAGTGTGGGAGCACCAGGCCCCATTGTGTTTTAGGAATCTGGGACAGTGAGCATCGAATCCGGGATCTGCTCGGTCCCCCTGAGGAAACCAGAGATATTGCAGTCTAGCTTTCGAAAGTATTCTTTAGATATCTCTACCAGTAGGGTTTGGGCCACATAAAGAAATCTTGGGAGTAATACCATCTTTACTGCTTCAACTCTCTGGATCAAAAGGAATTGGGATTAGTGCCCAGCCCTCTAGATCTTTTCCAAGTTTGTCTAGCAGTGGTGTGTAATTTATTTCTAATAGGAAGGGGGCATCAGGCCCCAACTTAACTCCTAAATATTGCAAAGATTTCAGATTCCATCTGAAAGGATATCTTGTCTCAATTTTGACTGAGGGGACATAATTCAGCTTGAGTACTTCTGTTTTTACAGAATTAATTTTGTACCCTGCCAGTAAGCCAAATGCATGTAGTACCTGCCATAGGGGGATCTAATGTGTCTAAGTATCAAATACAACTCGTGGCAGTCTACAGTCACCACAAGTCTGAATGCTCCATTTTAAACTTGGAGGTCCTATATTCTGATTGGGTCTGACAGACCCTATGAAGCATGGTCCCAAAAGACAAGTGTAGTTTGCTAGCAAGACGGCATGAACTGTCAAAGAAACAAAGCCCAAACACTATTCCCCCAGCCAAAGACAAAGCGTCACCCGTAATACAAAGCCAGCAAAGAAAACCACTGGGTAAGAGGCAAGCCATCAGGGCTTGCGCTAACCTCCTACTGAAGTCCCCAAATGAAATTTGAGGATTGTGAAGCACAAAAAAAAAAAATAAAAAAAAAAAAAACAGTGCTTCAGCAATGTCCCTCTGTATTGAAAAGTTTGCACTTACATCATTTGCAGAAAAGAGTGTTGGGTAATGTAGTACAGTGACACTACAGCAAATTTCTAAACCTGAGATTTTCAGAGCTTACACCCAACATTAGAAGCAGAGGGTCAAACTGACCCACTTCACTCGTCCTAATGCAAGTCCTGAACATCAAAAAGACTTAAACAAGTAAGGTGAAACAAAAACAAAACAAAACAAATCTAAATAAATATGAAAAAATTTGCAGGTTTAACAAAAAGCAGATTACAAATGAGAAGTTTAGCCAGATGCTGGGACCACCAAGGACCAGAGAAAAAACTACCGATAAGAAAAAGAAGTCTAAAACTGAAATACCTAATGCTAAAGAGAGTAGTGAAAATCATCGAAAATGCAGAAATAAAACCACAGAAAGACTAAACTAGTGAGGAGAGCTCTCCGGGAAGACTTGCTTTCACAGGCAGAGAAATAAATCTGGCATTAGCCAGCAGAACACAAGCGCCATCATGAGTGGTCATTTGAAGCAAGTTTCATTATTTTACAAAAATTCCACCCTTCTCCAGGGTAGCTTCGCCTACCAGGTTAACTGCATTAGTTAAGCATAATGAGGGATTCCTGGGGCTTGATCAGTAAACCAGTAATTGTGAAAAACAAATGTTGCTTACTAGGCAAATAGTAAAAAAAACAGCAACAGTAGCCGAGTAGGATATTCTCCGGTTCCTGGAAATCAAACAGGAAATGGAAAGACAGTAATTTACGCAGTTTAAACAATAAAACTAAAACTTTTTGATATGAACACTTCAAAAAATTAAAACTCAACTGAAGAACCAGACATTACCAGCGTGCACTACATGGTGACTGCTCTCCTCAGGCAGAGAAACGTATCTAAGCAACGGCCTCCTGAGTGCAGTGCAGATGGAGTTTGAACCTACATTCAAATTCTACAATTTGCATATGTTCTATGTAAGCAATAAAGACACGACAGGGTATGTAGAACATATTTTATACTGCACACTTAGGCGTTCAGCCTCAGGTGTGCATAAAATGTTATATGCACACCCCTGGAATGTCTTATTGCACTTATGAAATGGCTCACTTAAGTTGTATAATGAAAAAACACATACAAACATTTAACATTGCTTAAAAGAAAAAATTACTCACAATAGTAATGTTTCTTCTAATGGAGTCTTGCTGTATTCTGACCATACGCAGTTAGCCCCAGCACTTGAACTGCTCCAGAGAGGAAAGAGGGAACTCTATGCAGCAGCATAGAACGTTGAGCTCGAGCTCGGCTTTCAAACCTCTGTCTGGCACTTTTCAGTGTAACAGTCAGATTCTTACGAGCAAACTAAGTACTAAATATGGAAATTGTTTAACTTAAAAGCCGAAAGGCAACAACCTGGGTCCAAAAGACTCAAGTCGAGAACCCAAGAAAAAAGGTAGTGACAATACAATAAACATAAAAGCAACAGCAATAAAACTACCCCACCCTTAAGAGGGAGGGTACAAGGTACACCCCGGAGGTGCAACACTACCTGCCAGCCCACTTCCCAAAAACTAGGTTCTGAGAGGGGAGGCAGGGAGAGAGGTCAGAATACAGCAAGACTCCATTACAAGAAACATTACTATGATGAGTAATTTTTTCTGCAAACATGAAGTCTTGCTGTATTCTGACAATATCTGAACTACCAAGCAGTTCCCCAGGAGGAGGAAATACAGAACAGGATCTGCAGTACTGCTATAGCAAACCTAGCATCACTCTTAGCCTGGATATCCAGAGTAATACTTGGTGAATGTATGGACCGTTTTCAGGTGGCCACTTTACAGATTTCTACCAAGGGATATCTCTGGCAGCAGCCAGAGAAGCAGCTGTACTCCTAATCGAAAGTGAGTCCTCAGGCCTGAAGGGGATGCTTGCCCAATTTGTCCTACCAGATCAGTATACAAGACAGACAATCCACCTGGCAATAGTTTTTAGTAGCAGCATCCCTTTCCCACTTCACCGTAAGTGAGGAATAATTGAAGAGTCATTTCTGTGTGCCTTAGTATGCTCCATGTAGTAGCTAAGTGCCCTTTTAAACATCCAAACTGTGTAATCTTTCTCCTGAAGAGTTGTCAGTGAAAAACACAGGAAGAGATGCAGACTGGTTCAGATGAAAATCTGACACCACTTTGAGTAAGAACCTCCTATTGGTTCTCAGGACCACCTTATTCTTATGGAAGGAGATCAAGTCCGGTTCAACCAACAGGGCCTGTAATTCATTAATCCACCTGGCAGAGTGATAGCTACCAGGAACAGTTTTCCAGGTCAAGTACTTCAGCTTGGCCAAAGCCAGAGGTTCAAAGGGTGGCTGGCACAAGCTGAGCAATGCAGACATTCAGATCCTAAGCGGAGTAGGCTCTCTAAAGAGAGGGTTCATAGAACCAGACCTTTGAAGAACTTACTGAAAACAGGATGAGAAGCCAGGGAAGAGCCCTTCCCTGTTGAATGGAGCGCAGACACAGCTGCTAAGTGAACCTTCAGAGTTGCAGGCCTAAGGCCTGGGCTATTAAGGTGAACCAGATAATCTAAGGCTGTAGCAATGCCTGCAGTATCAGGCAGAATGCCTTTCTGAGAACACCAAATGCTGAATTTTTCCATTTGGAATTATAAGTTTTCTAAGTGGAAGGTTTCCTTGAGACCTTCAGAATATCAGAACTCCCGAGAAAGAGTAGGCCTGCATATTCTAACTCCTCAAGAACCAGGCCTTGAGATTGAGAGGCTGGAGATTGGGGTACCAAATTCTCCCGAGAGGAGGTTAACAGATTGTGTCTCTTGGGAAGAGACAAGGGGAGGGACACTGCCAGGGACAACACGGGGTACCAAGGTTGTCTGGCCCAGTCCAGAGCCACCAGTATCACTGTACAGTGTTGAGACCTGATCTTGACTAGAACTCTGAACAGCAGGGGGAAGGGAGGAAAGGCATAGAGGAACCTGCCCTTCTAGTCCAATATGACAGCATCCAGAGAAACAGTCCCTAGGACTGGGGGTCTGCAGCAGAACAGGGGAAGTTGGTGCTTGTCCGAAGCTGCAAAGAGATCTCTCTCTGGAGTGCCCCACCTGTTGAAGATTACTGTCAGGATGGGAGGATCCAGGGACCATTCATGATGTCCCTGGGAGATTCTGCTCAAAGCATCTGCTAGCACATTGTCTTTCCCTGGGAGATTAACTGCTGTCAGGGGAGCCTGAAGGAATAGGCTAGAGACCACAGTTTCCTTAGCCTCTGTGCACAAGGCCGTGGACAGAGTGCCCCTTGCTTGTTGATGTATCACATTGTGGTGGTGTTGTCTGTCCTGACCTGCACCACCTTGTTTGTGACAGAGGCCGAGAAAGCCTGAAGGGCCAGGAATACTGCCCTGAGTTCCAGGAGATTGATATGACGGAGAGGCTCTTGTGGAGACCAAACACCCTGAGTTGTCAGGGCTCTCAAATGGGTTCCCCAGCCTGAGAAGAAGCATCTGTGGTTAGGACTACTGAGGGAGCTTGACTGAGGAATGGGACACCTTGTCTGAGACTGTCCTGATCCAGCCACCACTGGAGAGCTTGGACCAGAGTTTGAGTCACTGGAACCAATTTGGTAAGAGTCTTTTTCTGAGACCAAAAGGACCTTAGGTAGAACTGAATGTCCCTCATCTGAAACCTGGCTCCTTGTACCACTGCAGTGGAAACTGCCATGTGGCCTAGGAGTTGAAGAAAGTGTCGGTGGACGAGAGACCATAGGTCGAAATGAGGAAGCGAGATCTGCAAGGACCTTTACCCTTGCCAATGGGAGGAAGGCCACTGCCTGAACAGTATCTAACTATCCCTATGAAGTAAGGAGCTGTACTGGTTCAAGAACAGACTTTTGGAAGATTGAGGAGAAACCCCAGAGAACTGAGCAAGTTCTGAGTGATTTGCAGAGCTGACTTGACCTGGTCTGAGGACTGACCTACAATGAGCCAGTCGTCCAGGTAGGGGAAGATGGATATACCCTGCCTTCTGCGAAAGCCTACTACTGCAAGGCACTGTAAAACACCCTTGGAGCTGATGTTAGGCCGAAGGGCATGGCCCTGAACCGATAATGGCCTGAAGGCAACTCGAACCAGAGGTACTTTCTGTGGGAGCACCTGACTGGAATATGGAAATAGGCATCCCTCGAGGTCCAGGGATGCTAACCAACCCCTGGCCTTAGAGAGGAAGAGATACCCCCGTCACCATTTTGAATTTTGGTTTTGTGATGCGTTTGTTTAAATACCGAAGTCTAGGATGGGTCACATACTCCCCTGCCTTTTGGGGCAAGGAAATATCTGAGTACAGACCTTTGCCGCCAGTGCCGAGTAGGAACTTTCTATACAGCTCTGGGAGCTGGCAGAGAAGAAACCTCTGCCTCTAGAGCAATGGTTTCTGAGATGGTTGCAGGTGGAAAGGACTGGACCCTCATTTTGGGAACCTTTTGAAACAGAGAGGCCAGTCCCTGCTTACGACCTCAGGACCCACTTGTCTGAGGTAACAGACTTCCAGGCCTGGAATTAGTAAGCCAGCCTGCCTCCTATTGGAATAAGGGAGTCGACCGGGCTGACACATCAGGGTGTTTGGCAGAAGCCTTGTACTGGGAAGAGGATGCAGTCCTGCTCATCCCCCTCCTGCCTCTCCCTCAAAAGAACCCCTCTGTGGGAAAGAAGAGGAAGCCTGGGCTTGGTGGAAAGGCCTGCCCCTGCACCATGACTGCTGCTTCCGGGTGCTTGCCTTTCTTTGGCCTGTGCACTCCTGTAGGTGGTTCTGTACTCATCCATTTTCTTCATGCAAGCCTCTGTCTGCTCCCCAAACAGAGTGTTACCCACTACAGGGAAATCCATGGCCTTAGCCTGGGTATTCTGAGAAAGGCTAGTACATCTGAGCCAATCGTGTCTCCTGAGAGACACAGATGTAGCCATGACTCTTTATGCCACATCACTGGGGTCTACAGCAGCGTGGAATTGTATTTTAGGTGCCTCAATTCCATCAGCAGCCACCTCCTCCAGCTCTTTGACTAGCTGGGGGGAGGCCTGTTTAGCCAGTTCCAGAACTGTATCCCACCTGGACTTCTGGTACCTGGCTGTGTAGGCCATACAGGTAGCCTGCCTGAGTCCCAAATGTTTTTTTTTTTTGGCCATGGCATCCACTTTCCTGGAGTCTTTGTCTGGGGCATGTGAAGCCAAAGGAATATTAGCCCTGTCACAGGCTGCAGCCTGCACTACACAGACATGGCTGCAATTTCTATATAAAAACTCCATACCTGAGCCCGATAACGTGTACCTCCTGTCCATTCTCATCTACAGGAGGCATGGAGTTAGGTGTTTGCAATATCTTTTTTGTTAGTTTCCCCAAAGCTTTATGAAGAGAGATAGACAATCTTTTGGACTCTGGTATGTCCATCTCAACAAAATCAGGCTCTTCCTCCTATTCCTCCTCCTCCTCCTCCTCCTCAGCAGCTTCTACCATTGGGAGCTGGAGGTTTCAGCCACCTTCTTGTAGAACAAGAAGTGGGAAGGAAGACATTAGAAGGCCTGTCTAGGGAGATGTCCAGTTCAATAGCACATCAGTCCTCCTCCACATTATAGTAAGCATCCGGATCCGACCAAACTGGCCGTGCTGGTTCCGAATGAAACCGAGCAAAGTGACTAAACTATACTTATCGATTTGGCTATTTCAATAGCCGGAGTATGCAGTGCTGGATCTGAACAGGCTGACTTCCTTTTTCTTTTGCCGGTGCTGACCCCTCAGAGTCAGATCTCCTTTGCCAGAGGACATATCACCAGGTCAGTGGGCACCTCCTCAGGTTCGCCACAATAGAACCAGGCTGGCCATCTGGATCCACAGACTTATGGCCCCCTTTCCTTCAGTCTACTCAACCTTTTTCCAGAGTGGCTTTAGGAAAATTCTTGCAGATTTGGCAGTCTGTTTTGAGGTGGTCAAGCCCAGACAATAAACACAGATGAGGTGGGGGTCAGCCTTGGTAAGGCCTCCCCACACAGTACAATGTTGAAAACCAGTGGGACCGCTTTCTTTCCTTGGATTCCTCTAGACATGGCCACTCTTAAATTACCCTTACAGCTTTCAGTCAGGTAATACTCCCTATCGGTTACCAACCGTGTTACAGTGTGGACAGAAATAGATACATATATAGAGATATATATTACATATAATATAACACAGAAAATGTCTTTTTCTGTTTTGATTTTATTATTAAACAGATAGGAACCAGAACACCACTACTAAATCCCAGAAAACACAAATATAAAACAAAAGGTTGGTTTCCAACCGGACCGACTGATCAGTAACTGAGGAAAAACAATTTCCACAGAAAATAAGTCACTACCTATCTACAGCACTACCTGTACCGTAGACAGAGACTTGAAATCAGAAAATATATCGGTTGAAATAAATAGCAACACTCTAAATTTTCCGAACTGAGCAGGGGAGAAATCTCTGGAGCGACTTCACTGTTAGGCGGAGTAAAGAATCGGACGGTTACACTTAAGAGTACCAGAGACAAGTTTGAAAACAGAGCTCAAGCTCAATGTTCTATGCTGCTGCAGAGTTCACGCTTTCCTCTGTGGGGCAGTTCAAGTGCTGGGGCTAACTGCATATTGTCAGAATACAGCAATACTTCATGTTGTTTGAACAGTTTATTTAACTAGATAACCGAAGAAAAACAGCCCATTTAAAGGGAAAGGGGGAAGGGGTGTAACAGTTGTAATGCTGCCGCTATTCTAAGTTTCAGCGTCAGTTTACTCGTCTATTTCACTACTGTCCTGGATGTGTAGCTGTGAAATAGGAACAGGGTGGAGAACGGCATCTGTTAAAACGTGGTGGCAACAGTATTTATATCAGTTAGTATGGCTGTGCTGTTGCCGCCATTGTCGCTTTTGTCGATGGCTGTTACAGTTAGGATGTGTGGTTCTGTTCGAGGAACGAGCACTGGAGGAGTTGCATTTGTATATGGAACGTGGGTGGCATCAGCTGTATTTGCAATACTGGCATTTTCAATTGGAAAATGGCGGGAGCAGCACTTGTACATAGATCGGATAGGAGCATGAGGAGGTCTGCGGGTGTCAGTAGTGGCAGCAATGCAATTAGTTTGTATTTCTTTACTCACTGTGCTACTTTTTTTTTTTTTTTTTTTTTTAATCTTAGCTGTTATTCTGTGGCTCATGGTGGAAAGAATCATTGAAGATGTGTTCCATCTCCTCTTCAGTGAAAATGATCTGAGCTCAAAATAGAAATTTAAATATCTGTAAATGTTCTTTGACTGCTGGTCTCGGGCTTCATAACTACTGGGAGGTACCTCCTCTTGCCACATGACAGGCAGGAACATAAAGCTCTGCAGCCTGGATATCCTCCTCCACTTCCTCACAGTTCTTCCCAAAGCCATTCCATCCTGGTAGTACTGTATAAACTTGGAAACAGAAAGAAACATCATTATCTCAAAACAATCCGCCAGCAGACCGCCAGCTTGTTACATTTCGAGGTGGGAAGAAGCCCGGAGACCAGCAGTCGGAGAAAGAAAATATGCAGGTACTTAAATTTCTATTTCTCTCCTTATGCTGGTCTCCGGGCTTCATAACTACTGGGATAAACTAAAGCAGTACATCCCCTGGCTTCCCGGGTGGGAAGAATGTAAATACCCCTAAAGGGATCACCACCACCACAAGAACCAAGCCTCGGTCAAGGTGGACCAATCCAGCTGGGAAAGACCGGATATGGTGTGAATGGGTGGCCAAAAATCTGCCCTGCATAAGCCAGCCAGAGAGGGGTTATTAAGGCCCACCCCCAAGATGGCCAGGGCCCTGGCTGAGTGTGCCTTACCTGGTCCAGGTAAAGGCATCCCAAGCTGGAAGGATTAGGTTATGGATGAATAAATATATCTGCAGAGAGCTTAGAAGCCTCTCGATGGTTTGGTCCTGGGCGAGAATGAATGAGCTGGAGCTTTACAAATGGGCTCTGCTTTTTAAGGCAGTCCTGTATCACTCTTTAGGATCCAGAGAATGAAATTAGTTTTACTTGTCCTATTTTTGATGAAAGGTAGCAGGGAGGAATGCTCAACCCCTGGTTGCCGAAAAAAGGAATATATTACCTTTGGTAAAAGGTTCTGGATCTAATCAGAGGATCACAGAGTCCCTAGAATGCTTGATACAAAATACTATACTAGGATCCATACGGAAGATATCTTCTACCATACTGATCGACTGGTTAAAGAGATAGCTATGAGAAATGAGACTGTCTCGTCAGGTGTATGAGGATGCCTCTTTGACCAAGTTGTCTCCAGCTGGGTTGAAGGAGTTTTAAAGGAGCGCCTCAGGAACCCTCCACCTGAGGATGAGACCACAAGGACTCTTGCCTCCATCAACAGAGGGCTCCCAGTGTGGACTCTGAACCCACCAGGAAGATGGTTGTAGCTCTTTCTCGAGTTCTTATGGAAGAACTGAAGAATGAGTAGGGATACCCCAGTCAACATTTGATGCCCTTGAAGCCAGAAAGGAAACCTCGCCATATTCTGTATTAGAATAAAATAAGGAGGAATCATTTCAATGCCAGAAGAAATAAATCCTAGCTCCTTGAGACTCTGATCAATCTCCCACGAGAGAGAGAAAGGCTCTGCAGATTGAAATGCAGCACAGGGCCTGTGAAAAGGTCCAGGCAGTCCGAATTATTGGAGGTTGCCTTGCCATACAACTCAGACATGTGAACTGTGGACACCTGGGCTTAGTATCAGTAAGCCAAAGAAAGTTCTACCAGATCCACGTTACCTTGTGCTGGACCCTGAGGGTAGCAAATTGCAAGTTTTGCCGACAAGCAGAAATATCTACCTGAAGGGTGCAGGCATAGTCCTCAGCTCCCATTCCCCATGGTAGGAATTCATTGCACCGTAGCCAGACTGGTATTCAGAGCGAGAATGTATACTGCCATCAGGCCTGGCAGGAGCGCATACGACCCCTGAAGGGGCAGAAGGAGTTCTGTGTATGGAACTCCTTGCAGAAGGAGTTACTCATCCTTGTTCAACCCGGTGATCAATACAAGTCATCGTTGCTCGGTTGTCCATTGTGCTGGATCTGGACTGACAGAGACCACTTGTTCTAGGGTGGAGGCCTGACCCAGAATCTCCCTAGCCCCTTAGGCAGTCATCGATAGTAATTCTTGCTCTGTAGAAGCCCCAAATTGCAAACTCTCAAAATTGGTCCTCCAAGCCCATCAATGAAGAATGCACCCCGGCAAGGAACTGGGAGGTTTTATTTTTAGCCATCCCTGGATTGGGACCACAGTGTGAGAATGCTAGCCTAGAGAATGCTGGCCTGGATGGGCTGTCTGTGAATCATTGCCTAGGAGACTGTCTATGAAGGAGAGCATGTCCCCTATGAGCCTTATGTAACAGTGAGCCGTCAGTAGGTGAGTGGATGGGAAACGCTCTAGAGGCTCCAGAGGTCCATGGATTTCTCTTCTGTGTGAGACACCCGACTGTTTCGAAGCCTGCTTCCAGATAGGATAGGGTAGGGACTGGGGCAGAACTAAAGAGCTCTTGCTTTGGTTCTTGATAATTCTGTGCCTAGAGAGGCACTGGACGACTCCCCACACCCATGCTGGTATTGCCTGATAAAATTGCGGGGTCTTGGATGACGTTGACCAGATGGGGAAGAGCTGTATCCTGGTTGTGTGGGGCGAGCAATTACCATAAGTAGGAGCAAATACAAAGCTGGCCTTGTGGTGTAGTGGCATGTGCCACTGCCTCAAGAGCCTGTGATGCCAGGTTCGTATCCCCGTGCTGGCAATACATTACCTCAGGGCTCAATACTGGGTCCAGTCCTCTTTAACATCTTTATAGGGGACATTGCAGAGGGTCTGGAGGAAAAAGTATGCCTCTTTGCAGATGTTACAAAGATCAGTAACAGAGTTGATACACAAGGGAAGGTAGAAAGGATGAGAAGGGACTTGGCAAGGTTGGAGGAATGGTCAGACATATGGCAACTTAGATTCAATGCAAAGAAGTGCAAAGTAATGCACCTGGAAACAAAACCCGGAGAAGAGTACAGAATAGCAGGGAGGTACTAACAACAAAATGGAACGGAACTTGGGGTAGTCATATCAAATGATCTGAAGGTTGGTAAGCAATGTGAGAAGTCGGTAAGGAGAGCCAGGGGGATACTGGGATGCATAGGAAGGGGCATCACAAGTAGAAAAAGGGAAGTGGTTATCCCTCTGTACAGACAGTTGGTGAGACCCCATCTGGAGTATTGCAAGCAGTTTTGGAGACCTCATCTACACAAGGACAGAGACAGGATGGAAGCAGTCCAGAGCAGGGCAACTAAAATGGTGCAGGGTCTGCATCAGAAACCATATGAAGAGAGACAGAGCTTAATATGTATACCCTTGATGAAAGGAGGGACAGGGGGACATGATAGAAATGTTCAAGTACCTCAAGGGAATCAACAAAGTCCAAGAGGGTAGCATCTTTCAGAAAGATGTAAAGAACAAGGAGCACAATTTAAAGATGAGGGGGACTCCAGGGTACTGTGAGGAATTTTTTTTTTTTTTTTTTTCCACAGAGTGGTGGATGCGTGGAACTGCCTTCCTCGGAAGTTGTTGGGGCTAAAACAGTGGGGGATTCAAACGGCATGGACAGACACAAGGCAACTGTAGTGGGGTGTGGCAGGAAGAATGCTGTTGGTTAACTAGAATCTGCAGCTTATCCAGTAGGTAGGGAAATGGGCAGACTGGGTGAGCCAAGTGGTCCCTATCTGCCGTCAAAGTCTGTTTCTATACAGCTCCTACGACCTTGGCCGAACCTCTGGCTCGAAGGGAAGCGTTTTGAATTGACGGCGATTGTTCCCCACCTTAAATCTGAGGTATTGTGTGACTCCCGGATGGGGATAAACTGAAGAGTCTTGTAATTCTATTGATGTTGTGTGCCCCCAGTGGTGTCAAGGTTTCAGGACCAAGACTGGTCTGAATACTCATAAGAGTGAGGGAATGCCCTTGTTCCAGTCTGTGGGAGAACCTGCTCATTAGCCCCTGCCAGAAGATGATTAGGGCTCACTTGAACTTGCTTGGGCCATTGACAAACCACAGTTAGAAGTTGGTGAGGGAGCCACATGAGGCCAACAGTGGTTTTGAGTGGGAGGCGATCGTGTGTCAGTGATGAACTATGCTCCGAACCTCTTGCGTGATTTGGCATGGACGTGTTTGTCCCTTACTCGAAGATGGGCCAAAGATCTTCATTGCGAGGTTTTGATGTCGCCCCATAACTCAAGTGCCACCTAGTCT
This sequence comes from Neoceratodus forsteri, assembly GCA_016271365.2. Lineage (NCBI taxonomy): Eukaryota > Metazoa > Chordata > Ceratodontiformes > Ceratodontidae > Neoceratodus > Neoceratodus forsteri. The sequence continues at coordinate 245,982,345 of CM028136.1, forward strand.
TCCCCTGCAGTTACACTGGTTAGGGGAGGAGAACTGTGTGCATTTTCCTGAAACGACCCATTCTGCCCTTAGCTGCAGGTGTGAGCACGAAAAACCTTTCAGAAGCCTGGTGACCAAGATTTGTGTCAGTCTCTTGATGCGGCATGTGCATCTTCTCCAGTTCCCCGAATATTCCTTCGTATGGTTTATTTTCCATGTGAATTCCTGAAGATGCGACAATTTGCCCGGCTCAAAAATCCAGGGAGTGCTGGGTTGCGATCTGGTGAAAATCGAAATTTAAATACCTGTAAATTTTCTTTCTCAGACGGCTGGTCCCCGGGCTTCCTTACTCCTGGGCTGTACCTCCTGATACAGACAGGCAGGAATCAGACCTCTGCGGCAGGGGACATCCAGCCTCCCACTTCCTGTCTCCTCAGCTCTTCCTAAAGCAGTCCAATGAGGCAATACTACAAGAACTTGGAAACAGAAAACAAGAATTTTAAGGCATATATGGCCCGGAGACCAGTCAACTATATACATTCTGGGAGGAATCCGAAGCCGGAGACCAGCTGGAGAAAGAAAATTTACAGATTTAAATTTCGATTTCTCTCCTAAGCTCTGTCTCCGGCTTCCTCCTCCTGGGATATACAAAAGCAGTACATCCCTAGATGTCCCGGGTGGGAAGAATGTCAGAAACCCTTAAGGATCCACAACTGCTTGAAGCACTCTGTGCTAAGGATGCCTCATCCGAGGCATCACTTCCAGCAAATAAAATTATCAAGTGGCCACTCTGCATAAGTGTGCTGTCGATGCTTCCTAGTACACCCGCGAAGGGCCATAGCTCTGTGGAATGGGCTCTCCTGGGCCAGGCAAGTTACTCGGCCTGATCATAAGCCACGAAGTGGCTGATAGAATCTGGTCTGGCTACAGAGCCTTTTGAATCCTTGTTACCCATAATTTTTGCCCATAGCTCACATGAACAAACTTGAAGTTTTGCAAATAGCTTCCTCTCTTAATATACATTTTCGTCAGGGGCAAACTGTATGGGCCTCGAGGTTTTCTTGATTGTAATGGAAGGGAAGCATAACTTTGGCACAAAACCTTGAACTGCTCGAGCCTGATGAAAAACAGTGTATGGCTCTTGGGTAAGCAATGCTAGTCTGCCGATTCTCCTGGCTGAAGCAATAGCTATGAGGAAAAAGATGACCTTTAATTTGAAACACATGATGGATATCTCCTTGATGGGCTCTAAGGGGGGCCTTGGACGCAGCCTTGAGCACCAGATTAAGCCTCCAGGGTGGTAGCTTTGGCAGGTTGGAAGGCATATTAATGTTGCTGTCTTTAGAAACCTACAGACGTGGGTATATGAATTTGTCAACAAGAGTGCCCCCAGTGCAAAAACCTGAACCTGTAAGGTGGCTGGTTGCAGTCTTTGTCCATCCATCTGAAAGGAACTGCAATAGAACAGGCAACTATATTGGAAAGTTCTATAAGTGTTTTGAATGAAGCCCAAACCACAATGTTCTCCAGATTCAATAATACACTTTGGAGGAAGAAGAGACACAGAAGTTTCCCATCATGTCAATAACAGGAGCTGTGTAGCCGAGCTCCTTGAAAGTTTCTCTCTCAATCTCCAGGCCTAGAGAGATATGTTTAAATGGGATGCCGAGCCGGACCTTGATGGAGAATGCCCAGGCTGAACTTGAATGTTAGACGTGATCACCTTGACAGACGAATGATAAATCGGGAACTATGTGCGGAAAAGCCATAATGGGCAGACTAGAATCATGACTGTCCCTGTCCCAACCACTTTGTGAAAGAGTCTTGATAGGAGCCTGTATTGGAGGAAAGGCTACAGGAGACAAACTCATCCCAGTTCAGGGAAAGGTGTCCTGAGCCACCGCTGGTTCATCCTTGGCCAGGGAGTAGAATTGCTTTACCTTAGAGTTCTGCCAGCAGGCGAAAGAACTGTCTGAGAGTGCCCCACTGTTCTGTCAAGATGTAGGGCACTATCCTTCAGCTCCCATTCCCTGGTCGACCAACCTTGTGACTAAGCTGGTCTGTCGTCGTTTACCTGTCCTGGTATATACATCACTCCAGCGGTGCTTGGCCCACTGAAGAAGGGATTTCCTTAGCATTTGAGCTTCTTGTGCCACCGTGATGGTTGGTATATGCCAGCGTTGACAGATTGTTGGTTGGAACCAGACTATCCTGGGCAACAGCTGAGCTGGTGAGCCGTCCCAGCTCCTGAGGATTGCATCAGATCGATTGGATTTGGTGAGGATGGCCTAACTTGCAACCCTTCATGACCTCTGTCCACAGAGACCGGCACAGGAGGGAGGGTTTACTCTGTCTCAATGAGCTGTATGAGAAAAAAAAAATAAATAAATAAATAAGCAGGCAGCTGAGGAGTTAAACTCCTCGATGAGCTTTAGCAGAATCCAAACTTTAGTTTTCAGGGGCGAAAAATCCTCGTCATGTCTGCCCCCAGAAGGATCAAGGTCTGGTTTGGAATTGGGGAACTCTTTCTCTAGTCGATGAGAAAACAGTGTGCCGCGGCAGGTACCAGACCACCTCTGCCACTGCTTGTAACATTTGGATGAGCTGTGGGGCCTTTATGGGGACCATGACCAGCACTGGCACCTTCAATTCTGTCAGTGGGTCTGCAGAAGACCCCAATGGTAGAGGCTGAATTGAAGTACAGCTCTGCCACTCAGGACCGGAGATCGTGTGTGTGGCGTCACTGAGTGGGAAGGTAAATGGGCATCTTGCAGATCTCGGATGCCACAAAAACCCTTTTGCGATTCCTGATGACAAGGTTTCCACCTTGTAGGGTATGCTATGGACAAATCTATTCAGAATTGAGAACTATGACTGGCCTGAATCCTCGTGTGCTCTGGCATGATGAATGTTTTTACACGATGAGACACGGAACTAGCACATTTGCAGTAATCCCAAAATGGCCTATATGGTTGCCATCTTTAAGATGGGTTGCCAGTAATGGTGTAGAGTACCACATGAGGTAGTGAGGGCTTATATTAGGTGCTGATAATGTCTATGACCCCTCCATGTGACTTAATTTAGGCCCATTCCTGGAAAAATTTTTTAGAAACCTGCCCCTACTGGGGATTGCCCAGAGAGCACGCTGATGCTCCCGGAGAAATTAGTATTTTGATCCTTATTGTAACTTAGGTAATGCAGAAGGCATCTGGTGCCTAGGATGAAGACTGGCCCCTGCCTCTTGATGTGGAATGTGCCTCAGCATCTCCTCAATCCTCACTACCTCCCTGAGGCTGAACCAAACAGGAGATTACCTACACTGGGAGAGTTAACCAACTGGCTCTTGTAGAGGCGATTGTTTACCAGACCCAAAGCCAGGTGCTGCAGCGAGCCAAAGTTGGATACATGGTCCGCACTTTACCACCTCCAAGAACAGTAGCTGATGAAGAATAGGTCTGTTCCTCTCCGGATCACTTACGAGGAAAATAAAAGGCTACAATTGGGACCCCAGACAGAGCATTTTAGGCAAAAAAGGGTGGTTAGGAACTCTTCTCCTGGTTGTCGCCCTGAGACATTGTTGATGCTTGGAGGACCCAGTTGTGAGAGGCATCTACATCCTTATGTACTGGGTCTCGAGAAGCCCTCCTTCAGCTGGGATGACAGACAGCTTAGCTTGGTCAGGACTTGAAATCAGAGGGTCGATTGTGGGACAGCCAAACCACTTTTCAGCTTGCTTCTTGTCCAAATGAGAAGCCTAGAGATCTGCCGGCCCACTGGATAGGCGCATTCTGGACCTTGCCTTTCCCCCTATCACAGGCCCTCTTGTCTGAAGGAGGAGGGATACCGTGGCCAGTTCGGCGGCAGCTGCCAGGCAAAGCCCGTTTTGGCTGGGTGGGAGCTCTGAGGAAGATATGAGGTAAATCTCGACTATGACCTGGGTATGAAAAGCGACTAGGCCCTTCAGGACAGATTCTGGGCAATGAGTCACAGAATCCGATGATGCTGAGCCCCCAGTTCAGGGGAGAGAAGAAATGAAGTCTGAGGATCCCAGGGAACACTCCCAGTTACTCTCTCTTATTAGTGCCCCCTAGATCTACTTCGAGACTGTGGGATGTGAGGCAACTGCTAGGGTCCTCCTCCTTATGCCTTCTTGTGAAGTCTCCTCTAGGGGACCCCAGAGGTGCCCGCTGCCCTCAGTCCTGGAAGTTGTTGCTCGCTTCAGACCGGCTGTTGGCTATCAGTCTGAGTCGAGAAGGGGCTGCCTCTTTTGAGTCAACGATGCCATGCGTTGCCTGCTCCCTTATTAGGCAAAGTGATCTAGCGAAGATGGTCAAGTGGGACGACAGCTCCCGCGTCACTGGCATTGATTGCCCCTGAAAGGTGTGCCTGAGGCCATGCCCCAAAATGCTCCCATTCCCCTTTTTTTTTTTTTTAATCAGCATACTCCCTCCCTGGGAGGAGTACTGGCTATGGTGTTGAAGCTGCGGGCATTGCTGGCCTTTAACCAAAATACTGAGTTGCATGGATTGCATCAAGTTGAACTGAAGTCAGTAGAAAAATAGAATCTGGTTTTGTGGAGGGGCCTGCCGACAGAGGGGCTCCATTAGTCAAGTAGCTCTCCTAATGCCGCCTCAATGAACTGCATCTGGTCCGTGGTCTATGCGCATTGCACGCCAGACTAGTTGGGCCACGCGCCTTCTTAGGCGACAAGCAGCACCCTCTGAAGTACTCGTCACCTGCCATAAAGCCCAAGTCCCTGGAAGTACTTGGTCTGACATTAAGATGAAAAGTAGTCTCTGTCAATGAGCCGAGACTCCTGGGTGCTCGGCGGCAGATGCGCCTCTGGCGGCCTATTAGTAGGGCCGCCGGTGCAGCACACAGCATCCGTTGCTTTGGCCATGGGGGTGAAAGAAGGCGCCGAGGATCGGGAATGCCTGAGCATGCTGCACGACCCATCTGTGTTGGCCAGCTGGCCTCCATCGATAGAGCCTAGCCACTGAAAAGCTCAGACGGAAAGGGCTCCATGGTCATGCTTCTGGGTCCCGGTTTCAATGTGTCTTACCACTACAGCTGCTATCGCCTTCCTCGCAGTTTAAACTTGGCAAATCCTAGTCTGCCTGACTGATTAACAAATAGTGGCTTTCCCTCAGACTGCACTAGGCAGATTGAATACAAATTCCCTTCTGATCTCTGAAGACAGGGTGGGGGTGTAGAGAGGACAGCACCGCAAACCCTTTGCGTGGAAAATGACAGGCCAGACTGAACAGCGCGTGCAGGCTGAGGCTGGTACTGCGCGGGAGAACAGCTGGGGGGTGCCGGTCTGACCTGCATGCACGGCTGAGACTGGGACTTCCTCGGAGCGGAGAGGGCTACATCCTTAGAAATTGTAAGGGCAGAGATAGCTGCCTCCTGAAACATCCTGAATTGTAGGAGCAGAGAGAGCTGCCTCCAGAAAAGTGAGAGGGGCCAGTCTGTCCAGCATGCGGGGGCTGAGACTGGGTCCCCCAAGAGGAGAGAGAGGGCTGTATCTTTGGATCCATCCTTCCATCCCTGCTGTCTGAGAAATCCATAGTAAAAATGTCCAAACTTACAGTCCTGAAGTCTTCAGCCCAGTCACCAAAGTGACAGAGCTCTGCTGCAGAGTGCCTGCTCCCTGCAAGGCAGGAAGTAAACTGAGGGAGACAGGAAGTGGGAGGCTGGATGTCCCCTGCTGCAGAGATCCGATTCCTGCCTGCCTGTCGGTATCAGGAGGTACAGCCCAGGAGTAAGGAAGCCCGGAGACCAGCTTAGGAGAGAGAACCTGGAATTTTTTTGCATTGCTGTCTGCCTGCTGAGTTAGCCTAGGCTAGGCGCGTGAGCTGGGGTTGTTGGCAGGCAGACTTGGTTTTAACTGGAACTAGAAGGAATTGTTAGGTGAAAAGAGATTGGTCATTGCTGCCGTGAGGTTACAGACACCTGGGTAGCCTACTTGAGATACCTCCACCTTGTCGTGGGCTGAGGTGGTATGAAGGATCGGTGATAAGCCTCTGAGGGAGAAGAGGGTCCCCTTGGAGGCTGTGACCTCCCCTACTACTCAGTTGGGAGCTGCTCGCTGAGACTGCGGCTTCGATAATCTCCTGTGACCTCAATGTCGTTGACTGCTTAGAGTATAAACCTAGAGAGCAGCGCCGGTGACCCACCAAGGGGATCTGGACCCATGGCAAATTCTGCTTAGAGGATGTATGCCAGGCTAATCCTAAAACATACTGAGGAGTATGTCGGGCCCTGCTGTGGCTGGCAGGTACAGCTGGGCGCCCCTATACTAGTCACCCAATCCACATAGTCCTATAATCCACCTGCTAGGAGATAGGACCCTTATCAATAAACGGATTCCCTTATCTGCACTCGTGGTCTAGTTCTCAAATCCAAAGAGAGAATCAAACTCTGGTCATTCAGTTATCAGGACCCCTGGCTCTCAGTTCTTGACTTTGGCCATTAAGCAGCTCTGCCTGTAATGGTGGATCCTTTTGTTTTGGGGGAGAAAGTACCTTCCGTTAAACTGACTGTAGGAAGCGTCTCCTGGTCGCCTCCAGGGGCAGTAGTGGCTTCTGTCCATGAGCACTGAGACGCCCGGAGTTGCTCGTCAACGAACTGAACCTGGGTGGCCTGCTTGCAGTGCTGCTAACTCCAAAAGGCTTCCACTGACAAGCTAAGAGCCCAAGGAGCTAGTCAATGGCCAGAGTACCTCGCCACAAGGCTAGTTGCGCCATGCACATCCTTTGGCGACGAACTAACCCTCTGAAGTGCTAGTCGATGGAAAAAAAAAAAAAAAAAAAAAAAAAAAAACACCTGGGAATGTGTCTGGGTTCAGGCTAGATGAGATAGAGGCCTCCGTCAACGAGCATTGAGACTCTTGATGCTAGTCGAGGATCTGTGCATCTGGGCGGCCTGAAGTGGCATCACTGCTCAATAAGGTGCTGTCCACACACGCTGCCACCAATTTAACAAACAATGAGTCCAAGGTTTCGCCGGCTGCCTGAGCACGCTGCTGAAGCAGAGCTGTGCTGTACTCATAGGGGTGGGTGCCAGTCTGATCAGCATGCACGGCTAAGACCCCCTAGAAACGGAGAGAGCCTTATCCTGACGACTGAGAAGGGCCAGTCTGCCCAGCATGAAAGGCTGAGACTGGGAACCCCTAAGAGGAGGAGGAGGGGGGGGGTTTGTCGTTGGGTCCACCCATCCCTGCGCTCTGTGCAAATCCAGTAATGAAAAAAGTCCAAACTTATAGTCCTGAAGTCTTCAGCCCGGTGACTGCAGTGACAGAACTCTGCTGCAGAGTACCTGCTCCCTGCAAGGCAGGAAGTAAACTGGTGATCACAGGAAGTGGGAGGGAATATGTCCAGGCAGCAGAGCTGTGTGTTCCTGCCTCTCACATGGCAAGAGGAGGTACCTCCCAGTAGTTATGAAGCCTGGAGACCAGCGTAAGGAGAGAGAAACTGATTACTAAACACGGATATGGCACACAATGCGGGTTAAGTTTAGCAGACAAGAAAACAATGGCTGCCAATAATTTTCCAACATTCTATTATACAGATCAGTGGGCAGTAATGGGGTGGGCCTTTTTTTTTTTTTTTTTTTTTAATATAGTGCGTGGAACATACTTTAAACCAGGCTATCAGCCAGTGAAATGGCTTAATTTTTATTTATTATATTTATGTAACCCCTAGATGGCGCTATCCCAGGGGCTACTACCCCTGCCTGATTTGCCACTAACAGGTTGAGGGGCCTGGATCCAATGGCGGGTGCCTCCACCCAGAGGTCAGGGTTTGCAATAGTTAAACTAACTTGGTCACAGCCCTCTGGGACACTGCAACCCCCTTTCTTCCCACTAGTGGCCCACACAATATATCAGAATTACCTTCACAGTATACACTTACCCCAGGACTGGTTCCGGCACTGGGACCTCCTGTGAAATGAGATACAGTGCAACAATCACAGTACAGTACTTTAACATAGACAAATACCTCAGGCAGTATAACTTTGCTGAAACAAGCAGCTCTGATTTATTTAGGGGATATAACAAGGACAGGGGAAATCAGGTTAATTAGCTTATCACTCTAATAATCTACCTATGGCTCTGTGCAGGCCTATCCCTATCAGTTACTGTCCCTGGGTACCCAAGCCCTAGTGGCTAGTCCAAACCGTGGCAGCTGGTAGGGGCCCTTTCACACAGAGAAAGGAGAATTAAACAGTCAGCAGTACAGTAATTCCATTTGGATTTAATGTGGCAATTCAACAGGGAGCGACCCTGAATTAGTACTCCGACCTCCAAATAAGATAGGGTCCTTCAATGTCAGCAGGGCTCACTTGAGGTACACAAACCTCTTCACACATCCATATAAAGAAAGCACTATACCAGGCAGGCTGCATCTGTATCCCGATCGTAATTACTGCACAATACCGGGAGAACACACAGCAGATTCAGTTCCTGACAGACCGAGTGCAATTTTCAGCAATTCTTCCAGTCTTCTACAGGGTGAGCCTGGTTTCTACTCTTCAGAGATCCTTTGATTCTTTTCACAGGACGGATTCAGTCCTAACAAGCTGTTACACAGCTGCAGACCGGAACTCTGGGCCTTACACACGTTTCTTGACTAAAACTGCACACTGAAAAAGCACAGGGCTCCTTCCTTCTTCACTGCCAAAGCTCAACTGAAACTCCAACCGACAAAACCGGGCACTTCCTTTGAGTTCCTCCCAGTTCTTGACTGGATTGGCTGTCACTCACAATAGACTGCTGCTGTTGGTCCAAAAAGGCACTGAAGTCTAAACTACATCTCCCAGAGTCACTGCCCATACAATCCTCTTGTGGCTGGCTCAGATTATGAGTCAAGTTCTGATTCGTCAAGGCACCATTTTAGAGCTAGCTTACCCCACTGATTGGTCCAGTTCAGCAGTTCAAAACTAGAATGGGGAACTAGCAGACACAGTTCTGACTGCAAAGAAAGCAGGTTAGACAAACTGTAATTTCATTATTACTCTAAATAATTTCTGGCAAACAGTTACATCTTTCAGATAGGTTCCCTTTGCACTCCTAGTGACTGAAAAATGAAGTGAATTGGTAGCAGCTCGAGTGGTACTCGAGAAGCACAGTCCCCCATACAAACTAATTATGTCTGCAAGCAGACAGCTCTTAAAGAGACAGTACCAGAGGCTCTAAAACACTCACTGATAAATGGCTTAAATGCCAAACACCATTCAGGCTTGGAGCATTCAAGCAAGCTCCTGAAGTCTTTTGGGAACCCCCATTTGCAGGGGTTACATTTAGTTTTGTTGACCGAGTAAGTGCACTAGACAAATCCTGCCTATTTTCAGGCACGACCTGGGGAGGGGATACAGATGAATGCCAACTGACTTTGAACCAGATTAAGCTGTTGGTGGTACAGTCAGACCTGGTTTATCCATGCCTCATTAGTCCATATGTCTGGTTTCCCCGAATGAGACACAATGCAAACAGATTTTTTCTCATGTTAATTACCTCCAATATATAAAACTGAGAATCCGAATCAGTTTGCATTTGCCCTAACTAGGCTAATTAATATCTATTGACTGTGACCTCCTTAATCCGTTTTTTAATTATACTGAGGTGGAGATGCCAACATGTTTTTAACAGTGTTAATCACAAGCACTCTTAATCCCCTCCGGCGTGTTAACTCGTCGGAAAGCAACACTTCCATCAACTGCACGAGTGTACTCTCCTCCTGCTGCCGTTTAACAAAGAAATGTTAAAATGTTTTAATAGTCTTGTTTTACCGAGTTATCTTTTTCTGTTTATTTTTCAGCTCGATTCCTAGTACCTCCGAGTGCAACTGAAAACTGCTGCTTCAGAGTCAAGCCCCGTCTTCCTTTTCCCAGTTCTCCCCAGTTAGCTGTCCCGGCCTTCCCAGTCCACAGTTAATCCATTCTGCCCCAGAGTGTAGTTCTATCTATTAAAAAAAAAAAAATAATAATCTTTCTGCCCAAGTAAAGCTTGGTCTGCCCTGGTATGCCTTCTCTCTGCGAGTTTGAAATTTTACCATGGTAGATGATCTCGTAGATGGAGGAGTACCCCCCCCCCCACCAGCTGTTCCTGCTGTCCCAGAGTTTGAATGTTTATCTTTCTGCCCTGAGTAAAGCATGGTCCATCACGATATGCCTTCTCTCCCTGAGTAAAGCCCCATTTTTCCTTTTCCCCACGTAGAGTAGTTCTGCCAGAAAAAAATCCATGCTCCCCACCCCGGTAAATGCTGTAAATGTCCCCCGGTTAGCAAACGGTGTGCCTACTCTCCCAGAGTTTGAAATTTTACCATGTTAGATTTCCTCATAAATAGAGTTGCAGCTGGTTAGCTAGCGGTGTGCCTACTCTGAGTGTAGTTCTTCCTAAAAAAAAATAAATAAATAAATAAATAAAATAATTCTGCCCTGAGTAAAACCCCAGTTCTGTGGCAGTTTCTGGTACCCCAGGTAAATCTGTCCAGTCCTTATGTCCCCCGATTTGATCGACCCCATTGTTTCTGCTACCCAGCTAGCAGTCAAGCTATGAGCCCCTTGTTCTGCTCATGATAAACTGTTCCTTTGTGAAATTCCTCCTATTATTTTATGCTCATGATGTGCTTTTAATGAGTACATTAAAATAGCACAGGTTAAATCAGATACATACTGTACCATGACATTTCTTACGATTTTTTAAGGGCTTATTTTTATGCTCATGTGCTTTTAATGTGAGTGATAAAATTGTTTTTTAAATACCAAAGGTTGAATCAGATACAGTACATACTGTATCATAACATTCTTGTGATTTTTGTTACTGAAATGTATATGAAACAAAGTAATGTACATGTACCTATATGTTTTGCACTATATTTAAAGAGTGAATCTTTTTACAATAATAAATCTTTGGGGGGAAAAAATCATAATCTGGTCAATGTCTGGTTACTACGTAGATTTTTATTATGTAACAAATTGGGCCAACACAAATGCTTACGGATTAACCAGGTCTGACTGTATGTTTAGTGAATGAGGAAAATTTGGCCAGGACACCGGGGAAATTCCCCTACTTCCCGTTTCCTGTGAGCAGGGGGGACCCATTTTCTGGTGGGACCAAGATGGCGGAGGAGGAGGACAGTGGAGGAGGACATGCTGTGGCTGAGTTAGCAAGGCTCAGCGGGGAACATGGTACGGCTTTCCGGATGGCTGCAGAGAGCAGTGGAAGTAGGACGGATGTTGCTCAACTCCTAAATCATCCATGCGGGACAGTGGTACGGGCTGATGCACCTTGATGGTGGCCAGCATGAAGGCACTGAACTTCGCTGGCCTGAAGTATTAGTCCACGATGCTGAAGTCATTGGGAGTGTGGAATTGAGCAAAACCGAGTTTCATGGAGCCTGGGATCTCAGGAGAAATGATGGGCGAAAATGCTGCAGTTTGTGTGGAGCTCCAGCTCTTCGCAAGGGTCTGAGGAGCTTAATGTATTGTTGGAAAAAACGGCAGCTGATAAAAGAAGCTTTGGCTGAGTTCAATGAATTAAAACAACAAGCTGAGGAGGATCGAAAAGAAAAAGGCCCGTTTGGACTCTCCTTCGGCCTACCAGGTACTGTGCCCAAGGTTCTAAAGGCCCCAGTTTTTAGATCGATCGACGGATGAAACCCCACCTCAGGATGCTAATCTGGTGGTTAATGAATCTTGGTCCCTCAGCAAGCTCTCCAGGAGGCAGGTTGGATACAATCAGATGAGGGAGGCTGGATAGCCGACCAATAATCCTCTGCGGGAACAAAGCGTAGCAGATGGGGAAAAGGCCAAATCTGCATCATGGGATGCTGTATCTAGCTATGGGCCAGACTTTTGAAACTTCCCTGTAATAACTGTACACTCTTCTTTATGTGTGTCTCCTCAAACCAGTATTTCTAATTTACTATCAAATGGTTCTTTGCTATCAGAGCCACGTTAGGACAAACTGTCACTCCTGAAGCTTTAAGTTATGCGAATGTTTTGGGTTCTGAGTTAAATCCAGTACAGGATCAGCCTGTTATCTCACAACCCTGTTACATTTGCTAGTTTATTTAAAAACAGTTACTTTGGCAAAACGTAGGAATGCAGTCGTTTAAGGTTCCTAGGTCCTATGGATGGTATGCCAGATCGTTTTATGTAGGGAAGGTTTTGATTAAGCAAATGCTGGTTTTTCTCCAGGGAGGTGTATGCCATACACACCCTAGGGGATAACAATTATGACATTAGTTTTCGTACACCAGATTTGCTAAATAAATTTTGGATGAGATATGCTCTTTTAAAACTAACCCAGCGTGGTTACATTTCAGGCTATACCTCTCACCAAACAATCCTTTAAAGTAATAAATGTACTTTTTCGAATGAGGGAGTAAATGTAGAAGATATAACGTACTGGGTGGAAAAAAAATGTACTGTTCAGGGGAATCCTGAACCTATATTGGATGATGAAGGTTTCTGGAATGGAGGGTGGAGATATAAGGTTAATCTATTTCAAAACGATGAAGGTCTACAGCATTTACCTAGTTGTTTCTATTTGGGTCGGGATAAGGGTTTTATTTTTTATCCAGGCCAACCAAGACATTGTTATAAGTGTGGCTCTCCTAGGCACCTGAGTAGGATGTGTGAAGTGGTAAAATGTGCTCAATGTGGAGAACAAGGACATGTCCTTACTGACTGTCATCACCCCAGTAAGTGTTCACTGTGTGAAGATCGCATTCTTTTGTTGATTGCCCTTTGCTGCATAAAATAAATCTGGAGACTATAGTATTCAAGATTTTACATCAATCTGGCGGTTAAAGCTGCCCTTAGGAATAAAACCCTACCACACCCTCTGGGAGACCTCAACCACATATTTCTGGTAATCATGGTTGTGCATTGATTCAAAAGAACCTCAGTCGCAGATACACCCTGATGTTTCTGAGCCTCTGTCAGTGACACAAAATCCTGTCTCTCAAGTGGAGGTTTCTAGCGGCAGTTTGATTTCAATGCCTCCACCGCTTCGCCCAAGAGGCCTTTACTCTGGTATCTTCCAGAAGACGTAGTCTTCGATCTGGCAATATTAGCATGGTGATTCTGAACCCCTATGACGGCTACATAATCCTTTTATTGTATTACAAGATGACACAGGGACGGAGTCTGACTCAGTTTCTGTAAATTCTCACAACATGATGGTATCGTCTGATATAGACCAAAATTTGGCAAAACTGATTTAGGCAAAAGAAAAAAAAAATAGATTGGGAATGAGGAAAGGGAACAAGAAAAATAATATGCTAAAATGTGTTCAAAATATGGCTGGTCGCTTCCTCTCTTGATGGTAGCAGTTTATAATCTTCGGTAGCTTCTTTAAATGTGAATAGTATGTTATCCGAGAGGAAACGGGTGTTGATTTTATCACTTTTGAGAAAAGGATTATGATGTGTTTTTTTGCAGGATACTAGGTTACATACCAAACTCGATATTGAATTAGCAACCGCTGGCTGGAGATGGGGGTTACCTATTGGTCTATGGGTGAAGACCCTGTAGTGGTGTAGGTATAGCCTAAATAGTCCCACTGCAAAGGTGATACAACTAGTTGATCTTGTCCCTGGTCGGTATTGTTGTTGGATGTAGTGATTAACGGTTTACAGTGTCGGTTAATCAATGTTTATGCACCTCAAACAAAATTTGCACGTATTGAAATATTTGCTTATTTCAACCTTATTTATTTACTTCAAAGTATGTTTTTGGGGTGACTTCAATTGTAGTAGATACAATACAGATAGGGGATGCCGAACCACCAAAATGTTTTGTGATACTACTTGTCTTAATAATTTACTTGTTCAAACAGACCTTAGTGATGTATGGCCTTTCAGGGAATCCGGCAAAAACATTTTTTCAAGGCAATAAGGCCACAAGGATATATTTTTGGTTTCTCTCCGATTCCCTACAGGTGATTGATACTAGAACATTGGCTGTTACTTCCTCTGACCATGTAATTATAGTAGCTACGGTGGCAAGTCATATGCCTATGCATCGGGGTCCAGGGTACTGGAGAATGAACTTGGCTCTGTTACTTCTTCTACAATTGAAGATGGCTTTCTAGCTATTTTAAAGGCCAGGAAATCTGTGTTATGTCTCTATGATACTTATCGGAATGGTGGATGGATACAAAACTGAAATTAAACATTTTTTCAATCAATAGGGAGATTATATGGTAAATACAAAACTGATACTTACTTAAATTATAGAAAGGAATTTTGGATTTACACTTTCGTAGTGCAATGGTGAGGTTTCAGTCCTCCCCAGTTATCTATGAAATAAGAGAAAAGATGAATAATTTTCAATATGATCGGGCAAAATCTTTAGAAAATGAGCGCGTTTTGGTACCCAAGGCACAAAGGCCTTTCTGAATTCATTTCAATTTAGTGCTTCCCAAAGACATCAGAAACATATGACAGGTCTTAATGATCAGGCAGGATTTGCTGCACACATACCAGAGAGGTTATGGATTGTTGATTTACATGTACAGAAACTTTTGGTATTACTGAAACATTGAGTCACACACATGAGAACTGGTTGGGAGGATGTAATTTACCCCAAATTTCAGATTCAGGGTCAGTTAACTTAGTAGCACATATTACAACACAAGAGGTTGCTGCAGTGTTGGCACAAGTAAAAGCTGGTACAGCCCCGGGAATGATGGTATTCCTTATGAAATTTATAAAATAATTTTTCAACAATTGTTGGAAGAATTTACAGGTGTTTTGAATGAAATACTATCCTCGGGATATTACCAAAAGTATGAACGAGGGGCTTGTAGTTTTATGTATAAAAAGGAGATAGAGGGATTTGTTAAACTGGAGACCTATAACCCTATTAAATACAGATTTAAACTATTTACCAAAATATTAAACAATAGACTGTTACTTAATGCACATTCCCTTTACATCCGGCACAAACATGTTCCATTCAAATAGGAACATTACCGATAATCTAATACTTTTATGGAACTTTTTCAAAAGGATCTACAGGGGAACTTACAGGTTTGATTTTGAGTTTAGACCAGGCAAAAGCCTTTGATAATGTAAGACATGGTTATTTATGGGACTGTTTAGTTGGGTATGGTGTACCCGATACCTTTATAGAATGGATAAAACCTGTTATGCCAATGCTACTGCTCAAGCTTTTTGTAATGGGTGGTAGGGACTATATATCCCAGATTACGGGGTGTCGTCAAGGATGTCCTCTTAGTGCCCTTTTGTATTTATTTACTATAGATCCCTTTAATTAGGCGGGTATGGTCATGACAGTATACGGGACTCTCCTTTTCAAGTACTGATCCTGAAGTTAAATGTATTGCCTATGCGGATGATTTATGTTTTTCGATTGGGATCTTCCCTCTGCAAGGGTTTTCAAAAAGTTTTACAGGGTTTTTGTTATATACAGTGCACAAATTAACTATGAAATGTAATTGTATAACACTGGGGATAGAGTATTTTCATCTTACACAGGTTATAGGCATTCGTAATTAAGGATACTTGTAAAATTTTGGGTCTTTTATTCGAGCAGGAGATTTAGCATATCTAAATTGGAAATTTAAACTAAAGGCGCAAACTAAGTAGATGTCTGGAATACATGGAGACTGCCTAAACTGAAACGGATTCAACTGGTTAAAACATTCTTATTACCCATATTTTTATATTTAAGTGCGGTTTTAGTCTTCCTTTAGCTTTGGAGACACAGTTATATGGATGCTTTTGCTTGTATATGGGCAGTAGATTGAACCCCATAAAGAGAGCCTTGTTGTTTAGGGAGAAAAAACATGGGGGCCTAAAAATGTTACATCCTGTAGTTTTTTTCTTTACTATGTTTCTCTATACAAATTTAAAACCTCTGTTTATAGATAGAGACACACACAATGGAAACCATGGCTTCAGGATACTCTGGGAGATTTATGTCTTTTCTGGCCTGAATATGAGGTATTCCTGAGACAACGTTCCATAAACCATCTCCCACAATCTCTTAAAATATGTTTTGGGAAAATTAAATTATGGGGTATTTCAAGGCATACCTTTTTGCATTTTACTAGAAAGGAATTATACGCCGTATATTTTACAAAAGTATTTTCAGATTGGCTCCATTTGATTATTTTCCATCTCCTATAAAACTTGCAATTGGCAATATGTTAACCTCCCCAGTTCCACCTCATATGTGGGATGTGTTATAGTTATCTATATGGTAAATTAAATGTCCGAGCAAATCTAAAACATAAGCAAATTACAGATCGGTATTGCCTAAGGGCGTGTTTTGAATTAGTGGAGACAATGGAACACTTATTTTGGAATGTCCTTTTATAAAGGATTTTGGAGTCTTGTTTTACGAAAATGGCCTACCTTTCCTTTATACCCTATGACGTTAGATATGTTGTGTATAGGATTCTCCAGTAACCACTGTGCAATATGATAAAGTGACTTTATGTTTGATTTGCTTTGTTTTAAATACTATATATGGTATGAGATGCCGTTTCATCATTCAACAACAATATTTTTCACAAGAAGCATTATTTGGTATGGTGCTAATGCAATATTGAGATTGAAAGGCAGGATTATGGGAAATTTTCTTCATTTATATGTCACTCTAGATGGGATTCTGTAGATTGGCTATAACTTCATTGGGTTAATTTAGAATAATTATTTTGGATGTATTGAATTAATGTTTTCTATTTGCTTTTCTTCTTTCTTTTTTCCCTTTCGTTTCATGTATAATCTTTGTTTTCTATTATGATAACAATATGCTGTATCATTTTCTTTAATGTGACTTAACATTGATTGAATTTATTGTTTGGTTTGCTGTCTATGATAACAAAAGTTCCCTACTCATTTTGTAAGTGGGGTGGGTGGGGACTGTTTTGCAGTTTTCCTTTTACATTGTTTGGATGATATATCTTTGTAATAGATTATCTTCTATATGATTTATATATTATTTTGTGTGATTTAACACTGTGTTTTCAATTTTGGTTTACTGAAATAATAAAAATTCCCCAACTCTTTTATTAGGGTGGGGGGGTTATTTTTTCAGTATGTCTAGTAAGTTTTGAGTCTATTGCAATGTTAGTTTTGTATTTTATGTATGATGGCATATGTATTTTGTTTCAAGTAATTTGCTTTGCTTTTGTGTATTATTTGACTGTATTTTACTTTCAACTTTAATAAAAATTCCCTATCTTCGGTGAAGTGCCATGGGATCTTTAACATCCACCTGAACTACCACCAATCCAAGCAGATGGAACCTCGGTTTAACGTCTCATCCGAAAGAGGCACCTCGAAGTGCAGCACCCCTCATGCTGCACTACAGTGTCAGTACTGGGATATTAACCTAAGTGCCAGATATGGGAACTGAACCCACAGCCTTCTGATCTCCGGCCTCAGAGGAGAGTGTGCTACCTACTAAGCCACTGACACTCTTGCCATTCATAACCCAGGGTGTCACTTCAGCCAAGATGACTGCATAGAATGTACACATTAAGTGGGCAATTCCTGGCATTAGAGTAGGTAAGTGAAAAAAAAATGGGACAAGACCTTCAGGCATGTGGGGGAGGGGAGAGACACGGAAGACAAGGACAGTGTTAGTAAGAATCAGGAGAGCGGGGAGAGGGGTGCACCAAAGATAGAGAGTATAAATACTAAATGATCACTGTCACAAATGCACTCTGCAGGTCAGGCCCTCTGCTCCCACAGTGCCAACCTCAGAGCGCAATAGTGTGAACTGGTAACAGACAGGGTAACCCTCCTGTCTGCTTTTGGGTCCGAATCACCTTTAGCCTCAAGTTCTAGGGGGATTCAAACTGTGAACCTTATGCTAGCATACCCAAATGTACAGGTTCACATAATATTCTCTTCGGGGGGATGCAATATATCTTTCACCTAAGGGCACCTAACCAGGTTTCCAAAATGAACCCTTTTGACTCTGTAGAGACCTTAGGTATCTCTTACCTTTCCCAAGCTTAGTTACACCATCAAGCCTTTTAAACAGTTATCACACTTAAAATACAGGTACTTCACGTACAAAAACTGGAAGACACAGGCAGTATTTCAAGAAAATGTGATTTACTAGAATGATAAAACGGTAAATGAAACAAAAACTTGCAATCTATAAAAGAAAAAATGAGAACATTATAGTACAAAGTCCTACCACAATACATTTAGATCTTTGCTATCTAATGCATTACCTTTGGAATTGCTTTCAAGTTAGAAAGATGTTACCATTTTCTTTCAGAGCCCAAAATGAAATCACACATTTCAGACACACAGATACATTTTCAACTCTATCTCCACACCCACTTGAGTCATCTAGCTCCTCCTTTTAGAATATAAAATGACAAACATGATTTTCTACCAGGAGGTATCTAATTAATGGAACTTCTGAAAAAAAAAATAAATAAATAATTTCCTAAATATGACAGCCTTTGATCAACCAGTTCCTTTGAGGTTTACAACCCTGCAGTTAGTCACCTAGGTCAGAGATAGCCAGCAGGAATCAGCTAAACGACGTCCTTTCCCGATGTCAAACTTTATATTTAGTTTCAACTTCAAAAGTCCAGGCATGTCATAAAAAGGTAATAAAATACCATTTTGCAAGGAAGTCAGTTAAATGGTTCCCCCTGGTCAGTTTAATTACATCCTGTAGTTCCAGCTACTGAAAAAGTTGCAGGCCAAGGCTGTCATACACAGACCATGTATTTATAATACCAATATCATACAATAATTGTAAGCAAGGGGCAGAGCGCCTCACACTCCTCCCCTACTAGACTGAATTTGGTGGCTCTATCCCCTGCATGGATGAGCTCCCCAAGTCAGTTCATTCCTCATATAGAGCGTGACAAGCCATCTGCATCGATTGGCTGTTCCAGCCCTATCTTGAATAGTCAGGTCATACCCTTGCAAGGCAAGACTCCATCTTAATAGTCTACCATTAATTTTTCCCATTGTGTAAGCCAAACCAGGGGGTTGTGGCCAGTTTGTACCTCAAACCGCTGCCCATACAAGTATGGCTATAACTTCTTTAGGGCCCACATCATGGTAAGACACTTTTCCCCCCCACAGTACAGTAAGCCCGCTTCCTGGGAAGTAACTTTTTACTTGGGTACACGATGGGGTGATCTTTCCCTTGGTTGGATGTCTGACTCAGCACTGCCCCAATACTCACATCTGAGGAGTCAGTCTGGACTATAAAGGGTCTGCTATAGTCAGGACTTAACACAGGAGCACTGCACAGTGCCTACTTCAGTCTGGTAAAGGCTTTTTCACAGGCTGGTTCCCAGGTAATTTAATTAGGCATTCTCTTCTTTACCAGGTCAGATAGGGGAGCAGCCAGGGCACTGTAATTGGGTACAAATTTCCTATAGTACCCTGCTGTCCCTAGAAAACTCCCGACCTGCTTCTGGAGTTTCTGGTCTGGGCCATGCCTTTATCGCCTCCATTTTCACTTGGTTAGGACAGAGCTGTCCCTGGCCTACAACATGCCTGAGATATGCCACTTCAGCCATGGCCACCTGGCACTTCAGCTTTGACAGTGAGCCCGGCCCTCTGTGTCCTGCCCAGCACTTCCCTAAGGTGGGACAGGTGTTCCTCTCAGCTGGCACTAAAGATGGCAATGTCAGCCAGGGACACCACAGCGTACTCCTCAGCACCATTTAACACCTGGTTCACCAACCTTTGGAACGTGGCCAGGGCATTCTTCATTCGGAAAGGCATTGCTTTAAATTCAAATAAGCCTATCGGAGTGATGAAGGCCGAACTCTCCCTAGCTCTGGCAGTTAACTCTACCTGCCAATACCTCTGTCAGGTCAACAGTCTTAAGGTAGGTCACCCCTCCCAACTTGTCCAGGAGTTCGTCCGTCCATGGCATCGGGTGGGTGTCTGACTTCGTGACTGCATTCAGTCCATGACAGTCCACACAACCGAGTAGAGCCATCTGGCTTGGGCATAAGGACTATGGGTGTGGCACAGGGCTGTGGGATTCCTCCATCTCCTCCTAATGTCCTTTTGGACAGCCTCTGACACCCGATATGCTGTCCACCGTATGGGCGCCTGCGTCCTTGTCTCCACATCGTATGTCGCCAAGGGGGTTAGTCCAAGCTTGGCGCTAAACAGTGGGGGCAAAGTCTACCAAAACCTCCCTTATATTCCTGGACCTTGTCCGGGGCCAACTGGGGTGACAATTTTACTGCCTCCACAGAGAACTCCCGCTTGCTTTCTTACAGAAAGTACAGAAGGGAGTCTGTCCCCTCCCCAAGACTACATGCTGCAAAACACCATGTCAGCCCTATTAGCATATGGCTTCATCATGCTGACATGGTACATTCTTTCTGTATGTCTTATGTCAGGTAACACTATGATATAATTCATGTCATTTACCTTTCTGACTACTTTGTACAGTCCTGCCCACTCGGCCTGCAGCTTATCTCTCCGGACCAGAATGAGGACCACGACTTCCTGACCCACCGTATGCAGGAGAGCTCCAGCTCTGAGATAGTACCACACTTTTGTTTTTGTTGGGCAGCCGCCAGGTTGCTCTTAGCCATCCCCATAAGCTCCTTCAGCCTTTCCCTAAACCGAAGGACATAATCCACTATGCGAGTTCCCTGGGTGGCATGCTTGCCTTCCCAGTCCTCCCGGATCACGTCTAGGGGCCCACGTACCCAGCGTCCATACAGGAGCTCGAAAGGGGGAAAACGCTGTCGACTCTTGGGGCACCTCCCCGTATGCAAACAGGTGAGGAAGGTATTTCTCCCAGTCCCTCCCATGCTGTTCAGCAAATGCTTGGAGCATTGACTTCAGGGTACAGTTAAATCTTTCCACAAGCCCACTGGCTTGTGGGTGATAAGGTGTCGTGCATCTCTGCACCACCCCACACTTCTCTCACAAACATTTTATCAGGTCCGACATGAAGGAACCCCTCGATCGGTGATAACCTGCTGGGAAACAACACGGGAAAATCCAAAGTAAGGCATCTGCCACTTTGTCTGTCCTCAGAGAGGATAGGGCAACTGCCTCTGGGTACCAAGTGGCATAATCCACCACAGTCAGGATGAACCTCTTCCCGGAGGAGCTGGGGGTATTTAAAGGCCCCACAATATCCATTCCCACCCTCTGGAATGGCTCCTCCACTATGGGCAATGGAATTAGGGTGGCTTGGGTTTTCTTATCTGCCTTCCTATTTCTTGGCACAGGTGACAAGACCTGCAATACTCCTTCACCTGCTGGGTGAAGTTGGGCCAATAGAAATTCTGGGCCAATCGCTGCGTAGTGCACACAATTCCCAGATGACCAGACAAGGGAATATCGTGTGCAATCTTGAGCAACTGCTCACGGTACTCCTGGGGAACGACAAGCTGCCTGCCTATCACCCCTCCGTCTTTACAGCCCGAGTATACATCAGTCCATTTTCCCAATAAACCTTATGTTTACCGTCACCTCCCTGTGCTCTGTCAGAGTCTGCCCAAGCCCTCAGCTTCTCTAGACTAGGATCACTTTTCTGAGCAGCTGCAAACTCCCGACACATTCCCACAGCATGGGACAGGTCCTCTTCAGTCTAAACTAGGGTGCCTAGCTCTGAGCGCCAGGCACTCAGGATCACTGCCATCCTTAACCCTGGACAATGGGTCACATCTTCCTCAGAGTAACCTTCTGTAGCCATTTGGTTAACTGCTACCGGGAAATTTCTACCCCTTTCATTAGTCTCCATAGCAGGAGACAGGCTGGGGAACCAGCATCCCAGTGGTTTCCACAGTTGCTTCTATGGGCTTCATAGAACTACAATTTTCCCTTGCCACTTGGCTACAGGTAACTGCACACACCATCCCGTTTTAGATTGTTGCCGAGGATGAAGTCAACTGCTAAAGTTTCAGCTACAGCAACCTGTTGCACAGTTCCCCCATTTCACCCCAGTCTAGGACACTAATGAGTTGCAATGTTTTCTCCTCCCCAGTGAACCCTTGTACAGTTGCAAATTTATTGGATATAAGCTGACCAGGCTCTACCAGATCCCCTTTTACCAGCATCAGGGATGCCTTTGTCTCTTAACCCATGAGTCTGGACACCATTCACAGTGATTGGGTGCATGTGTTCTCATGTTTACAGGGCGTGCTTCAAGGGACACAAACAACCCACTGCTTTTCCTAGCCCCTTGCGTATTACTTTCGTCCTTTTGGGACACTGTCTGGCAATATGCCCAGTTTCTTCTACAAACCCAACGTTTGTTTCTTTTCTCAGAAAAATCTTGCCTTTGAAACCTGGGGCTAACTGGTTTTGGTGGAGGAGAGGGTTTTAGCTGCCCTGAGGCGTGCTCTTCCTTTCTGCGCTGCCACACCAGCCCCATTCACTCTCAGAGCACGCCTGCTCTTGGCATGGCAGTCCAAGAGTTCAGCAGCCTCTTGCATGGTTTTGGGATCTCTGTCCCTCCAGCCAGGTTTTCAGCTCTGCTGAGCATGCCCCAAAAAAACTGCTCTAACAATACAGCATTTTCAATTTTATCTACAGAGTTTGCTTCAATTACTTCCCAACGTTTTAAAAACTGACGTTTCATGGCTAGCTCCTCATAGCTCATGTCAGGGCTTCTCCTGAGCTTATGGAATTTAGCTCTGTATACTTCTGCAATTAAATCAATTTTTTAATATATAAAGTGCAGCTTTAAGTTTGCTGTAATCATTACTGTCCTCACTGTCCATTTGACCCAATGCATCCCGAGCTTTCCCGGTAAGTAGCGGGGATAGCTGGACACTCCAGGACCCTCTAGGAATATTTGCCTGAATACAAACTTTTTCAAAGGAATTTAAAAAGGCATCCATATCCTCCCCCTCTTTAAATTCAGGTATCAATTTGGAATTTAATTTGTAACCCAGTCCTGTAGTTCCAGTTAAACACAAGCCACTTACCTGCTCTGGTGCTGGTGGTTGGGAGTCATAGCTTCTCCAGTTCATGTTGCCTCTGGTGCCCACACTCTTAATGGTCAGCGTCTCGTTGTCCTCACTCCCTCTTCTCTTTCCATCTCCAGCTTCCTCTGTTCAAGCTCCCATTGTTGCTGGGCTTCGAACCTTTTCTGTTCAAACTCCAGCTCCATCCTCCGCAACTCCATCTGTAGCATGATTGCTTCTGGTTCCAGAATGCTGGTGACCTCGCCCTGCTGCTGTGGCCCTTTGTTTGCACTGGCCCTGCTGTCCTCACCGGATCTGGACACTGCACTGGCCACTGGCCCCTCCATGCCCATGGTTTGGCCCTTTCCAGTTACAGACTGACTCAACGCTCTGGCCATCTGCTGCCATCAGAGCATCTATGAGGTCTGCTTGTTGGCTTTCCCTCATACTGGACTCCTCTGTCCTGGCACAAATGCCTCAAGTAGTCTGCAGTGTAACTGCTGTAGTTGAAGCCATCTTCTTCCTAACTACGGCTACTCTAACTTGCACTTAAAAAAAAAAAAAACAGGTAGGAACTTTGTAAGCAAAATGATATAGTTCTGTTTACTTTTTAAAATTAAATCACTGCCTTATTTTGCAAGTAGAGCTGTACAGTATTAAAGCTGACACACTGAAGTTTTGAAGCTTGTGTTACCAATTCTTTATCCCACCACTGCCAACCAAATCTGTCACAAATGCACTCCATGAGTCAGGCCCTCTGCTCCCACAGTACCAACCTCAGAGCGCATATGTGTGAACAGGTAACAGACAGGGTAACCCTCCTGTCTGCTTTTGGAGTTCGAATCGCCTTAAGTTTTTGGGATTCAAACTGTGAACCTTATGCTAGCATACCCAAATGTACAGGCTTAGATAATATTCTTCTTCAAGTGGGGAATTAAATATATACTTCACCTGAGGGCACCTATCAGAGCCTCGGGTTATACTCTTACCATTTCCCAAGCTTAGTAAGACCACCAAGCCTTTCAAGTTGTCAGACTTAAAATACAGGTACTTCACGTGCAAAACAACTGGGAAGACAGTATTTCAAGAAACGTGATTTACTAGAATATGATAACGGTAAAATTAAACATAGAATATATCATACAGCATACAATCTATAAAAGAAAAAGGAAACTTGCAGTACAAAACTCCTACCACAATACATTTAGATCTTTGCTATCTAATGCATTACCTCTGGAAGTGCTTTCAAGTTAGAAAAATTTTATTGTTTTCTTTCAGAGCCCAAGATGAAATCACACATTTCAGACACAGATACATTTTCAACTCCGTCTCCACACCCACTTTGATGAGTCATCTAGCTCCTTTTAGAATATAAAATTATAAACACGATTTCTACCAGAAGGTATCTTTAATTAATGGATCATCAGGGGCAAAAAAAAAAAAAGAGCCTTTGATGAACCAGTTCCTTTGAGGTTTACAACCCTGCAGTCTGTCATCCAGGTGTGAGATAGCCAACAGGAATCTGCTAAATGACATCTTTTCCTTATGTAAAACCATTTTTTTTTTTTTTAAATTTCTATTTATCCCCTGCCGTCCCACTGGAACTGCACCATCGAGTCACCAATCAAGCCCGTCTCTGCCAATGTCTGACCTGCTAGTCCTGGTCCCTCCATCTTGCCTCGTATACCACCCAGGTAGTCAGGGTAGGGGCAGACCCCCAAATCTTGCACGTGTCAGGGTCCAGAGGCTGCAGGCAGGCACCGGCACATCGAGACCCCGGACTCAGCGCTCCGTCTTCCCGGCTCCAGTGGGGGTGTTTTCCGCTTTTCTGTGGTAAGTTGTGGGCCCGTACGTCAAGGCAAGAGCGCCGTCAGCAATGTCCCTCCCCTCCTTCCTCGAAGGAGTAGCCACTGTGGCCGATTGGTCGCTGACCTACGCCCCCGACCAATCAAGCCCCTAGGACATTGGGCATCCCTGGCGGGTGCCCCTAAAAAGTTGGAATGCATCTGAAAGTGCCCCATCCACCTTAACATTTGCTTTAGGGGAGCATAAATATTTTGTAATTGTTTTATAAGTTGTTTCGGAATCCAAAATGCTCCAGAGTCTGCCATTTAAAAAAAAAAAAAAAAAAAGACAGCTGACCGGTAGAATGCCTTTTCATCTAACCCATTAGCACCAAAGGCATTTGTCTTTCTATGGTATAATCTACTAAAAATGTGCGCCTTATGGCATTGTGGGCCTGTCTGCCTTAATAAAGCCCACTTGATCAGGGTCAATAATAGCTGGTAGTAAATGGTCTATTCTAGAGGCCATGGCTGACATGAACATTTTCTAATCATAATTTAGCATTGAAATGGAGGGGTGTTCCAACGTCTTTATGGGGTTTAAGTATGGCTGATATGGTGGCATACTGCCATGTGGGGTGGGGAGGGGTCCTCCCTCCTGGACACATGCAAGGCCTGGAGTAATATGGGTTGTAGCAGCTTTTTGAATTGGTTATAAAATTCAGAGGGATACCCATCTGGAACGGGCGCCTTCAGGGTCTGAGCTTTTTTAGAACTTTGAGTAGTTCTCCCTCTTTGATTGGCGCCAGCAAGGCTTCAGCCTGTAGTGGGCTGATTCGTGGTACTGGTAAACGCCGCAAATATGATTTGATGTTGTCTAGGGGAATTTCCTCTTTAGTGTACAACTCATGGTAAAACCGCTGTAGAATAAGTCTAATTTCCCGGGGTCTTTTTGCCAATTTCCCTGTTTTAGGATCTACCATGCTGATCATCTTTGCTCTGGTTCTTTTCTCAATTTTCTTGCTAAATTTCTGGAGGCCTTCGGTTCCCCCCCCCCGCCCGATGTCTTAACTTTAGATAAAATAGCTTTTGTTGTACCAACTGGTCTATTTTTTGTAGCTTCTGTTTTACAATTCTTAGTCGTATTATGGGGTCCTTTTGATCTGGCCAATGCTGTAAATGTAATAGCTCCTCCTGCACGTCTATGTTTTTTCCCCTCTGCTGTTTTTTTAAATGACAAAATCGTATAATCTCTCCTCTTAATACTACTTTTAAAGTATCCCACAGAATTGTTGGGGCAACTGCATGCTGTGTTCTCTTGTTTAATTCTAGGTACAGCCTCCTAGACCAATTCAAGGAAAGTACAGTTACGCAAGAACTTACTGTAACAGTAGATCTTCGAGAGAGGCTCTTGCAATAGGTAATTACATATAGGATCAACGTCAGCAGGACGTAGGACCCCACGGAAAATTTCTAGCTAGCAGTCCCTGACAGGAACCACCCCACGCCAGGTGACCGCGCCAGAAACGTGGGTATAAAGGGCGGTCCTCGACGCCCACTTTTACAGTTCTTTTTCCCACCACAGGCCAAAAAGGCCGGACAAGAGCTCAATGGATATTTCCCTCAATGGAAAAGGAGCTGAAAAAAGCTTAGGGGGATGGAGGGCGGGAAGGTATTACCTACTGCAAGAGCCTCTCTTGAAGATCTACTGTTATGGTAAGTTCTTACATAACTGTACCATCTTACCTCGAGAGGGCTCTTGCAGTAGGTAATTACATATAGGACGGAGTCCAAAGCAGTCTGGAACAAAAAGCAAACTGGAGGAGGAAATCTACTCCAAGTAGAACCTCTAGCTGTGCAAGCCTTAAGATAGGAGGCCTTGCAGAACAGCCAGCCCGAAGCCTGCTCTATGGCGAGAGGTAATATCCAAAAACTGTAATGTTTTGTAAAGGTATGGACGGAGGTCCAGGTGGCGGCAGCACAGATATCAGCCGCTGACATTCTTGAAACAAGCCGCTGAGGCAGCTACTCTGGTGGAGTAGCCTCTTACTTGACCCAGCAGGGTCTTGTATTTGTCATAACAGAAAGTGATGCAATGAGCCAACCATTTAGATAGGCATTGCTTAGAAACGGCATTGCCTTCTCTTTTATGAGCAAGAGACGAACAGTTGATCAGTCTTTGAGATCCTTCGTCCTGTTGGTGTAGTATCTCAGAATCCGGTGAACGTCCATAGTATGGAGTAAATACTCCCCCTGATTAGAGTACTGCGTAAAAAAGGTGGGTAACTCTATGGACTGGTTTAGAGTAGACTCCGCTACTACCTTCGGGAGAAACTTGAGGTTAGTGCGCAGAGCAACACATTCCCTGTGAAAAATCAAGTATGGAATTTTACACATCAGGGCCTGGAGCTCAGAAATTCTCA
The DNA here is from genome assembly GCA_016271365.2 of Neoceratodus forsteri. Lineage (NCBI taxonomy): Eukaryota > Metazoa > Chordata > Ceratodontiformes > Ceratodontidae > Neoceratodus > Neoceratodus forsteri. The sequence goes on from CM028136.1 coordinate 246,009,446, forward strand.
GAGCTGAAGTAATGGCCACCAGAAGAGTCTTCCATGAAAGGAACTTCAAGTCTGCTGAAGCTGCGGTTCAAAAGGACAGAGTAAGTTTCTCGAGAACAAAGTTCAAGTCCCAAGGGGAGCAGGAGTACATATAGGAGGTCTCAGATGAGGACCCCTCTGAGAAAGGTCTTAGAGACCTCCAGTTGAGCAAATGCCTTGTCTGCAAAAGGGACATGATAGGCTGAGATGGCCGCCATGTGGACTTTCAGAGAAGAATGACAGATCCAGGTTAAAAGATGGAGTAGGTATTCCAGCAGAAGCCCCGCTGAGCAGAAAAAGGGTTCCACGTGCTTAGAAGCAGCCCAGGTAGTGAACCTTTTCCACTTCACAGCATAGGTAGATCTAGTGGAGGGTTTCCTAGCCTCCACCAAAATCTCCACCACTTGGGGAGAAACCCCAAAACGGGATTGAGCTAAGTCTGCAGGAGCCATGCATGCAGCTGAAGAGATCCGAGGCCTGGATGGACCAGGGTCCCCTGATCCTGGGTCAGCAAACCTCGTGATAGAATAAGAGGAAGAGGAGGATCCTCTGAGAACTGTTGTAGAAGAGAGAACCAAACTTGCCTGGGCCAGAAAGGAGCAATCAGAATCATTCGTGCTCCTTCTGAGGCTAGTTTCTGTAAGACTCGTGGGATAAGAGGAATTGGGGGGAAGGCATAGACGAATCTGTCCTTCCAGTCTAGAGACAACGCGTCTCTCCAGAAAGCGCCTCGCTCTGGAGCGAGCAAGCAGAGGCAGGAAAGCTTTGCGTTTAGAGGGATGCGAACAGGTCGACCTGTGGTGTTCCCCAAAGTCAGAAGATACTGTCTAGGACCCTTGGTCCAGTTCCCACTCGTGAGTCAGAGCAGACGAGCAACTTAGCTTGTCTGCCAAGGTGTTGTCGACTCCCAGAACATGAATTGCCGTGAGGTGAAGGTCGTGTTGTGTTGCCCAATCCCAGACCCTCACTGCTTCCCTGCAAAGAGGTAGGACCGAGTCCCCTTGTTTGTTGATGTACCAAACCACGCATTAACGTTGTCCGCCTGAATGGCTAGGTGGCGGGGAAGGATGTATGGGTGAAGGGCTTGGAGAGTGTACAACACTGCCCAAGCTCGAGCACACTGATGGAGTGTCTGTTGAGCTTGGACCAAGAGCCCTGGGTCCGATGGGGACCGAGATGGGCTCCCAACCTCGCCCGAGGCATCTGTGGTTAGAGTTTGGGAGGAGGATGAAAGAAAGAACTCCCAAAACAGGTTCTCGAACCATCCACCACTACAAGTCTCAGAGCATCGGAGGAGACTAGAACTGGGTGATTTAAGTCGTCACTAACTGATCCCACTGTGAGCAGAGAGTCCACTGAGACTCATGTTAAGCCGCGCAAGGAACTGTTGGGATAGCAGCCGCCATGAGCCTGAGAAGGCAAAGGACAGACCTTGCACTGACCTGCCAGCGGCGGACAACAGACAGAGTCCGAAGGGTGGACGCCGTCCGCTGGCAGGAAGGCCCTGCCAATGGTCGTGTCTAGAATCGCCCCAACAAATCGTAGTCTCTGAGATGGGATCAAGTGAGACTTGGAATGGTTGATGGTATACCCAGGCAGGCAAAAACCTGCTGGGTAAGGGTAAGGCAGCGCAGGAGTTCCTCCCTGGACAAGGCCGCCAGGAGCCAATCGTCCAGGTACGGGAAAACCTGCACCCCCCCGGGTACACAGGTAGGCCGCCACTACCGCTAGGCATTTGGTATACACTCGGGGCACCGAGGACAGGCCAAACAGAAGTGCCTTGAACTGGTATTGGTCCCCTTGGAACGCAAAACGAAGATATTTGCGATGAGACAGGCGAATGGAAATGTGCAGGTAAGCATCCTGCATATCCAGGGCACATAGCCATTGACCCGACCAGAGGAGGGGCAGAAAGCTCTGCAATGAGAGCATTCTGAACCTTTTGTATTCCACAAAAAGATTCAGGAACAGAGATCTAGAATAGGTCTGAGATCTGAGATCTCCAGTCTTCTTTGGGACCAGGAGAAATGGGAAAAGTAACCAGTCCCTTGAAGATGAAGGTGGGCGGGTTCTATTGCTTCTTTCAGTAGCAGAGCTGAAATCTCCTCCTGGACCAAGAGAAGATGTTCCCATGAATATGACGACTTTTTTGGGGGGTGGCGAGGTGCTATCTGTACAAACTATCGAGTGTCCTTCTGTGATCACCTGGAGCACTCAAGAATCTGATGTTATCCTCTCCCATCCCAGAAGGTGGAGGGAAAACCTCCCTCCTACTGGTTCCTCTGGGGAGTCCAGAGGCTGTGGGAGAGGAGAGAAGTCAGGTGGTGTGGGGCAGCACCGCAGCTAAGCACCCACTGCTTTTTGGGCGGGGGCTTAGTCAGCTGTGGGGCCTGACGTTTGTGGCCTGGGCCTTTCCTGGGGTTTCCGCCTTTGGGTCGATCTAGTTCACGAAAGGGACGGCACATGGAGTCAGACTTCAGTGCCATCCCATTCTCCTGCAAGTCAGTGATGTCCTTGACATCGCCACCGAAAAGCACAGACCCCCAGAAGGGCACTTCCTGGATAGCGGACTGCACTTCTGGGACCAACCCTGACACACGGAGCCAAGCATGACGACGTAGGCCTACGGAGAAAGCAGAGCTCCGTCCAGCAGTGTCCACTGCATCGTAGGTCGCACAAAGCATGTGTTGACTGGCCGAGCGTGCAGAGCGGACATGATCAGTTAACTACTGCCTGACCCTAGAGTCAGGCAGGAGTCATTTGGTTTCCACTCGGTAAGAATGGCCTTCTGGTAGTCCCCATATGACCGACATAGTTCAGGACCTAATCCCCAGCATGGAGGCGAAGATCTTCTTTCCATACTGGTCAGTAGGCGGATTCTTTGTCAGGTGGCGGCGAGCCGAGATGTTTTAGGTTAGCCGACCGGCCGTGGCGGCGCTAATCACGACATAGTCAGCACGGGGTGAGAATCTAAAAACCAGCACCCGGGTGCCTGTGGTATAGCCTATTCGGACTTCCACGGAAGTGGGGCTAGAGCCAACAGCTGCTTCCAGATGGTGGTAACAAGGTCGTAGTGAGGCTCTATCCAGGGTGGCACCAAAGTAGGAGTTACGGGCAGATCCAGATGCTCTGCGAGTTTCAACCGCTGAGGGTCTGGTTCCAAAGAGTGCCACTGATGAACCTCCTGGATTTTTCGTAGCAACTCCGTAAAAGGAGGATCTTCCGGAGGAGTCCTTGGCCTGGGCTTCGACGGAGAGCGTGGCTTGTCGTCCCTTTCAAAGCAATCGTTGGAGGAATCTGAGGAGTCCGAGGGTGAAGAGGAAGAGGAAAAAGACTCCCTTTCCCGACCCGGGGGAGGAACGAACCCTTGGGAAGCACCGAAGAAGTGTATCTGACCCTCTCTGGACCCAGACAGAGAGCCCCGAGTCCAGAGGTGGTGAGAGAGTGCGCCGCCCGTGAGCGTATGGGAACCTGAGAAGGCACCGTCGTTGGTAGGCGGCTCTTCACTCCCTGGTGAGCTGAGCCTTGGCCTCAGCCCACCAGGAGGCCAGAAGTCTCCTGCAAATCCACTGGCAGCTTGGGGGCGGAGGAGGAGGATAAGGATGAGGAGGAGTAGGAGGAGGATAAGGATATGGGTTGTACCCATATGGAGTATCAAAACCGGCAGCGAAAACCACAGGCGTCTGGTATAGTGGCGTCGGAAAGACCGGCATCGGGTACTGTGGCGCGGATACTGTGGTCCCGGATACAGGCGGACAGAGACGGAGAGTATCCGGGAACCGAGAGCTGCCAGAGCAGACAACCCGCCGCCGCCTCTTGGGCGGATCCAGGTTGGTGGGCCCTGAGGGCACGGCAGCGGGGCGACATCGGAAGCAGGATGTCAGCTGGAGTCTGTAAAACTGGTGTCGGGGCGGCGGAGCCCGGGTCGAAACCAGCGTCCAGGAAGCCCGACGTCAGATCCGGCGCACCTACAGGAGGACGGTCCAGTGGAGAAGGAACCCCAGCGTCGCCTGGGGATGGAGGAAAAATCCCAGGGGTCGGGCTGGGGGACTCTGGGTCCCCAGGCGGCAGCGAGCTGTGGAGAACTGGGAGCTCTCTGTAAAACCCGCGCGTCGGTTCGTCCGGCGTCCAGTCGGCTAAACCGGCGGACCTACCCGTCCGTCGGTTCTTTAACCGACTGGACGTCGATAACGTCGTGATTTTAAAACTCGATAGCGCCGGGCAGCCAGCGTCCAACTTAGGAGCCTTCACGGAGGCAGACCGAGGAAGGATCAGCCTGAGTCCAGCGGGAAGGGCCGCACACCACACCCCAAAGGTGACTGCTCATTACCGGCTCTCTCAGCGAGGATGGAGGAGACGTCCGGCTTACCAGAGTCACCAGCAGTAGGCATAAAGCTACGGCTGAACCAAGGGTCTCGTCTGGTGCTTTTTTATTTTATTTATTTTCCACAGAGTGACAGCCCCTCCTCACACAGTCCCGTTCTCCTCTGCAGGAGTTATTTATTTTTTTTGTTTTTCCTATTTTTTTCCCTTCAGTTTTATAAACAGTCTGAGACTGCTGTGGCTTTCTGTGACAAGAACCCCGACCTTACTTCACACACTGCACAGCCACCAACTGATCTATTTTATTCTGCGATTTCCTTGCTGATATTTAGTTCTTTTAGTCACTTAACTTGTTGATGCTGCCAACTAACTAGTGACTTAGCCCCCCCAACACAAACCGTCAAGTGACCCTTCTTATCCCTGTCGTCTCATTCAAATAACCTTCCCTGTTCTCCTTAAGCTTAAGCTGCAGTCACCAATGTCCACAGTTCTTAGTCTTACAGACTGACTCAATTCTGCAAAGTTTTATCAAGCGCCCCCAAATTTTTATTACAACAGTGAACACCTGCCTCCACCCAATCACTGATTTTAGAGCCTGGTCTGCCTGGAGATCGTTAAGGCAGAGGTCCACAATCAGCCAGGCTCCTACTAAAGTACTTGCTGCTGCCCAAAGCCAAAATCTTTTGCCAAATGTAAAGTTATCGACTGGTGTGGCTCTAGCTGTTAATACAAGAAGCTGTAATAGCCTAAATTTTAACTAGTGATCGAGTTTGAAGTGAGAACTGTCGCCACGGGGATGTGCTGCCTGCTTACTCCACACGTCTCCAACCAACTGCGCAAGCAACTGTAAACCACGCGGTCTTGGTAGCTCGATCTGTACCATGTGATGCATCTCTGTGCACATCACATGGTACAGATCGAAAGCACCTGCCCATCAAACAATTTCAACTACTCCGTAGCTGATGAAGGCACTAACTCCTGCCCCAATCTGCCCATCTCGAGCTGGTAACGTGTCCTCTCCAAATGGACCTACAGTATATTGGCACCAATACTGTGAGAGAGCCAAGAGAGACAGCCCCCAAAGCGAGTTCTTGCCTGGCAGAGTCTGTCAGTGTGCCTCTCAAGGTCACGGAGGGCAAAGTCCTCCAATCTGCAGCTGCTGAAGACTGCAACATGCCCCCAGCCCCAAGGCATTCTTCATTCAGCAGCCGCTCCATCCTCGTCTGTGTTGCTTTAAGGACTCGCGCTCAGTGCACACGCGCCACGACAGAGTCTGTGACTGTATATTTTTTATCCTGGAGGCATTTTGGGGCAGCCTCCTAAAATCCTCCGACAAAAAATACAGTCACAGACTGACTGTCGTGGCGCACGACAATCGAGCGAGACCTTAGCAACACAGACGCACTCTAAAAGGCTCAATAGAGCAGTTTAACAGAGGCCAGTTCTGCCGGCCGGCGCCATTGACGCAATACCGCAGCCTGAAATGAACACTGATGCAGAAATGGGTCCACGGGGTAGACAAGCAAAGACCACACAGAACTGCCAGTGCAGACCTGGACCATTGGGACTGGCAAGGATCCAAGTTGGTGCCCCACCACAGGTTGGAAACATACACTGACAATCCTGAGGTTGCCAAAAAAAAAAAAAAAAAAAAATTTAAGCCCACAAGCAGGACCAGAAATAGCAATCATGTGGTCCAGCAGCTGTGTGGCCAGAGACTACAGCACTCAGTGAGGGAAATGCCTGCATGCAGAGCTTACACCTGGGCTGTAGGCAACACTTCTCCCTGTAAAGCAGAGCCATTGACTTACAAACCAAAATAGACAGTTTTCCAGTGTCATTTGCACCTCTAATCCACTTGTCCAGTGTGGTGCAAAGTGCATTCTACACTGGCTGCTGCATCTTCTGATTGTAGCCAGTCATCTCGGTATAGAAAGACAGAGCTGTGGTAAAGACATGCACTGTCAACAACAACCCAACGGCAAACCCAGGAAATGGCACTGCTGTCACTTCTAGGAAAAATACAACATGTGTGACATCCAGATTGTGTGTGCAGGTGGGTGTCCTGCCTATATAGAGCACAGCCAATCCCTCTCAAAGGGAGGAAGCCAGCTAGAACAGGCTGTGTGGCACATGTACCTTAGGCCCTCTTAAGGCGTCAAGGCCCCGATTTTGGGGGCACTAAGATTTTAACAAAAGGGCAGTTAAGCCAGGAAGCTAGTTGAATAGACCATTTTCTTTGAGCAGCAATATCTGGCTAAACCCTGGTAGCGTCACCAAGCACAGGGTGCATCTGCACTGGCTAGTTACCACCTGCCATTTGGGTCAGCAGAGATCCTACTTCACAAAATTAAAGCCATGCACAAGATACAGAAGATACAAGAAGCACGGAGCATCCCTGGCACAGCCATCCCAACATCGAGAGAAAACACAAAGGTACACTCAAAATTTTAAATATGAAGTTAAACACACTGCAAGTTGATGGCCTAGGTGTTAAAGGCATACATTTGTTTCAAGCCCAATAAAATAAAAATAAATAAATAAATAAATAAATAAATAAAATCACACAAGTTTGCAGGTGCATACAGCCTAAACAGGTGGTACATACCACAAGAGTGGCCTTTACAATAAGCCTCTGCTCCGACCACCTACTGCCCCAAACACTTCACTCAAAGGAGCTGTTCAGGAAAAGTCTTCTTGAGTAACCCAATGCAAGACACAGCAAGCAACTGTGTAATTCCAATGTCGTTTCAGCAGTCACCACAGGTAGAGCCCCAAAGCTGTTTAATTCGCTACTCCTGTGAGGTCTCTAACATAACCACTCTTGGCCCATTCAAACACAAACTACATCAGCTCCTAGTGACTCATGCTACTCATGCATTGCTTCACCTAAATCCAGAGATGGCTGCTCCCAATTCAGGCCTTCCTCCTACCTAAAGTCCAACTTTTCGCCTCTCCCTCCTTACCTTTTCTACCCCACCCCTTCCCTCCTCCTCTTACTTCATCCTGATCCCACCATGTCCTCTGGCCCCTGACAACTATTCTCTTTTTTCCACTACAATACTCTACATTCTCCTCACTATCACTAATCTGTTGTGTTTAGATTACCAGAGCCTCTACCTCATGCCTTCTTTTCGGTTTTCCTTGCTGGAAAAGGCCTTTGGCTGCAGTCTTTTAATTTTATTGTATGTGTCCACTTGGCGCCACTTTTGTAATTTCAGCCTCGTTTGCCTAGTTGTTGCCATAGCTAATGCCCTACCTCTTCCTGTACATATGCTCCATCATTCATTTTTTTTTTTTTTTTTTTTTTTTTTTAATGACCGTTGTAAAAAAAATGCCAAACTGTTCATTGTATGTACTTATGTATTCTTGACGTGGAACCTGTGTAAAAGAGCCCTCGGCTCACAGCTATTAATCCGAAACTCAAATATAAATAAAATAAATGTGCAGAACAAGCTAATAAAATACATTTCCACCACTGCATGCATAAAATGCATTTCATGCTTTCCTACTGTGCAGTGCATTGTATTGTGGGTTATTTTTCGCTGGGAAGCATTCTGTATCTCAGGGGGAGACTGTCTATATGTAACCCCCCTGCAAATGGGGGTTCCCAAAAGACTTCCAGGAGCTTGCTTGAATGCTCCAAGCCTGAATGGTGTTTGGCGTTTAAGCCATTTATCAGTGAGTGTTTTTAGAGCCTCTGGTACTGTCTCTTTAAGAGCCGTCTGCTTGCAGACATAATTAGTTTGTATGGGGGGACTGTGTGTTTCTCTGTTTGAGTACCACTTGAACTGCTGCCAATTCACTCCATTTTTGCAGTCACTAGGAGTACAAAGGGAACCTATCTGAAAGATGTAACTGTTTGCCAGAAATAATTTAGAGTAATAATGAAAATACAGTTTGTCTAACCTGCTTTCTTTGCAGTCAGAACTGTGTTTGCCTAGTTCCCCATTCTAGTTTTGTACTGCTGAACTGGACCAATCAGTGTGGGGTAAGCTAGCTCTAAAATGGTGCCTTGGACAAATCAGAACCTGGACTCACAATCTGAGCCAGCCACAAGAGGCTTGTATGGGCAGTGACTCTGGGAGATGTAGTTTAGGCTTCGGCGCCTTTTTGGACCAACAGCAGTAGTCTATTGTGAGTGGCAGCCAATCCAGTCAAGAACTGGGAGGAACTCAAAGGAAGTGCTCGGTTTTGTCTGTTGGAGTTTCAGTTTAGATCTGGCAGTGAAGGGAAAGAAACCCTGTGCTCCTTCAGTGCACAGTTTCAGTCAAAAAACGTGTGTAAGGCCCAGAGTTCCGGTCTGCAGCTTGTGTAACTGCTTGTTAGGACTGAATCAGTCCTGTGAAAAGAACCAAAGGATCTCTGAAGAGTAGAAACCAGGCTCACCCTGTAGAAGACTGGAGAAATTGTTGAATTGCACTCGGTCTGTCAGGAACTGAATCTGCTGTGTTCTCCGGGTATTGTGCAGTAATTGCGATCGGGATAGAGAAGCAGCCTGCCTGGTATAGTACTTTCTTTTTTACCATATAAATGTGTGAAGAGTCTCGTGGAGCTCAAGAGTAGCCCTGCTGACGTTGAAGGACCCTATCTTGTTTGGAGGTCGTGAGTACTAATTCAGTCGCTCCCTGTTGAATTGCCACATTAAATCCAAATGGAATCACTGTACTGCTGACTGTTTAAACTAATTTTTCTTTTCACTGTGTGAAAGGGCCCCTACCAGCTGCCACGGTTTGGACTAGCCACTAGGGCTTGGGCACCCAGGGACAGTAACTGGTAGGGATAGGCCTGTGCACAGAGCCATAGGTAGATAGTAAAGTGATAAGCTAATTAACCTGATTTCCCCGTCCTTGTTATATCCCCCTAAATAAATCAGAGCTGCTTGTTTCAGCAAAGTTATACTGCCTGAGGTATTTGTCTATGTTAAAGTACTGTACTGTGATTGTTGCACTGTATCTTATTTCACAGGAGGTCCCAGTGCCAGAACTAGTCCTGGGGTAAGTGTATACTGTGAAGGTAATTCTGATATATTGTGTGGGCCACTAGTGGGAAGAAAGGGGTTGCAGTGTGTCCCAGAGGGCTGTACCAAGTAAGTTTAACTATTGCAAACCCTGACCTCTGGGTGGAGGCACCCGCCATTGGATCCAGGCCCCTCAACCTGTTAGTGGCAAATCAGGCAGGGGTAGTAGCCCCTGGGATAGCGCCATCTAGGGGTTACATATAGTACAACGGATGCAAAAAATTGGTGGTAAAATGCCTCTTAAGTGGACTAAACTGCACCTTTGTGATGGCTGCTCTCAGCCAAATTTCAAACTTCATTTAATACTCAAGGACTATCAAAATGTTCAAGCCGAGACAAATTTCTGGGTGGGGAGCACAATTAACTTGTCTGGAGAACCTTAAATTTCATCTTTACAGCCTCCGTCAAACAAAAAAAAAAAATTATATAAAAACATTACTTGGATAAGGGGAGGCACATGACCCCAAGTCTATGGGCATGACAGCCCTGCTTTCAAGGGAGCAAGGTACAGCCACTTCCTTACTCCCTACGCTTGCTGACCTGACTCAGTTGCCTACTATCCTCTCCCTAACCCATTCTACCCCTCACTTCTGCCCTCCAGTATTACAGCCTACTCCATACAGGTATTACAGCCTACTGCATAATACATACACCCATATTTTATATATGAAAAATTACCAAAATCCAGTATGCCGATTGGATCAAATGTCACATGACCATGCATTATTCCTAACGACTGCAAGCCTCCCAGTATGACCACACACCTGAACTACTTTCCAGCCCTCAAAACCGTGTCACCAATAGCAAGATCACTCCACACCTGGCACAGATAGGCAGCCACACACATACAGCTGACAGACTGCTACCCACAGGCACAAATAAACTAATGTAAGCCCCCAGTGTACACAAAATGTGTTGATCCTGCCATACTTTTTGAATAAAATGCAATATAAAGTCTTATCTGGTTGATCCTACTGTTCTTACAGTGTTATTGTACAATGACTCACTTTTACTGTTGTAACCTAGAGTGACTGAGCGCTATCACTACTGGTAATGGACTTGGTGCCAGAGGTTTAAAATAAACCTCACTCTTCTACAAGTAAAAATATCTTTATTTTTTGTCTTTACTGTGTTTTTCACAGAAAGAAGCCGCAGTCTGAACTAGAAAGAGAGGGACCGAGGAGCACTTTCACTTTTATTACAGAAATGTAGCGTGACCGAGCATGATCAATAACAGAAAGTGACATGGAAGCAGATGTGTAAAGTAAGTGTATTTGTATCCAAAACCAATGCAGAACGTGTGTGTTTTTTGTCAAGTTCTCCAAAAGATGCCTACTGAACCAGGAGTAGAGCCAGTGCAGAGCGAGGAAGTCGGCAGCTTCAGAAAGCTAGACTAAGGCAGAGCAAGTGTCATCGTAGCAATGGTCGCTTCCTAAGACAATAAAAGTGAAAGTACACTTGGCCCTCTCTTCCTAGTTCAGACAGTGACTTTTCTCTCGAAAAATTAATTAAGGGCGGCCTGCCAGCGCAGCGAGTGGTGCTACCACTTGTAGCGCTGTCGACCCGGGTTCAGGAATGAGCCCGGGGAAGCGGAGGGCTGGCCAGGGGGAGAAGGCTCGAGCGTCCATAGACAAATCACCTTCTCCAAGGGCGGTAGGGTTCCAGTTCGGTACTTGACTGGCCTCTGACAGAAGCCGGAGGCACAGCAAATACAGAGCACCAGAAGAAGGGGTTGGGCAGGGTGGACGTCTGCATTCATCACCTTGATGTCAGGACACATGCCTTGCCCTAGAACACGGAAAAATCAGCACCGGAGCACCGAAGCAGAGACCCTAATGGCCGTCGCCTGCCTGATCCTCTGGAGGTCCGACGAAACAGTGAAGTGTCTCAGGGTGTCGGGCCCCACCTCGTACCCACCTGGGGGGTACAGCCACGGCTCCATGGGGACCCACCGGAGATCAGGTAGGTCGTGAAGTGGTGCCAAGTGTGTGTCTCCTGAAGGAGCGGTGCTCTGGCATGGAGGGGGGAAGAATATAAACAGAAATTTCAAAAGAAAAAAATAAAACAGAAAAACAAAAGCTATTTTTACTTTTAGAACTGACTGAAGGTTATTTTAAACCTCCGTCTACCAAGTCAGTTACCATTACTGACAGTGCTCGTCACGCCAAGTTACAACACTAAAAGTGAAAGTCATTGTACAATAAGACCATCAGCTGATTCCGATTATACAACTGGCATAGTTAAAGAGATTACACTCCTCCCTCCTCCGTGCCAGAGCACAGCCCTTTCAGGAGGCACACATTTGGCACTGCTTCACGACCTACCCGACTTCCGGTGGGTCCCCATGGAGCCGTAGCTACCACCGTGGAGTACGAGGTGGGGCCCGACACCTTCACTGTTTCGCGGACCTCCATCAGCTGATTCTGATTATACAACTCGTGATATTTAAAGAGCTTACATCTCAGAATCCCAAGATACTGTAATATTTGGTGACTTTAAATTTCCCTCATATCAATTGGGACTCATTTTCAGGACAGTCCTATACCGAGAAAGATTAATAGATGTGATAGTACTGGATTACAACTTGTTACCAAACCCACTCGAGGTTCTAATATTTTGGATTTATTATTTACTAATATAGAGCAACAAATTAGCAATCTACATATTTGGGATCCACTTGTAACCAGTGACCATTCATGTATTGTTTTTGAAATTCAACAGATTAAAACCACACAAAGGAAGTTACATTATACAAAAACTATAATAAAGCAAATTTTTCCAAAATCAGTAAATATTTTCAAAGCATAAATTGGGAATGTAATCTCTTAATTATACAACTACAAGAGCTTGGGACTTTTTTTTTTTTTTTTAAATATCGTACATTATTTGGAGAATACTTTCATTCTATCTAAAAGGAAATTTAATAAAGGAAAAATTCCCCTTGGTTTAACAGGACAATTAAAAATCAGATTAAAATAAAATTAAACTTTATCGGAAACTCAAGAATAGTTCTCTTCTATATAAAACTACTCTATTGCATATATAGATTATCTGTTAAAAATATGAAAAAATCTATTAAATTAGCAAAAAACAAGCTGGAATTTAAACTAGCTCACACAAAAGACTGTCATAAATCTCTTTTCTTATATGAATAGCAAAAGGTGCATCAAGGACTATCGGTCCCATTATTACCAATGGTTCTCCTTATCCGATATAGAGACCTGAAATCTCTAATATTTTTGTTCTGTCTTTCCCAAAAATCATCTATTAGTACACCTAAAGTTCACCATGCAGATTATCACAGATTTTATCCAACTGACATTATGATTACAGGCTATTTTAACAAAAAACACACACACACTAGTCCAGGCCCAGACTGTATCCATCCATGGTTTCTGATTGAAATCTCTATAAATCTCTATACCATTGTCAATTATCTTTAATAAATCTTTATAATGAAGTAATGTACCAAATGACTGGCGATCAGCAATAGTTACCCCTATATTTAAAAAAGGCAATAGAGGTTCCGTGCAAAATTATCGTCCAATTAGCTTGACCTCAGTGGCTGGTAAACTAATGGAACAGGTAATGAAGTCTTTGATAGATCATGATTGTAAAAAATTTGGAATTTACGATTCAATCCAGCATGGGTTTACTCCCAAATATTCCTATACCACCAACCTGATATTTTACA
>CM028136.1:246027500-246307500 GCA_016271365.2 Neoceratodus forsteri
CCAGGCAGCGACTACAGTTCGAATGTTCCACATCAGCCCCATCTTAGCCACAGAACTGATCTCACCAAGTCAAGTGTCTGCTATACTAAGGTGTCTCATGGTTGCAAGGACCCAGTACTGAGTCTCGAAAGGCAGGGGAGCACTAGTTGTTGTTTGTCTACTTTGTCCTCTGTCTACTGTTTCTGTATAACAGTTATTGACTGTTTAACTTAGGACCTTCTTGTATAATATGCAGTTCTAAATCAGTGGAGCGTATTTGACACATCTTTCCTTCATAGGCTTCAAAGTTGCTTGATCATGGGAGTGGATTGAGCCCTACTACTGTCATTGTCAGCGGGGCGGTACCAATGTCTATTGCAGTGCAATAAGCAGGTATTGCAGTTCTCAAGGGTCCCGGCAATCCACTATGCAGTCCACTGCGTCTGGGACATTTGTTCCTCCTGTCAAACTTCGGCAGAGTGTTCAATGTCAGGTTCTGCCACCGACCCACTATTCTGGGGAACAGCCCGGGAGAGAGCATCGCATCTATGTGGTTCAGACTGCTCGGTCTCTTGTTATAGTCATGTAGATACTGAGAAAGCCACCTGTGTTGTGTGGCATCCAACTTGCTGGGTCTCACATAGGTCAAAGGATTATTGCTGGGTTTTACTAGTATTTTAGCCCATACAAGTACTCATGGAATTGGTCATCGTAGCCCACTTCAAAGCTAGAACTCTAACTGTATGTATAGTTCTTTCGGATGGGTCAGGCTCTACTGGCAAAGGCCACTGTCTCAGTGCTATTCTCGTGTTTTGGTACAACACAGCCCCCAACCCTGCAAGCCAGCATCAGGTGCAGGACGGGGTTTTCTTGATCGGCATAGGCCAGCACTGGAGCATGGTAAGTTGATATATGATCTCATGCAAAAGCAGTCTCATTAATCAGAGTTCAGCGGGCCCCAAATACTTCACTCGGATGAAATACACTTTTTCAGTCTTGAGGGACGCTTGACTTTGGTATTTTTTGTGTTGTGGATAATTGAGTAAGGTTAAGCAAAGGCGGATCACTCTTGAATAGTCCTGATGAAGCGCCGAGCATAAATCATTAAGGAATCCCAGGAATCTTTGCAGTTCAGTTGTTTTGGGTCAGGCCAGGTGGTCAAGGCCCAACTTTACTTGGGTTGGCTTTTATTCCTCGGTGGATACTATGTGTCCCATACTTTCTGATGTTTGAAAGAATTGACACTTATCAATGGACAGTTTAAGGTCAAAGTCCTCCAGTCGGTCCAATACCTTAAATAATCTGCTCATGTTCTCCAGTGAGCTGCCAAACACAATAACATCATCTAGGTATACCAGGCACTCTAGTAAGTTCATGTCCCCACTGCACGCCCATCAACGCTGAAAAGTGGCTGGGGCAGTCTGAAATCCTTTGAGGCATCCTCATGAATTCGTAGAAGCCAAGCGGACAGATAAAGGTCACCTTCACGGTCCTCGGGACCATCGGGACCAGTACCCATCATGAGATCCAGCACAGAGAACCACTTCTGTTCTCGCTTAGGCAGTCCAGCATCGTATAACCTGAATGCGGGCATTGTGTACTGATCAGGACAGTCCACGGGTTTACAAGTGATAATCCACACACATCCTTACTGTTCCATTCTTTTCCTCACTACCACAATGGGGAAAGCATATGGCTTCTGGGACTTTGTATTACACCAGCAGCTAACATCTCTTGCAGATGCCTCACATCATCTATGTCAGCAGGTGCCAGGCGCCGAGGATCTTCACGAAGTGGCCTCTTCATGCAGTCGATATTGTGCTCAGCTCCTTGCATGCATCCTACATCCCATTCCTTTTAAAAGAAAACACCTGGTCTCTCTGGGCAAGCTTCTCACTGATCCTCATTTTCCATTCAGCTGGCAGCGAGTCGCAAATCAAACAAGTCAGGCTACTCTGTCATTCTTCCTGAACTCTTGTTGCTGGTGGTGTTGCAGTGTCTGGCCAATGCACATTAGCCAGGATGCAACCTCTATTCACTCAATGTCTCTTTCAGACACATTATGAATCCTGGACCATTACCCTCTGCATAAGCATGGGCTCTAGCGGCAAAATACTAGGCTTGACTAGCAGTCCCTCTGGCACTTTCCTATGGCTTCTGGTGCATCCAACATTAATATTTTATTCTTAACATCCTTCTGGTTCGTGGCCTTCCTCTATGGGTACACTGGGCATTTGGCGCCAGGATCAGAGACTGTGATCCCTTCTCCACAATTTCGACCTCTGTCTTCGGTTCTGTTTTTCAGCATCTCTGTGCCTCATAGGCCTCTTAATTGTGCCGAACCTTAAAGCTCATACTGCTTGACCCCTGTTTTTCTTTATAACACAACTGTGCCAGCTTCCTCCTACCATGAGCATTTGTTCCAATCAACAAAGGGACACCACTATACAGTCCAGTGGGGGACACACTAAGGCTAGGGTCTCTACTTGTTCGGGCCACTCCAGCCACGGAGGTGGGGGAAAGACAGCCAACTCGGATATACCCGGAATAGGGGGTAGGCCTTTCTCACTTAACCCCCATACATGCAGTCCTTCTAATGGTTTTATGGGTACGCCTGTCAAATGCTTCTTGATACCAACTGGAACATAATTACTTGGGGAGCCACTGTCTAATACAGCTCTTGTAGAGACTCCATCCACCTTTACAGTGGTTCCATGGAGGACCCACTATTCGGACCAGTCTGAAAGGTGGTAGTGGGGCCTGGGCAGCTGACCTTGCACAAAAGGACGTGAATTAGCATTTTTGTGCCCTCACTGGGATCATGTTCGTGCACCTCTTAACCACTGATTTGTTCTCCGAAGCTCTCCTTTTGAGCCTATATGCAACTTGTAGTGTCTTTGGGGACTGCATTCCCTTTTCATGTGCCAGCTTTCCCACAATTGTAAAACATACTTTCTGGAGTTTTTGAGCTGGCGGCGCCACACTGGGAGCCAGAGGCGGGGTTTGTAACTGGAAGTCTGGGTGCCTTCTCTCTGTCTGCGCATGATAAGCATTTGAGACATCGCGTCTGTTTCTCTATTCCATGGTCAAGGAATTGAGTTGAGCTGTTATCAGCAGGAGATACATGGGTGGGGTGCCCCACCCCATAGTAGATGCAGTCGGATATAGGTCAGGCCTTGCATTTGCAGGCGTGGGCTCTTCATAAAGGGATCGTTTTGCACCGGATCTCTCAAACAGTTCGCACTCATTGTGGCATATCTTTTTCCCTTGTCAGGAGCACTCCTTGGCTGACTGTCAACCTCTGCCCCTGACCTTCACTTGATGGGTCACCTCAGTCACTCGGTCGTAGCCTACAGCTGTTGGTGCAGGTCCTCCTAGTGTCGCCTTTTTCTCAACTCCTTGAATTTCTCTTTCATTAACTCATCATAGGAGGGTGGGGATTCCAGTCGATTTGTCAGGTGTAACTGAAGCAACAGCAGTTCTGAGAAGGGGCAGACTTAAGGATTCTGTCCAGTCTGGTTCGTCCAGTTCAATCGCTGGCGAACTATCTTTCTGAGGCATTTTCAACAATTTTTCCAGCTGAGACATACACAGACAACTCCCCTTGGTATTGTTGTGCATTTCTTACTTCCACCATAGGTCCTCATCAGAATCTGGGCTCCTTACACATTCTCCAAGGCCTCAAGATAGGGCCTGTGCAGTCGCTTCAGGTTACTGGCCCGTTTAGCACTGATGGTAGCTGTGGCAGGACCTCGAGGCTCACTAACCTCTTTCGCCACCTTCCCAGCATTGCCATTCTAGCACTTGGGGGCAACATAGTCTATCCAGGTCTCCAGTTATCCCCCTTGGGGGTGGGGAGGTGCCAGAGAAGATCCTCAACCTTCGTAAGAGTCGTGACTAACGGCAGGTGCAGAAACAGGGAGTCTGCATTGGTTCAGCCACCATTACGGCACTGGAGCAGGAGAGGGTGTTGGGGAGGAACACCCCAGGTGGCAAGAATAGTTTCTTCAAGTCCTCCACAGTTTTCCATTCTCCCAGCAACCATTTGTAAATTTCTCCTCAAAAGTTTCAGATAGTGGTGGGGGCTGATTCCCCAGGTCTTCTTTCTTAGTTATCACTCTCCAAGCAGTGAGGGCTCCTCTGGGTAATGGTCTGTGGCACTTTTGGAGCTATCTATGGGATCCTTAAACTCTACTAGGGCCAGGAAAGTGTGGGTGGAGCAGATTAGCATGCCGACCCACCACCACAGGGTTTTGTAAACCTTCCACCTTGGAAAGTACTCCTGCACAGTGTCCGTGATTGATACCAGGGGATGTCCAGGATAAGCATAGCATTTGGGGGTGATCCTCCCCAGTACACCACCCACCAGCCGGTGCACAGCTGACTCTGTCGGGTACCCATTTTTTCTTAACAGTGGTTCAGAACATGGCCACCAGAGGACACACAATCCCAGCGTGAGCCTCCAAAGATGTAAACCCCTCAGATGGCGCCATCCCAGGCTAGCTACCCTGCCTGATTTGCCACTAACAGGTTGAGGGGCCTGGATCCAATGGCGGGTGCCTCCACCCAGAGGTCAGGTTTGCAATAGTTAAACTAACTTGGTCACAGCCCTCTGGGACACTGCAACTCTTCTTTCTTCCCACTAGTGGCCCACAATATATCAGAATTACCTTCACAGTATACACTTACCTCCAGGACTGGTTCCGCACTGGGACCTCCTGTGAAATGAGATACAGCAACAATCACAGTACAGTGACTTTAACATAGACAACACCCAGGCAGTATAACTTTGCTGGAAACAAGCAGCTCTGATTTATTTAGGGATATAACATGGACAGGGGAAATCTGGTTAATTAGCTTATCACTTAATAATTATTTATGGCTCTGTGCATGGGCCTATCCCTATCAGTTACTGTCCCTGGGTACCCAAGCCCTAGTGGCTAGTCCAAACCGTGGCAGCTGGTAGGGCCCTTTCACACAGAGAAAAGGAAAATTAAACAGTCAGCAGTACAGTAATTCCATTTGATTTAATGTGGCAATTCAACAGGAGCGAATTCCGAATTAGTACTTCACTTACCTCTAAATAAGATAGGTCCTTCAATATCAGCAGGACTACTCTTGAGCTCCAAGTGACTCTTCACATTTATATGGTAAAAAATAGATAGTATACCAGGCAGGCTGCTTTCATCCCGATCGCAATTACTGCACAATACCCGGAGAACACACATCAGATTCAGTTCCTGGACAGACCGAGTGCACTTCATAATTTCTCCAGTCTTCTACAGGGTGAGCCTGGTTTCTACTCTTCAGAGATCCTTGATTCTTTTCACAGGACGGATTCAGTCCTAACAAGCAGTTGCACAAGCTGCAGACCGGAACTCTGGGCCTTACACACGTTTTTTGACTAAAACTGCAGACTGAAAAGCACAGGGCCTTCCTTCTTCACTGCCAAAGCTCAATTGAAACCCAACCGACAAACTGACACTCTTTGAGTTCCTCCAGTTCTTGACTGGATTGGCTGTCACCACATAGACTGCTGCTGTTGGTCCAAAAGGCACTGAAGTCTAAACTACATCTCCCAGAGTCACTGCCCATACAGTCCTCTTGTGGCTGGCCCAGATTATGAGTCCAAGTTCTGATTCTGCCCAAGGCACCATTTTAGAGCTAGCTTACCCACACTGATTGGTCCAGTTCAGCAGTTCAAAACCAGAATGGGGAACTGGTCAGACACTGTTCTGACTGCAAAGAGCAGGTTAGACAAACTGTAATTTCATTATCACCTAAATGGTTTCTGGCAAACAGTTACATCTTCAGATAGGTTCCCTTGCACCCTAGTGACTGCAAAAAATGGAGTGAATTACAGCAGCTTGAGGGTACTCAATCAAAGAAACACACAGTCCCCCATACAGACTAATTATGTCTGCAAGCAGACAGCTCTTTAAAGAGACAGTACCAGAGGTTCTAAAAACACTACTGATAAATGGCTTAAACGCCAAACACCATTCAGGTTTGGAGCATTCAAGCAAGCTCCTGGAAGTCTTTTTGGGAACCCCCATTTGCAGGGGTTACACTTGTAATGTTATTGGTTCGGTTTTGAACCGATCAGCTTGCTTTAAAACTTTCAGTTACAAAATTAGAGGTTTTAGAGTGCAGGTTCCTGTTCTTATCGTTCTAAAAAACGGAATTATTACGGTTTTTCCAAGACTGCGTGACACGTGTTAGGAACCGATAAGGGTGTCTGCCTGGCACTGCGTTAAAAGGGCAAGTTTTTGGTTAGGTTGGATTATGTCTGAGAAACCCAAAAGAAAACGGGCCCACTGGGTTTCAACACTGTGATGGGAAGTCTTTGCCAAGGCTGACCCACACACCACATGTGATATTGTCTGGGGTTTGACCACCTCAATTCAGACTGCTCAGATTTGTAAGATTTCCCTGCAGCCACCCTGGATAAGAGAGAGTTGCAGGCTCAGGGAAAGAGAGGCTAAAAGTCCGCTGACCCGGATGGCCAGCCCGGTTCGTTAACCGGAATCTGGAGGAGTGCCTCTGACCAGGGCAAGTATTCTCGGCAACGCAAAGCTGGCTCGATGAGCCAGTTCCAGTAAAGAAAACTAGAAAATCAGCAGGTGGAGCCCAAAATTCTTCTCCAACTGCTGCAGAGATAGCAAGAGCTATCTCAGATTGTCCAGTCACTTTCTTCAAGTTCCATCCGAACCGCCACTGTCTGGTAAAAGGTCGTTCGGCCGGTTCCACCAGTTCAGGAATATGATGTTGAGGGGTTTTATGAACCAGAGGAGGGGGAGGATGATTATGAACAGTATGAATGCGACTTGAGGGTCTGGGTGTGTCCTATTGAACCGACATCTCCAGACAGACCTTTAGAATCTCCTCTATGCTTTCTGAGTCCCCCCTTCACATCCTCCTGACAAGGATTCCAGGAAGATTGATGCCATGGCTAAAAATAATACATGGCAGCGTCCTTGGGACCAGGCAAGCAAATTACATGGCTTATGTAGCAAGATATCAAAAATCTAGATGGGACACTGTCATGGCTTTGGCCAAACAGGCCTCTGGCCAGCTTGCTAATGAGCTGGAACAGGTGGCTGCTGATGGCATTGAGGCATCCAAGGTGCAGTTTCATGCTGCTGTGGATTTTAATGATGTATCCTCTAGAGTCATGGCTACGTCTGTAGCTTCAGAGGTTGGCCTGGCTCAGGTGTACTAGCTTGTCACAGGATACCCAGACTAGGCTATGGATTTTCTTGGTGGGAAATTCTCTGTTTGGGAGCAGACAGAGAATTATATGAAGAAATGGATGAATATGGACTACCTATAAGAGTGCACTAGCCAGGAGCGCAAGCCACCCTCAGAGGCAGACCTCAGGGGTAGGGGTAGGCCTTTCACAGGCCTTTTACCAACCCAGGCCTCCTGCTTATGCTCAGAGGGGCTTCTGCAGGCAGAGGCAGATCGGTGTGGGCAGGCCTGCTCCCACCTCTCAGCCTAAAGCACCTGCCAAACAGACACCCTGATGGGGTGCCCAGGCCACCTCCTTACCCATAGGGGCAGGTTGGCTTACTTCATTCAGAACTGGGTCTCTCTAACTTCAGACAAGTGGGTCCTGGAAGTAGTAAGCCAGGGTCTGGTTCTCAGCTCAAAAAGTTCCCAAAGATGAGAATCAGATCTTTCCCACCTGCAAACTCTTTAGAGACCTTACTTAGAAACAGAAGTCTCAACCTCCTGGCTCTCAGAGCTGTAGAAAGGGTTTCTCCTACACCAGGCAAGGGTCTGTACTCCAGATATTTCCTACCCAAAAGACAGGAGAATGGCGGCTATTTTAGACCTCAGATATCTGAACAAACACCTTTTGAAACCAAAGTTCAGAATGGTAACTTGGCAATGATTTTATTCTCTCTAAGGCTAGGGACTGGCTAGCCTCCTGGACCTCAAGGATGCCTATTTTCACGTCCTAATCAGAAGCTCCCACCGAAGTACCTCAGATTCGAACTGCCCTCAGGTCACTACCAGTTCAGAGCAATGCCTTCGGCCTCACCTCTGCCCCAAGGGTATTCACAAAATGTCTGCGAGTAGCAGTTGCTCATTTAAGGAGGCAAAGGATTGTTGTCTTTCCCTATCTGGACGACTGGCTCATTGTGAGGCCAGTCCCCAGAATAGGTAAATCTCACCTGCAAGTTACCCAGCAGCTGCTCACCTCCTGGGCTTTTCTAATCTTCCAAAGTCAGTTCTGGAACCAGTTCAGGTGCTCACCTTCATAGGTGCAGAATTGGACACAAAGCAGGCCAGGCCTTCCTACCCTTAGAGAGGTAAGGAACTTGGTGGCTCTGGCCTCCTTTCTTCACTCTGCAGGTCTCTCGACCAGCAAGACACTTTTGTAGCTCCTGGGGCACATGGCTGCGTCCATAGCCGAAAAGGAGCAAGATTTCAGATGAGGGACATTCAGTTTCACTTGAGAGCCTTTTGTCTCAGAAAAGAGACCCCTTTCCAAGTTGGTCCCAGTGACTCGAATCCTGATCCAGGCCCTCCAGTGGTGGCAGGATCAGAGCAATTTAAGATCAGTCCCCTTCATTCCTTTGTCTCACTCCTTGACCTCACTACAGATGCTTCCCTTCTGGGTTGGGAGCCCACATGGTGACCTCCATTCAGGGAGTGGGTCCCAGAATCTCTGCTCCACATCAATTTGCTGGAACTCAGAGCCACTTTTTTAGCATCGGTGTTTTCTGCATCTGTTCAGAAATAAAGTGGTACAAGTCAGAACAGACAACACCATAACAATGTGGTACATCAACAAGTAGGGGGCACTCGGTCTCGGCCTTGTGCACCGAGGCAATGAAGTTGTGGTCTCTGGCCTATTCCCTGAACACTCCTCATAGCAGTTCATCTTCCAGGAAAGGACAATGTCCTAGCAGATGCTCTCAGCAGGATTTCCCAGGCCATCACGAGATGGTCTCCTGGATCCTCAAGTACTGGGGATAGTTTTCCAGATGGGGCACCCTCAGATAGATCTTTTGCAGCCCCAGACAATCACCAACTTCCACTTTTCTGTTGCAGGCCCCAGTGTTGGGCTCAGTCCCCCGGATGCCTTTCTCCTAGATTGGGAAGGGAAGTTTCTTTATGCCTTCCCCCTTCCTTTCCTATTCAAGGTGCTAGTCAAAATCAGATCCCAGCCTTGCAGGGTGATTCTGATTGCCCCAGATTGGGCCAGGCACCCCTGGTACCCACTCCTTCTGTCCCTAACAGTCCATCTTCCCTGTGTCTCCCCAGGAATCAACCTGTTAAGGTGCCCAGGGGAGAGTTTGGTATCCGAACCTCAATCTCAACCTCAAGGCCTGGCTCTTGAGGAGTTAGAATTGCTGACCTACACCTTTCTCAGGGTGTTCTGAAATCCTAAAGGTTTCTGGGAAGCCTTCCATTAGGCTACTTATAATTCTAAGTGGAAAGGTTTTCCATTTGGTGTGCTGGGAAACATATTTCCGGAATCTGCTGATTTGCCCATTGTTTTGGACTATATGGTCCATCTTAATTCTTGGCAGCCTGAGACCAGCTACCCTGAAAGTACATTTGGCAGCTGTCTCTGCTTTTGTTTCAGCAGGAAAGCCCTCCTCTTCCGCCACCCCAGATTTTTCCAAGTGTAACCCCTGCAAATGGGGTTCCCAAAAGACTTCCAGGAGCTTGCTTGAATGCTCCAAACCTGAATGGTGTTTATGCGGCTTATTTATCAGTGAGTGTTTTAGAACCTCTGGTACTGTCTCTTTAAGAGCTGTCTGCTTGCAGACATAATTAGCTTATATGGGGACTGTGTGTTTCTTTGATTGAGTACCACTCGAGCTGCTGCCAATCACTCCATTTTGCAGTCACTAGGAGTGCAAAGGAACCTATCTGAAAGATGTAACTGTTTGCCAGAAACCATTTAGAGTAATAATGAAATTACAGTTTGTCTAACCTGCTTTTGCAGTCAGAACTGTGTGTCACCTAGTTCCCATTCTGGTTTTGAACTGCTGAACTGGACCAATCAGTGGGGTAAGTTAGCTCTAAATGGTGCCTTGACGAATCAGAACTTGACTCATAATCTGAGCCAGCCACAAAAGGATTGTATGGGCAGTGACTCTTGGAGATGTAGTTTAGACTTGCCGCCTTTTTGGACCAACAGGAGCAGTCTATTGTGAGTGACAGCCAATCCAGTCAAGAACTGGGAGGAACTCGAAGTGCCCGGTTTTGTCTGTTGGAGTTTAGTGGAGCTCTGGCAGTGAAGAAGGAAGGAGCCCTGTGCTTTTCAGTGTGCAGTTTTAGTCGGAAACGTGTGTGAAGGCCCAGAGTTCCGGTCCAGCTTGTGTAACTGCTTGTTGAGACTGAATCCGTCCTGTGAAGAGAATCAA
This sequence comes from Neoceratodus forsteri, assembly GCA_016271365.2. Taxonomy (NCBI): domain Eukaryota; kingdom Metazoa; phylum Chordata; order Ceratodontiformes; family Ceratodontidae; genus Neoceratodus; species Neoceratodus forsteri. The sequence continues at coordinate 246,037,868 of CM028136.1, forward strand.
AGGATATCTGAAGAGTAGAAACCAGGCTCACCCTGTAGAAGACTGGAGAAATTGCTGAATTGCACTCGGTCTGTCAGGAACTGAATCTGCTGTGTGTTCTCCCGGTATTGTGCAGTAATTGCGATCGGGATAGAAGCAGCCTGCCTGGTATAGTACTTTCTGTTTTACCATATAAATGTGTAAGAGGCTTGTGTACCTCAGTGAATCCTGCTGCCATTAAAGGACTTTTGCCTGTTACTGTTCACCATATAAATGTGTGAGGAGGCTTGGTTAGCTCAAGTGAATCCTGCTGCCATTAAAGGGACTTCGCCTGTTGCAGTTTGCCTACAATGTGTGAGGAGTCCGTGGAGCTTCAAGAGTAGCCCTGCTGACATTGAAGGACCCTATCTTGTTTGGAGGTCGTGGATACTAATTCAGGGTCGCTCCCTGTTGAATTGCCACATTGAATCCAAATGGAATCACTGTACTGCTGACTGTTTAAACTAATTTTTTCTTTCTGTGGGAAAGGGCCCTCACCAGCCGCCACGGCTTGACCAGCCACTAGGGCTTGGGTACCCAGGACAGTAATTGGAGATAGGCCTGTGCACAGAGCCATAGGTAGATGAGTAAAGTGATAAGCTAATTAACCTGATTTCCGCCCTGTTATATTCCCCAAATAAATACGAGCTGCTTGTTTCAGCAGAGTTATACTGCCTGAGGTATTTGTTCATGTTAAAGTATTGTGCTGTGATTGTTGCACTGTATCTTATTTTACAGGAGGTCCCAATGCCTGAACCAGCCCTGGGGTAAGTGTATACTGTGAAGGTAATTTGATATATTGTGTGGGCCACTAGTGGGAAGAAAGGGGTTGCAGTGTCCCAGAGGGCTGTGACCAAGCAAGTTTAACTATTGCAAACCCTGACCTCTGGGTGGAGGCACCCGCCATTGGATCCAGGCCCTCAACCTGTTAGTGGCAAATCAGGCAGGGGTAGTAGCCTGGGATAGCGCCATCTAGGGTTACATCTTGAGGCTCACCGCTGATTGTGTGTCCTCTAGTGGTCCATATTTACAAACCACTGTTCAGGAAAAAAATAAAAATAAATGGGTACCCGACAGAAGTGGCTGTGCACCGGCTGGTGGAGTGGTGTACTGGGAGGAGATCGACCCCTCAAAATGCTATGCTTATCCTGGACATCCCAGTGGGTATCAATACGGACACTGTGCAGGGAGTACTTTCCAAGGTGGAAGGTTTACAAAACCCTGTGGTGGTGGGTCTGCATGCTAATCTGCTCACCCACACTTTCCTGGCCCAGTAGAGTTTAAAGGATCCCTAGATAGCTCCAAACCACAGACCATTACCCCAGAGGAGCCCTCACTGCTTGAGAGTGATAACTAAGGACAGTAAAGACCCAGGGGAATGAGCCCCACCACTATCTGAAACTTTTGAGGAGAAATTTGCTAAATGGTTGCTGGGAAGGGAAAACTGTGGAGGACTTGAAGAAACTATTCTTGCCACCTGGGGTGTTCCTCCCAACACCTCTCCCGCCCAGTACCCATAATGGTGGCTGAACCAATGCAGACTCCTATTTCTGCACCTGCCATTAGTCACGACTCTCACCAAGGTTGAGGATCTTCTGGCACCTCCCCACCCCCAAGGGAGGATGACGGGAGACCTGGATAGACTATGTTGCCCTACGTGCTAGAATGGCAATGCTCGGTCGGAAAGTGAAAGAGGGTTAGTGAGAGCCTCCGAGGTCCTGCCCTGGCTACCATCCGTGCTAAACGGGCCAGTAACCCTGAAGTGACTGCACAGGCCTATCTAGAGGCCCTGAGAATGTATGGGAGCCCAGATTCTGATGAAGACCTATGGTGGAGAGTAGAGATGCACAACAGTACCAAGGGGAGTTGTTGTCTGTGTATGTATCTCGCTGGAAAAATTGTTGCAAGAATGCCTCAGAAAGGGTAGTTTGCCAGCGATTGAACTGGACCGAACCAGGCTGGACAGGATCCTTAAGTCTGCCCCTTCAGAACTGCTGTTGCTTCAGTTACGCCTAGCAAATCGACTGGAATCCCCACCCTCCTATGATGAGTTAATGAGAGAAATTGAGGAGTTGAGAAAAGGCTGCCCTCGGGAGGACCTGCACCAACAGCTGCGGCTACGACCGAGTGACTGAGGGTGACCCATCAAGTGAAGTTCAGCAGAGGTTGCAGTAAATGAGTGCTCTGACAAGGAAAAGATATGCCACAATGGGGCGAATTGTTGAAAGAGATCCGGAATTCAAAAACAGTCCTTTATGAAGGCCACGCAAGTACGGGCCCTGACCTATATCCGACTGTATCTGCTATGGGGTGGGGTACCCACCCATGTATCTCCTGCTGATAACAGCTCCAACTCGATTCCTTGACCATGGAAGTGGAGAAACTGACGAGATGTCTCCAAATGCTTATCACGCCAAGAGACAGAGATGGCACCAAGGTTTCCAGTTAGTAATACCCTCCCTGGCTCCCAGTGGCTACCGCCAGCTCAAACTCCAGAAAGTATGTTTGCTATAATTGTGGGAAAGATGGGCACATGAAAAGGGAATGCGGTCCCCAAAAGACACTGACAAAGTTGCATAGGCTACAAGGAGAGCTTCGGAGAACAAATCAGTGGTTAAGAGGTGCACGAATGATCCCAGTGAGGGCACCAAAATGCTAACTCACGCCCTTGTGGCAAGGTCAGTTGCCCAGGCCCCACTACCGCCTCTCCAGACTGGTCCAGAATAGTGGGTCCTCCATGGAGACCAACTGTAAAGGTGAATGGAGTGTCTACAAGAGCTGTATTAGACAGTGGCTCCAAGTGACAATTATGTTCCAGGATTGGTATCAGAAGCATTTGTCAGACGTACCTTACAACCATTAGAAGGACTGCATGTATGGGGTTAAGTGAGAAGGCTCACCCTCATTCCGGTATATCCGAATTTGGCTGTCTTCCCCACCTCCGTGGCTGGAGTGGCAACAAGTAGAGACCCTAGCCTTAGTGTGTCCCCCACTGACTGTATGATGGTGCCCCTTTGTTGATTGGAACAAATGCTCATATGTTCGGAAGGCTGGCACAGTTGTGTTATGAAAACAGGGGTCAAAGACTAGTAGAGCTTTAGAGTTCCAGCTTTAATTAAGAAGGCCCATGGAGGCACAGAGAGATGCTGAAAAAATAGAACCAGAGGAACCGGGTCGGAATTGTATGGAAGAAGGATCCTGAGTCTCTGATCCTGGCGCCAAATGCCCAGTGTACCTACAGGGAGAGGTCCGTATCAGAAAGAAGGATGTTAAGAATAAAATATTAATGTTGGATGCACCAGGTGATGGAAAATTGCCAGAGGGACTGCTGGTCAAGCCTAGTATTTTGCCCGCTAGAGCCCATGCTTATGCCAGAAGGGTAATGGTCCAAGTTCATAATGTGTCTGAAAGAGACATTCGAGTAAATAGAGGTTGCATCCTGGCTAATGTGCATTGTGCAGACACTGCAGTGCTACCCAGCAGCAAGAGTTCAAGGAAGAATGACAGAGGAGCGCCTGACTTGTTTGATTTCGGCGACCGCTCGCCAGCTGAATGGAAAGTGAGGATCAGTGAGAAGCTTGCCCAGAGAGACCAGGTGTTTTCTTTAAAGGAATGGGATGTAAGATGCGCAAGGAGCTGAGCACAATATCCGCCTGCATGATGAAAGACCATTTTGTGAGAGGTCTCGACGCCTGGCACCTGCTGACATAGATGATGTGAGACGCATCTGCAAGAGATGTTAGCTGCTGGTGTACAAGAATCCAGAAGCCCTTATGCTTCCCCCATTGTGGTAGTGAGGAAAAGAATGGAACAGTAAGGATGTGTGTGGATTATCGCACCTTAAACCGGGCGGACTATCCCTGATCAGTACACAATGCCCCTGCATTCAGGATGCTTTGGACTGCCTAAACGGGAGCAAGTGGTTCTCTGTGCTGGATCTCCGCAGTGGGTACTACTAGATCCCGATGGCCCCAGAGGACCGTGGAGAAGACAGCCTTTATCTGTCCGCTTGGCTTCTATGAATTCATGGGGATGCCCTAAGGATTTCAGGTGCCCCAGCCACTTTTCAACGATTGATGGAGCGTGCAGTGGGGACATGAACTTACTAGAGTGCCTGGTATACCTAGATGATGTTATTGTGTTTGGCAGCTCACTGGAGGAACATGAGAGCAGATTATTTAAGGTATTGGACCAACTGGAGGACTTTGGCCTAAACTGTCCATTGATAAGTGTCAATTCTTTCAAACATCAGTAAAGTATGTGGACACATAGTATCCACCGAGGGAATAGAGACCACTCAAGTAAAGTTGAGGCCTTGACCACCTGGCCACAGCCCAAAATCTAAAAGAACTGCAAAGATTCCTGGGATTCTGTGGTTATTATCGGCGTTTCATCAAGGACTATTCAAGAGTGATCCGCCTTTACTTAACCTTACTCAAGGGTATCCCCAACCCACAAAAATACCAAAAGTCAGCGTCCCTCAAGACTGAAAGAGTGTATTTTCATCCGAGTGAAGTATTTGGGGCCCGCTGGACTCTGATTGTGAGACTGCTTTTCATGAGATCATATATCAACTTACCCATGCTCCAGTGCTAGCCTTGCCGATCCAAGAAAACCTTACGTCCTGCACACTGATGCTAGCTTGCAAGGGTTAGCTGTGTGTACCAAGAGCACGAGAATGGCCTGAAACCAGTGGCCTTTGCCAGTAGAAGCCTGACCCCATCCGAAAAGAACTATCCTGTACATGTTAGAGTTCCTAGCTTTGAAGTTGGCTATTGTTGACCAATTCCATGAGTACTTGTATGGGGCTAAAATACTAGTAAAACTGACAATAATCCTTTGACCTATGTGCAGACCTCGCTAAGTTGGATGCCACTGGCCATAGGTGGCTTTCTGCATTATCTACATATGACTATGCTCGAATACCGAGCAGGTCTGAACCACATAGATGCTGATGCTCTCTCCTGGAGGCCTGTTCCCTAGAATGATTGGGTCCGATTGCAGAACCTGACATTCGGCACTCTGCCGGAAGTTTGACAGGAGGAACAATGTCCACGGACGCAGTGGACTGCATGGTGGATTGCTTGGGACCTCTGAGAATTGCATACCTGCTGCTTATTGCCACTTTTCTGCATAGACATTGGTGCACTGCCCAGCTGGACAATGACAGTATTCGGCGGCTCAATCCACATCCCATGATCAAAGCAGCTTTAGAAGCCCTCTATGCAGGAAAAGATGTGTCCAAATTATGCTCCACGGATTTGAGAACTGCACTATTATACAAAGAAGGTCCTAAGTTGAAACTGATCAATAAACTGTTATACAGAGAAACAGTAGACAGAGGGGACAAGTAGACAAACAACAACTAGTGCTGCCCACTGCCTTCAGACTCAGTACTGATGTCCTTGCACAACCACATGGGCCACCTTGGTATAGACAGAACACTTGACTTGGTGAGATCCAGATTCTATTGGCTTAAGATGGGGCTGATGTGGAGCAACAGATTCGAACTTTAGTCGCTGCTTACAGAGGAAAACTTTTGCCCCAGAGGGCTGCCCCTTGTTAACATCACCACCAGTGCACCCATGGAGCTGGTCTGTATTGATTTTCTGAGTTTGGAGTCAGATCAAAGAAATATCAGTAATGTGCTGGTGGTCACTGACCATTTCACGAGATATGCCCAAGCTTTCCCCACCAAAGACCAGAAAGCATCCACTGTGGCCAAAGTACTTGTAGAAAACTTTTTGTTCACTATGGGGCTCACAAAGAATCCATTCTGATCAAGGGAGAGACTTTGAGAGTCGCCTGATCAAAGAGATGCTTTCTCTGTGGGGATGCGAAAGTCCAGAACCACTCCTTACCACCCCCAGGGGACCCTCAGCCTGAACGCTTCAACCGCACTTTGCTAGATATGCTAGGCACCTGCACCCAAAGGACAAGCCTAGATGGACAACAAATTAGCACCCTGGTACGTGCTTATAACTGCACCAAAAGTGATGCCACTGGTTCTCCCCACCGCCTGATGTTTGGAAGAGAAGCTCACTCACCGGTAGATGTGTGTTTTGGGGTCTCTCCTGATGGGGTTCAAGCTGACAACTATTTACAGTATGTGCAAAGTTAAAGGCCCAGCTAACTCATGCGTACTAACTGGCTCAAACCATGGCTGCCAAAAGAAATCTGGCCAACAAAGAAAGGTATGATAAAAGGTGAAAGCACAGGAACTCCAGGAGGGAGATCGGTATTGCTAAGAAATTGGGACTGCATGGAAGCACAAGATTGCTGACAGATGGCACTAACTCCCCACATTGTAGTGGGCAAACTAGATGATCTGCCAGTGTACAATGTAAGGCCTGAGAATAATTCAAAAGATGTAAAACAATGCATAGAAATCATTTACTGCCCATTGGACAAATCTTAATTGAGTCTGAGCCCCTAGAAGATGCCCCTCTGGACCAGTGACTAGAGCTGCTGCTAAGAAAAGATCAAGAAAGTCTGCACCTACAGAAGCAAAGTTAAAGTGTTCCTCCACAAGTCCCAGTTGAGCATGACTGTCAGTCCATATCGGAAGAAAGTGAGAGTGACTTTGAATACTATCCTTCTTACGAACTGAGTCAATTGTTTCGGGCAAACCCCTAGTCAATACTGGAGATGAAGCTGGGCCTTCTGGACTGTCCAAGCCCCCAGCTTGTCCCTGGAGCCAATGCTCCCAGAAAGTGAAGTGCAAAGCATCAGATCAGATGAAATGGAATCATTGTGCATGGTTGAACTGTTTGAGCTTTCAGGAGGGAAATGATGGATTGGGTCAGACTGGTGATACACCAGAACAAGAAGAGTATTTTGAGTGCCCTGACAGTCCACTGCCAGTGTCCAAAAGCTCTCCATGCGAGCCAAATGTTGTGGACTCAGAAACTGTAACTCCTGGAGCTGAAAGTGCCCCAAGTTCTAGCCTCTCTACCCCCATGGAGACTCCTGACAAGTGAGGACAATGCTGAAAATGAGGCTCAGAGTGCAGAGACTGTAACAGTTCCCCTAGAAAGACTGGTCAAGCTTGTAAAGCCTGTGATGCACCTCAGTTATGATTCCCCTGGGCCAGCCAGTGGATCTGCCTCTCAATGTTGTCCATAAAGGAGTGTATGTGTCCCGAGCTCATTGCCCAAACTGAGTTGTCAGTGCTAACTCAAGTTACTTGTGTTGCTCCTTCTACATGGTGCCTTGCCTGTCCAGCCCTAAGGTAACTGATAGAAGGCCCCTCTCTTCAGGTTTCATGTACAAGAGGTAATAACTTGAGTTATGGTACAATGTATGTAATACTGTGTAAAGAGTGACGTACTGCAATGTTTCAGAAATGTGTTCTTGGTAAAATGATATATTGACTGATGATTACATGTGCTGCCTAATGCAAATGTATATGGTTGCAGTTGAAACTTATGGGGTACTTGCTTGACGCGGATGTCAAGCTTTCCCAGGCCAGGAAGGGTGTAACCTCTGCAAATGGGGGCTCCCAAAAGACTTCCAGGAGCTTGCTTGAATGCTCCAAGCCTGAATGGTGTTGTGCTCAGTCATTTATCAGTGAGTGTTTTAGAACCTCTGGTACTGTCTCTTTAAGAGCTGTCTGCTTGCAGACATAATTAGTTTGTATGGGGGACTGTGTGTTTCTATGATTGAGTACCACTCAAGCTGCTGCCAATTCACTCCATTTTTGCAGTCACTAGGAGTGCAAAGGAACCTATCTGAAAGATGTAACTCTTTGCCAGAAACCATTTAGAGTAATAATGAAATTACAGTTTGTCTAACCTGCTTTTGCAGTCAGAACTGTGTCTGCCTAGTTCCCATTCTGGTTTTGAACTGCTGAACTGGACCAATCAGTGTGGGTGTTAGCCTCTAAAATGGTGCCTTGGACGAATCAGAACTTGGACTCATAATCTGAGCCAGCCACAAGAGGATTGTATGGGCAGTGACTCTGGGAGATGTAGTTTAGACTTAGCGCCTTTTTGGACCAACAGGAGCAGTCTATTGTGAGTGACAGCCAATCCAGTCAAGAACTGGGAGGAACTCAAAGGAAGTGCCCGGTTTTGTCTGTTGGAGTTTCAGTTGAGCTCTGGCAGTGAAGAAGGAAGGAGCCCTGTGCTTTTTCAGTGTGCAGTTTTAGTCGGGAAACGTGTGTGGGCCCAGAGTTCCGGTCTGCAGCTTGTGTAACTGCTTGTTAGGACTGAACTGTCCTGTGAAGAGAATCAAAGGATATCTGAAGAGTAGAAACCAGGCTCACCTGTAGAAGACTGGAGAAATTGTTGAATTGCACTCGGTCTGTCAGGAACTGAATCTGCTGTGTGTTCTCTTGGTATTGTGCAGTAATTGCGATCGGGATAGAGAAGCAGCCTGCCTGGTATAGTACTTTCTGTTTTACCATATAAATGTGTGAAGAGGCTTGTGTACCTCAAGTGAATCCTGCTGCCATTAAAGGACTTTTGCCTGTTACTGTTCACCATATAAATGTGTGAGGAGGCTTGGTTAGCTCAAGTGAATCCTGCTGCCATTAAAGGACTTTTGCCTGTTGCAGTTTGCCATATAAATGTGTGAGGAGTCTCGTGGAGCTCAAGAGTAGCCCTGCTGACATTGAAGGACCCTATCTTGTTTGGAGGTCGGAGTACTAATTCAGGGTCGCCCTGTTGAATTGCCACATTGAATCCAAATGGAATCACTGTACTGCTGACTGTTTAAACTAATTTTTCTTTTCTCTGTGGGAAAGGGCCCTACCAGCTGCCACGGTTTGGACTAGCCACTAGGCTTGGGTACCCAGGGACAGTAACTGGTAGGGATAGGCCTGTGCACAGAGCCATAGGTAGATGAGTAAAGTGATAAGCTAATTAACCTGATTTCCCCCGTCCTTGTTATATTCCCCCAAATAAATCAGAGCTGCTTGTTTCAGCAAAGTTATACTGCCTGAGGTATTTGTCTATGTTAAAGTATTGTACTGTGATTGTTGCACTGTATCTTATTTTACAGGAGGTCCCAGTGCCTGAACCAGCCCTGGGGGTAAGTGTATACTGTGAAGGTAATTCTGATATATTGTGTGGGCCACTAGTGGGAAGAAAGGGGTTGCAGTGTGCCAGAGGGCTGTGACCAAGTAAGTTTAACTATTGCAAACCCTGACCTCTGGGTGGAGGCACCCACCATTGGATCCAGGCCCTCAACCTGTTAGTGGCAAATCAGGCAGGGTAGTAGCCCTGGGATAGCGCCATCTAGGGGTTACACAAGTTTTTTAAGGGATTACTTCATACTAATCCACCTTTAGGGATCCGGCCCTGCCTGGGACCTTAATGTTTGCATTGCCCAGTTAATGCAACCCCTTTGAACCTCTGTCTTCTGCAGAGCTTAAGTACTTAACTTGGAAAACTGTTTTCCTAGTGGCCATCACTTCTGCCAGGCGCATAAGTGAGTTGCAAGCCTTGTCAGTAGAAACTGACTTTATTTCTTTCCACAGGGATAAGGTAGTTCTCAGGACTAACAGGAAGTTTTTGCCTAAGGTGGTTTCAGATTTCCATCTTAACCAATATATCTCCTTCCAGTGTTTTTCACTGAACATTCTTCCTCTGGTGAGAGGAGATTGCACAGTTTAGATGTTAAGAGGGCCCTAAGTTACTATATAGAACGTACTAAGGGTCACAGATTCAATCCTCCAACTTTTCTCACTTACGGTAAGGTCGGAAAAGGAGACCTGCCACTAAGAGATCAATTGCCAGGTGGATTGTCTCTTGTATCCAATTTTGTTATCAGAAACTGGGGAAAGTTCCCCTCTGGCCTGAGGGCTCATTCTACCAGAGGTACAGCCGCTCTAGCTGCTGCCAGAGACATCCCTATCTTAGAGATATGTCAAGCTGCTACCTGGAAAACGGCACACTTTCACCAAGCATTACCCTGGATGTCCAGGCCAGAGAGATGCTCGGTTTGGCACAGCTGTGCTTCAGAGCCTATTCCCTAAGTAGGTTCTGTCCCTCCTCCATGGAGGTACTGCTGTGTAGTTGTAATTGTCATAATATAGCAAGACTTCATGTTGTTTGAAGAAAAATTACCACCTTAGTAATGTTGTTTCTTCTAATGGAGTCTTGCTATATTATGACCTCCCCCAGCCTGCCCCTCTCAGAACTTCTACTTGGGTATGGGGTGGGCAGCTAGTGTGGGCACTAGTTATGCCCATTATATGTTTTCCACCCTTCTTGGGGTTTTTGGGTGTGGTGTTTTTATTTATATTATATTATTACTTCTGGTCCCCTGACTTTAGTCTTTGTGTTGGGACCAGCAATAGGTGTTAATATTTAGGTAGCCAGTTGGCTAGTGTAGGTTACAGCTTCCACACAGACCTTAGTGAGTTTTTGCTCGTAAAGATCTGACAGTTTGGGTTTGAAATAACCCAGACAGAGCTTCTCTAACCGAGCTCGTGCTCTAAGTTCCATTCTTAGAATGGGTTAACTCTTTCACCTCGGAGCAGTTCTAATGATGGGACAAACTGCAATTGTCATAATATAGCAAGACTCCATTAGAAGAAACAACATTACTAATGAGTAATTTTTCTTCTGTGTCATATTGCCAATTCTGAGGGTAAATTCTGTTTAAATTACACCAAGACTAGATGTAATTAAATATATTGTTACAAAACAAGGGCCTTAACATCACCTTGCTGAAAGCCAGGAGATTAGCTGGTGATAGATAATGGTGTGCTAAAGACTCATATTTAGTCCATTGTGTGATCAGCAACATTGTACTGCTAGGTGCAGATCTCAAGAAGCCGTTAATCACACCTGGGCATCTGGAACAATGGCAAACATTAAAAGAAATTAACATGCTCAATTATTCCAGAGAACACTAGCACTGCTATGAAATCCCTTCTGCATTTACTGCCCCCTTGACAAATTACCTAGGTCTTGTATGATTGAAGCCTCCCAACCCCACCACCTACAACTAAGTACACACTACCACTGCAATGATGCTGACCACACATAACTGAAACACAGAAAGGTGACAGCAGAAGGTGACTAGGGGTCCATCTAGTACACCCATTTTGTGTCTGTGGCATTTGCTGAAAGAGCAGCTGACATCAGCAAAACAATGCATTTTCTTGCCCTCCTGTGGGCTAACAGCACCCTGGCTGGATCATTTCAGTGAAGTCTTGTGCTTTTCTTTGGGTGCAAGAAGGGTGGGTGTGTTACAGGACTGAGAGTGAGGCACCAAGTGAAGCAACAAATTATAATAGCAGGTGCTGCAGAGCTAAATATTCAGTTCTAATAAGTACAACACACCTGTCACCCTCACCATGCTGTAGACATGGTTTAAAAGTAATTATAAAATGATGTCAAAGTGCTGCAATTTGATTGGCTGTTATGGCCCCAGCAGCCTTAAATTAATCCCCAATACAATGTCATGTACAGCCTGATCACAATGGCATATTCTTCCTGTCAACATTCCTCTTACATACTAACATACATACTAAAATGCCAGCGGAATAGGCCTAATGGTCTCTCGAGTCTGCTCAATTTTAGCACCCGCACTGAGGGCTGATTTTGGTGTGTCCCCCCCCCTTGGGTTATACCATCCCCAGTCCCAGATGTTCCACCTGTATTGGGCCTGGCCAGATTTACCTCCTCCTGTACCTGTCTCTCATCCCCTCTTAAACCCATCAACAGTCTCCACCTTACCAGCTCCCTGAGAGTGCATCTTGTAGCACTGTTTAATTTCTGGAATGTTGCATTCTGGTTTTGAACCATCATTACATAACTGTTGGAAGAAGAAATATTTAAATAACACTCTCCTCTAAATTAGAAAACATTCAAAAGTATACTTTTAATAGTTTATTTTGAAATATTTTTATAATAGCAGTACAGCATGACTAGGGGTTAGATTTACCATGTTAATGAACCCTTGTGCAACATGGCACTCTGCCACACCTCATGCAACGTTACACCCCAAGTGGGTGACTAGCAGGTTGTTAATCTAACCCTGGTCATGCCTTATTGCTATTATCAAATCAATTTTTACATTTATAACACTATAAACTATGCACTATTTCATCCAGCTCTAAACTGTTTACATGCTAGATGCATGAAATGATGGGCATCAGATTATAGAGTTGGTTAGAAGTAAAACAGGGCAGTGACGGGCTGTGGAACACTCTATAGAGGCCATGGGATTCCAGGGAATCCTGTGCTAATGAGGCCAGACAAAATTGATACTGACATAGTGCACAGTTCATTATATTATAACTAAAACAAAATTCCAGGAAGCTCACAAGGTTGGGCTATAAAGTACAGGGTATCTTGCAAGTGCTGTCCAAATCAACTTGGTTAACAATCAGTAGAGATAATTCCTCTCAGAGTTGAAACACACAAAATGAAATGCCTAAAATAACCAAATGTCATGTACAGTACTGCTGTTTCACATTTCAGTCACAAAGGCACTACTTTGGGCATATGCTCTACTGGACCATTTTTATGAATGGAAGCCACGTGGTCCTGTGTTGGAGGAGAAAAGGGCACAGTGCTCTTGAACATCTTTGTTGGATGTGGGGCGTCTGTGACTGCTGGGGAGGGTGGCTGCGTGTGGTGTGTGACTTTAGATGGGTTCCGAGCTGTGTGTGTGTGTGTGTGTGTGTGTGTGTGCCGGACTTGCAGCAGGGATGCAAGCAGGAGCGAAGTGCCTGTAATTTTGTCCCTTGCTTAGCGGCTGTAACTAATGCCTATGGGCCCCAGGTTTGTGAAGTGGGGCCCAGAATTTTCTTTGAACTTAAGCCTCTCGCAACCTTAATCAGGCCTTGATCGGTATTATTATTATTTTAAATAACTGTATTAGTTATAGGACTTGGTTAAAAAATGCATTCAGTTCAAATCAAATCACCCGTAATAGAAAATGACTTGTGGGGGGGTCAGAAGGGCATCGAGGTTATTCATTTTCTGATTGTCTTCCGCTTTTCACCCACCTCAGTTTATTATTCCCAGAAAGTTCGCTGTCAGTCAATTTGGGCATACCATGGGGTCTCTGATATTTTGTTGTGTGTGTTCTCTAGGGTCCCAAACGTTCCTCAGCTATGCTACTGTAAACATATGGTTGTACATATCATCACCAGATGTCATTGCTGGTGGCTCAGTGGGTTGCACGCGTGTCTCTGGGGCCGTAAAGCTTATGTCTTCTAGTCTACTACCCAACCTCATAGTGAAGTGTAACCCCAGGGGTGCTATCCCAAGGGCTACTACCCCTGCCTGACTTGCCACTAACAGGTTGAGGGCCTGGATCCGATGGCAGGTGCCTCATCCAGAGGTCAGTTAAGACAGTCTGATATGACTTGTCACAGCCCTCTGGGTCACTGCAACCCCTTTCTTCCCACTAGTGGCCCACACAGGTCAAGCACAGTACCCCTGGCATATACACTTACCCCCAGGCTTGGTCTCAATCAGCTGGCTCTGGGACTCCCTGTAAAGTAAGATGCAATTAGACAATAACCTTCTGGACAGTAATTCAACATAGACACACAGGTCAGTCAGTATACCTTTGCCAAACAACCAATCTGATTTATTTAGGGGAGATAACAAGGACTGGGGAAATCAGGTTAATTAGCTTACCACTTAATATATATATATATATATATATATATATATATATATATGTGTATATATCTAGGGCACTGTGCACAGGCCTAACCTATAAGTCACTGTCTCCGGTACCCAGGCAATAGAATGCTAGCCTCTGGAGCTAGTTGGAGCCCTGACGAGAAAACAAGCATTTGATTCCTAAGAGGATTAAGTAGCCAGCAGGCTCAGTTCATGTAGCCAGTAAAGTAGCCAGACAAATCTTGCCTCACTATGAACATCTGACAGGGAGCTACCCTGATTTAGTACTCACAACTCCAGACAGAAGTGCACTATCACACCACTTGCAGGTCGGCCTGGGATTTAGGCACTTCTCCACATTTATATGAAGAGCAGAGGGTACCATACCAGGCAGCTGCTGTATAATCCCGATCGCTTACCACCGAACACCGGGCCCAAACAACACAGCTTCACTTGTCCTGACAGACCGAGCGCGTTGAAGCAGATTCTCAGTCCTCTACAGGGTGAGCCTGAGGCAGCTGTGCTTTTGCACAGCCTCCTCTAACGCTGCCTCAGCAGATTTAGTCCCAAATGGCTGGCGCCAATCTGCCAAAAATCTGGCCTTCCACACGCCGCCTCCACGCAAAACTCAACAGCGCAGGAGCCCAGAGCTCCTTCCTGCTCACAACCACAACGACTCTGCCCATTGGCAGTGTGGACAATGACTCTCAGTTCAGGTACCACCTGATCCCATTGGTGGGCTGCAGATGCCAGTCACTTATTCCGCCCCCATTGGTGCAAAAGGCGCCGTAGTCCAGAACTCCATGTCCCAGAATTACTAACTGTATCCCTATGGCCAGCCGGCTCCATAATGACTCCTGATTCTGGTTGGCTCAAATGGTCTCCATTTTAGTATCCCCTTTCCCAATTGGCCCATCTCAAAAGTCCAGGTCCAAAATGGAAGGGCCAACACACAGAGTCCCAGCTGCAATGAAAGCAGGTTAAACAAACTGTAATTTCACTAATACTTTAAATTATCACAGCCAAGCAGTTACATCTGTCAGATAGGCTCCCACCGGCGCTTTCAGCGACTTCGAAATGGAGCAATTACACATAACTCAGGCGGATTCGAGCAGAGAAACACAATCCCCTCCCATACAAACCGCTGGAGCCTGCGAGCAGGCAGCTCTTAAAGAGACAGTGCTGGAGGCTTTAAAAGCACTCACAACGGCCGTATTTTGGGCGTGCATTGCACCGAACATCAGTTAGGCAAGGAGCTAGTCAGCTCTGAGAAAGCTTTTGGGACCCCCATTTGTAGGGGTTACACCTTCCTGGCCTGGAAAGAACTTGGCATCCAACAAGTAAGTTACCCTTAAATCACTTTAAGGCAAAACAGTTTAAACTGACAGAACATCAGACCTTTAGTTATATACATTGGTACTGTAATACACAGTTTACTACTGGTTATACATCATTACACATACAGACAACCTTTTTCTTTATAAATCAGGTCATTACTTCCTGCCCATGACACTTGGATAGAGGGAGCCTTCCCTTTCAGCTATGTGTAGGCTAAATGGGGCAAGGGCACCACACTCAGAGGGAGATACTAACAGTTGAAAATCATTTCCCATGGTCAGTTTAGGCAAGGAGCTTGGGGATATGTACACCGCTTTATGGACCACATTCAGAGGCAGATCCACAGGCTGATCCAGGGACTCATAACTTCACTACAGGCCTGCTTCTCGGCCAGTCCATCTAGGAGTTTCGGATAAACTCTCTGCGGTTCTGACACCCTCTCAGCCCCACTGGGATGGGTCAGGAAACCATTACAGGAGGAGGGGACCCAGAGTCCATAGTACCTTCAGGGCCCTAGTTCTACCATTTCTGAGCTTGCATTTGGGTCCAGCGGGGAATCTCTGGTACTGACAAGGAACCATTAGGGCACTCAAAATATTCTTCAGGTTCTTGCATATCACTAGTTTGCTCCCCACATCACTTCCTTCTTCTGAAAAGTCAGATAGCTCAGCCAGGCCAGACAGTTCAGCCAGGCTCAAGGATCCCACCTCTTCGGCTTTGATACCACTCACTTCATCCTCTGGGAGCATTGGGTCAAGAGACAAAGCTGGGGCCTCAGACAGTCCAGGAAGCCCAACTGCCTCCAGAGTTAATTAGAGGATTGCCCCTAAACAGTTAGCTCAGTTCATAAGAGGGTAGTACTCGATATTATTCTCACTGTCCTCAGACACAGACTATTGATCAATTTCATCAGAGGGGTGGAGAAGCCTCTTTAGTTTGATTTCTGAGGAGTCAACCAATCTTTTTTTTTTCTTGGCAGCATCTCTGGTGATAGGCCGGGGGAGGGCATTGGGAGGTTCAGTTTCTATCAAAATTTGTCCGATTGGCAGCAGATGATTTCTGTGTATAGTCTTCACATCTTTTGAATTGTTTTCAGGCTGCACTTTATATACAGGTAAATCTTCCAATCTTCCCACAACAATATGGGGAGGGGTGATGCCATCTGTCTGCAATCTTAAGTTTGCCATGCAGTCCCAAATTCCTCAATAGCACTCTGTCTCCTTCTCTCAGTTCCATTGCTTTCACCTTTTATCATGCCATTCCTTATTGGCCAGGTTTCGCTTAGCAGCCATGGTCTGGGCTAGTCGGTAGGCATAGTTGAGTTGGGCTTTCAACTTTTGCACATACTGTAAATGATTATCGCCTGAACCCCATCAGAGAAACTCAAACAAATATCTACTGGCAATCTGGCTTCACTTCAAACATCAGCCTATATGGGAAAATCCAGTGGCATCACTTTTGGTGCAGTTATAGGCATGTACCAAGGTGCTAACCTGCTGGCTCCATCTAGGTTTGTCTTTAGGTGCAGTGTGCCCAACATATTGAGCAAGTTATGGTTGAACCTTTCAGGTTGGGGATCGCCCTGGGATGATGCGGGGTGGTTCTTGGCTTTGTACCCCCCACAAGGATAGCATTTCTTTAATCAGACGACTTTCAAAATCTCCCCTGATCAGAATGAATTCACTGGGGGCCCCATAGTGAACAAAGAAATTCTCAACAAGTATTTTAGCCACCGTGGTTGCTTTCTGATCTATAGTAGGAAAGCCTGTGCATACCGGTGAAATGATCAGTAACTACCAATATATTGCTGATGTTCTTCAGATCTGGTTCTAGACTCAGGAAATCAATGCAAACCAGCTCCATAGGGGCACTAGTAGTGATGTTGACCAGGGCAGCCCTCTGAGGCAGGGCCTTTCTTTGTAGCATTGGCCACAGGTCCTGATATACTGCTCCACATCAGCACTCATTTTGGGCCATGGTAAAACGGGACCGCGACTAAGTCAAGGGTTCGGTCTATGCCGAGATGTCCCATGTGATTATGTAGGGACCTCAACACCAGTTCTCTAAAAGCAGTGGGCAACACCAGTTGTTTGACTACTCGCCTCTCTTCACCCACGGTCTCCCTGTCAATAGTCTATTAATCAGTTTCAACTTTGGTCCTTCTTTGTACAACACCGCAGTTCTCAGGTCAGTGGAACGCATTTTGACACATCTCTCCTCCCAGCAGAGCTTCCAAGACAGGGTTTATCATGCGATCTCGGATTGAGCCCGTTGGAGGCTATCATTGTTGAATTGGGGCAGCGACTAGTGTCTAATGCAGAAAAATGACACTAAGCAGCAGGTAAGCAGTTCTCAGATGGCTCCAAGCAGTCCACTATGCAGTCCACAGCATCAGGAGATATAGTGCAGTGCTGCAGTCCATAGGGACAACATGGGCGGATTGCTTCTTGAGGGAGGGTCAGGCAGAGGAAAAACAGTTCCACGGGACGGAAAACATGCGTCAGCCCTTTTTACATGTAAACGTCTGCAGGGCTCCGCCCATGCAGCTGTAAATGGGAAGTAGTCTGGCACCGACAGACATAGAAACCAGTGAATGTGAAAAGAATTATATAGATTGCATATCTCTGCAAATGCAACTTTTAGACAAATAAAAAGGTTTACTGTCCCTAAATATATAAAGGATCATTTAGAGTGAGCGTTAGCTATAGCAATTCAAGTAAATAATATATCCATGAATACGACTCTCATGCAAATATTGTAGAATACAGGAAATATTACATACTTAGCCTAACATTTTGCACCATAGTAGTAGCAAATTCATGATTCAGTACTGATAATAACCAGAGCATAGATCATAGACCCTGCACACAGGCACACACGCGTGCACACATTGAGTGTATCTTTGGCAGCAATACTGCTGACGCGAAGCGTTTGTCTATCTAGCTATCAGTCTTTCTGTATTCCTGTCAGTCTGTCTGTCTTTCTATCTATCTATATGTCTATCTATCTAGAAATCATATTTATTCACTCCAGCTTATGGGTGTGGGGCATAAACGGACCTAGAGTCTCCTCTGACCTTAAATTATTATGTTAAGTTACTATCCTGTCTTTTGTGGTGAACACACAATCATTAATGATTGAGCTTAAAACAGTTTCGCTGTCCAAGGTTTTGATTAGTATTTGCAGACAGCACACAGCTGTCATACAAAAGTACTTTGCACTCCACTCGTTTCAGTTTTCACGTGGACACTATCAACAAGACTATATTCTAAGTATAAAACAACAACAACAAATAATCAGCAATGTAAGCCAATAAGCATTTTCACATATACTGTGTTTTAAACATTCCAATAATACAAAACTGGAACCGAATAATATAAAGGATTGACAGGGACAGGTAGTAAACAATAAAAAAGTGTGTAGCAGCTCCTTTTGAGATGGCTACAGTACATACCTAACAAAGCATTCACATTCATCACAGGTCACTCTGCCATTTAGATTACCACCAATGCAATTTAGCAGCTTTATTCGGAGAATTCCAGTGAAACAATTAAAAACATCACAATAAACCACAAGGTTTCATTTACTCCTCAAGCACAACTAAATTATTAATCTGACCTTAGCAGATAGCACAAATTCTACTCCAAACACAAAAAGTAAACTGAGAATAGCAGCATCCAAAGTTCTTGAATTCAGAATATCAGTATACATTTTCTGTAAAATGTAAGCAAAGATAACAGTGCCATATAAATGGCACTTGCAAATGTTTATTTCTAAATCACATCAGATTAAATGCTGTATTTAAAATCCTATATGCGACAGAGAAGAACTAATAAAACACTAACAGGACAAAACTCATTTAAGCTAACACTGCTTTTGGGTTAGAATGAATGTCTCTTTTCATAACAGTTAAAAATCTGAGCAGTCTATATAATAGTTGTTCTTAAAAGTTCCAGTGGCTTGCTCGAATAGTAGTATTTCTGATTCAAATAGTGCAGGCGCTAATGGTGATTTACCAGAGATATGCAGTTTCAGTTCTATAATGGCCACTGTCTATCTTTCTGGCAACCCATTGGAGACATATTTTGCTAGCTGAGGGAACATTTAATTACCCCCACCCATAAAAAATAAATTATGCTGGATAATCTGTGATTAAATCCAACCGTTAGTATATTTAACTATTTTCAGTGAGCTGCACAAAGCCTTGGACTGTTTGATGTTTGGGGACCCCTGTACCGGAAGAAAATGAGTCAAAGACAATAGGACTCGCCATTTTCTCTTGCCAAAGCACAAATCAGCTCCCCAGCTTCAGCACCACACAAAGGAGACACCGTGGCCATCTGCATGGGCGTGCATTGTCTCTCAGCTACAGACCGTCCCCGAGCCAGTTGAGGTCGCCGATGGGGGTTATTACACACAGCCTGGGTGGTGGTAGAAGAGGCAGTTCCATGAGAGAGCAATCTTATAATCATAAAATAGGCTCTAAAACAGGGAAAAAGTGTTCCGAATAGTCTACAAGGATAAGGACAGCAGTAAAAATATCTACAGCTAATGTATGCCAATGATTGCCGCTTTCAGGTCATCAGCCAAACTGCTTGTTCGAGCTGCTCGGCTTATATGAACCAGATTAACCAGAGTGCAGACCTATGACAAAACAATATATAAAACTCGATGTGTGCTGGCATAGAACTGTAACAAAATGAAGCAAAAGTGCCCTGAGGAAGCGACCGCCAAAGTAGCACTAGCCCACCCTCAGTAGCACCGTTGTAGAGAATGGGAAGAGAGGGATACACTATGGATCTGCTCTGCAATCTCTGCTCTGGCATAGACCTAAAAATAGGGAGCTGACTATGTCGGCAGTAATTAATAAACTGGTTTCCAAATGGAAAAAAGTGGCTCCGACTGGTTAGTTAGGTACACAAAACACCCATTTACATGCAACCGAGTAACTGCCAGGACACGGGTCCTATACACTATATCAGAAGAGTCTACTTAACACAGACAGAGCTATTTGAATAAGGTCTGAATCCCCATTCGATTGAGGACGTGCGCTTTCACATCCTTGCAGTTTTCAGAAAACAAATCAGATGGTTTGCACCAAAGCGTGTATTCTTTTTTGCGGAAACATCTCACATTGGGAGGAGCTGAAGAAACCCTCTGCTGTGCGCCAAACAGTTTGTGCATGTGAGTCAGATGCTCTGAGCTCTGAAAGAAAGGCTCTCTCTCTCTTCAAACAACATGAAGTCTTGCTATATTATGACAATTGCAGTTTGTCCCACCATTAGAACTGCTCCGAGGTGAAAGAGTTAACTCCCATTCTAAGAATGGAACTTGGGCAGCGAGCTTGGTTAGAAAGCTCTGTCTGGGTTATTTCAAACCCAAACTGTCAGATTCTTTACTCCGCCTCACTGAACAGTCGCTCCGAGATTTCTCCTACTCTGGTTCATTTCTCGGTTTAAACAGTGTTTTCGGTTCAAATCAACCGAGAATATTATTATTTAACCGCAAAACCCGATCGGTTCAAGCTCTGTCTGTAGTATTGTAAGTAATTACAGTTTATTTTCTGTGTGGAACTTGTAAATGTCATCGTTCGGTTTGAACCGATCAGCTTATTTAAAACTTGAATTTGAAGGTTTTAGAGTGCGGTTCCGGTTCTTATCGGTTCTAAAAAGCGGATTTCATTCGTTTTTCCAAGACCAGTGACACGGTTAGGAACCGATAAAGGTGTCTTTCCTGGCACTGCCATTTAAAAGGGCAAGTTTTTGGTTAGGCTAGCATTATGTCTGAGAAACCCAAAGAAAACCGGCCCATTGGTTTCAACACTGTGATGTCTGTGGGAAAGTCTTTGCCAAGGCTGACCCACACCCACATGTGTATATTGTCTGGGGTTTGACCACCTCAATTCAGACTGCCAGATTTGTAAAAATTTCCTGCAGCCACCCTGGATAAGAGAGTTGTCAGGCTCCAGGGCGAGAGGCCAAAAGTCCGCTGACCGGATGGCCAGCCCGGTTTGGTGCCAACCGAACCAGAGGGGTGCCCTCTGACCAGGGCAAGACTTCCTCGAGCAAGCGTAAAGCTGGCTCGGAGAGGCCAGTTCCAGTAAAGAAAGCAAGAAAATCAGCAGGTGTGGAGCCCAAAATTCCTTCTCCAACTGCTGCAGAGATAACAAGAGCTATTCAGATTGGCCAGTCACTTTCTCCGGTTTCCGTCCGAACCGCCACTGTCTGGTAAAAGGTCGGGTTCGATTCGGTTCCACGGTTCAGGAATATGATGTTGAAGAGTTTTATGAACCAGAGGAGGGAGGATGATTATGAACAGTATGAATGTGACTTGGAGGGTCTGGGTGTGCCCATTGAACGGACATCTCCCAGACAGACCTTTTGAATCTCCCTTCGCTTTCTGAGTCCCCTCTCACTTTATGTTTTACAAAAAGTTGCTGAAACCCTCCAGCTCCCATTGGAGGAAGCTGTGGATGAGCAAGAGAACCTGATTTTGTAGAAATGATGGATATTCCAGAGTCTAGGAGGTTGTCTATTCCTTGCATAAATCATTTAGGAAACAAACAATAAAAATTTAAAACTCCTAATTCTGTGCCTCCTGTGGACAAAAAGATGGACAGGAGGTACACTCTGTCAGGTCCTGAAACAGAATTCCTTTCACAGCAATGCAGTCACTTTGGTGTGGTTCAGGCTGCAGCCTGTGATAAAGCTAATATTCACTTGGCTTCACATCCTCCTGACAAGGATTCCAGGAAGATTGATGCCATGGCTAAAAAACAATACATGGCAGCGTCCTTGGGACTCAGGCAAGCAAATTACATGGCTTATGTAGCAAGGTATCAAAAATCTAGATGGGACACTGTCATGGCTTTGGCCAAACAGGCTCTGGCCAGCTTGCTAATGAGCTGGAACAGGTGGCTGCTGATGGCATTGAGGCATCTAAGGTGCAGTTTCATGCTGCTGTGGATTTTAATGATGTATCCTCTAGAGTCATGGCTACGTCTGTAGCTTTTCGTAGGCTGGCCTGGCTCAGGTGTACTAGCTTGTCACAGGATACCCAGACTAAGGCTATGGATTTTCCTGTGGTTGGAAATTCTCTGTTTGGGGAGCAGACAGAGAATTATATAAAGAAAATGGATGAATATAGGACTACCTATAAGGTGCTCAGGCTAAGGAGCGGCAAGTCACTCCTCAGAGGCAGACCCCAGGGGTAGAGGTAGGCCTTTTCACAGGCCTTTACCAAACCCAGACCTTCTCTGCTTATGCTCAGAGGGGTTCTTCAGAGGGAGAGGCAGACGGGTGTGGGCAGGCCTGCTCCCACCCCTCAGCCTAAAGCACCTGCCAAACAGACACCCTGATGGGGTGCCCAGGCCCGATTCTCCTTTACCTGTAGGGGCAGGTTGGCTTACTTCGTTCAGAACTGGGTGTCTCTAACTTCAGACAAGTGGGTCCTGGAAGTAGTAAGCTGGGTCTGGTTCTCAGCTTCAAAAGTTCCCAAAGATGAGAATCAGATCTTCCCACCTGCAAACTCTTTAGAGACCTTTACTTTAGAAACAGAAGTCTCAACCCTCCTGGCTCTCAGAGCTGTAGAAAGGGTTTCTCCCCTACACCAGGGCAAGGGTCTGTACTCCAGATATTTCCTTACCCCAAAAAGACAGGAGAATGGCAGCCCGTTTTAGACCTGAGATATCTGAACAAACACCTGTTGAAACCAAAGTTCAGAATGGTAACTCTGGCAATGATTTTACCCTCTCTAAGGCCATGGGACTGGCTAGCCTCCCTGGACCTCAAGGATGCCTATTTTCACGTCCTAATCAGAAGCTCCACAAAAGTACCTCCAGATTCGAGCTGCCCTCAGGTCACTACCAGTTCAGAGCAATGCCCTTGACCTCACCTCTGCCCCAAGGGTATTCACAAAATGTCTGGCAGTAGCAGTTGCTCATTTAAGAAGGCAAAGGATTGCTGTCTTTCCCTATCTGGACGACTGGCTCATTGTAGGCCAGTCCCAGAACAGGTAATCTCACCTGCAAGTTACCCAGCAGCTGCTCATCTCCCTGGGCTTCTTGCTCAATCTTCCAAAGTCAGTTCTGGAACCAGTTCAGGTGCTCACCTTCATAGGTGCAGAAGTGGACACAAAGCAGGCCAGAGCCTTCCTACCCTTAGAGAGGTTAAGGAACTTGGTGGCTCTGGCCTCCTCGCTCACTCTGCAGGTCTCTCGACCAGCAAGACACTTTGCAGCTCCTGGGCACATGGCTGCATCCACAGCTGTAGTGCAAGGAGCAAGATTTCAGATGAGGGACATTCAGTTTCACTTGAGAGCCTTTGGTCTCAGAGAAGAGACCCCTTTCCAAGTTGGTCCCAGTGACCCGAACCCTGATCCAGGCCCTCAGTGGTGGCAGGATCAGAGCAATTTAAGACTGGGGTCCCTTCATTCCTCTGTCTCACTCCTTGACCCTCACTACGGATGCTTCCTCCTGGGGTGGGAGCCCACATGGGCAACCTCTCCACTCAGGGAGTGTGGTCCTCAGGAATCTCTGCTCCACGTCAATTTGCTGGAACTCAGAGCTGTCTTTTAGCACTTCAGTGTTTCTCGTCTGTTCAGAACAAAGTGGTACAAGTCAGAACAGACAACACCACAACAATGTGGTACATCAACAAGCAGGGGGCACTCGGTCTCGGCCTTGTGCACCGAGGCAATGAAGTTGTGGTCTCTGGCCTATTCCCTGGACACTTCCCTCATAGCAGTTCACCTTCCAGGAAAGGACAATGTCCTAGCAGATGCTCTCAGCAGGATTTCCCAGGGCCATCACGAATGGTCTCTGGATCCTCAAGTACTGGGGATAGTTTTGCCAGATGGGGCACCCCTCAGATAGATCTTTTGCAGCCCCAGACAATCACCAACTTCCACTGTTCTGTTGCAGGCCCCAGTGTTGAGCTCAGTCCCCCTGGATGCCTTTCTCCTAGATTGGGAAGCGAAGTTTCTTTATGCCTTTCCCCTTCCCTCTCCTATTCAAGGTGCTAGTCAAAATCAGATCCCAGCCTTGCAGGGTGATTCTGATTGCCCCAGATTGAGGCCAAGCAGCCCTGGTACCCACTCCTTCTGTCCCTAGCAGTCCATCTTCCCTGTGTCTCCCCAGGAATCACAACCTGTTAACCTGTGCCCAGGGAGAGTTTGGTATCGAACCTCAAATCCCTCAACCTCAAGGCCTGGCTCTTGAGGAGTTAGAATTGCTGACCTACACCTTTCTCAGGGTGTTCTTGAAATCCTAAAGGCTTTTAGAAAGCCTTCCCACTAGGGCTACTTATAATTCTAAGTGGAAAAGGTTTTCCATTTGGTGTTCTGGGAAACATATTTCCCGGAATCTGCTGATTTGCCCATTGTTTTGGACTATATGGTCCATCTTAATTCTTTGGGCCTGAGACCAGCTACCCTGAAAGTACATTTGGCAGCTGTCTCTGCTTTTGTGTCAACAGGAAAGCCCTCCTCTCTTTCCGCTCACCCTGTATTTTCCAAGTTTTTAAAGGATTACTTCATACTAATCCACCTTTTAGGGATCCGGCCCTACCTGGGACCTTAATGTTTGCATTGCCCAGTTAATGTAACCCCTTTTGAACCTCTGTCTTCTGCAGAGCTTACGTTATAACTTGGAAAACTGTTTTCCTAGTGGCTATCACTTCTGCCAGGCATAAGTGAGTTGCAAGCCTTGTCAGTAGAAACTGACTTTATTTCTTTCCACAGGGATAAGGTAGTCCTCAGGACTAACAGGAAGTTTTGCCTAAGGTGGTTTCAGATTTCCATCTTAATCAATCTATCTCCTTCCAGTGTTTTTCACTGAACATTCCTCCTCTGGCGAGAGGAGATTGCACAGTTTAGATGTTAGAGGGCCTTAAGTTACTATATAGAACGTACCAAGGGTCACAGGTTGAATCCTCCAACTTTTCTCACTTATGGTGAGGTCGGAAAAGGAGACCTGCCACTAAGAGATCAATTGCCAGGTGGATTGTCTCTTGTATCCAATTTTGTTATCAGAAACTGGGGAAAGTTCCCCTCTGGCCTGAGGGCTCATTCTACCAGAGGTACAGCCGCGTCTCTAGCTGCTGCCAGAGACATCCCTATCGTAGAGATATGTCAAGCAGCGACCTGGAAAACGGTCACACTTTCACCAAGCATTACTCCCTGGATGTCCAGGCCAGGAGAGATGCTCGGTTTGGCACAGCTGTGCTTCAGAGCCTATTCCCTAAGTAGGTTCTGTCCCTCCTCCATGGAGGTACTGCTGTGTAGTCTGCAATTGTCATAATATAGCAAGACTTCATGTTGTTTGAAGAAAAATTACTCACCTTAGTAATGTTGTTTCTTCTAATGGAGTCTTGCTATATTATGACCTCCCCAACCTGCCCTCTCAGAACTTCTACTTGGGTATGGGGTGGGCAGCCTAGTGTGGGCTCTAGTTATGCCCATTATATGTTTTCCATCCTTCTTGGGGTTTTGGGGTGTGGTGTTTTATTTTATCTTATATTATTGCTTATATTATATTATTACTTCTGGTCCCCTGACTTGAGTCTTTGTGTTGGGACCAGAATATGTGTTAATAGTCAGGTAGCCAGTTGGCTAGTGTGAGTTACAGCTTCCACACAGACCTTAGTGAGTTTTGCTCGTAAAGATCTGACAGTTTGGGTTTGAAATAACCCAGACAGAGCTTCTCTAACCGAGCTTGCGCTCCAAGTTCCATTCTTAGAATGGGAGTTAACTCTTTCACCTCCAGAGCAGTTCTAATGGTGGGACAAACTGCAATTGTCATAATATAGCAAGATTCCATTAGAAGAAACAACATTACTAAGGTGAGTAATTTTTCTTTTTTCCAAAGAGGAGAGGTACTCGTGCATCACAATTAGTTAAATCAGTCACTCTCTCGTGCATCCAGGGCCAGATTAACAAATTGTGATGCCCTGAAGCAATTTAAATTGTGGGCCCCTGTGACTTAACCAATAGGCCGGGGTTCAGGGGCCTAGGTGGCTCCTGAAAGCTGAAGGATTTTGATGCCTTAAAATGCATTTGGAGGGTGTTCCAGCTACTCTGAATGCCATTCTAGACAACCACCACCACGAATATTGGCCACAGTCTAGCTAGCGCTTTTCTTTTCACAGAATTTACATCACTCACTTTTATTTTTTTAACTACAGGATTTTCAGTTTGTCAGAGACACTCATTTGACACTGAGAGAGTCATACGAGGTTAGTGGTGAAGTGAGGGTGGTACTCTTTGTCTCAGTTTGGCCCACTGATGTTCATGCTCTGTGTGCTACATCATATATTAGTTACCTATTTTGTCAGGCTGCCCCAACCAAGCAACCATAGCTCATACAGTTTCCTCTTGCACGGACTCCCATAGGTTTTAGTGGGCATGAGGGTAAATACTGTGTGCAAGCTGTCAGATAAATGGCCAGAGTGGAAGGATAAGGATCTAAAATGCACGCAGCTCTTCTTTCCATCACTCCAACAACAAACAAAACTTCTGACTTTTGGAATGAAATGCCACCAGTGTTCCCAAACAATATTAACTTAAATTGTTTTGTATGTCCATATTAAGGGCAAGATACTAGTCAGTGGGAAGATGAGGGGAAGAGGGAGGTGCAAGGAGTGGGGGGCAGCAGGGGTCTAACTCTGTGCTGCACAGTCAAGCAGAGCGTGATAGACCACGTGGCCTGTATCTGCTGGCAGTTTTGTATGTTCACAATATGAGGAGAGTTTATTGAAACGTTTCCTCTAGTGATTTGATGCTGACTAGATTGCACCAGTGCAGGCCTGAAGCCAGCCCAGCCCAGAAAAACAAAATAGGTGTGTGTAGTTTTGGGGATGCTGTGAGCAATACCACTGTATATACATTTTATAGTGACTATATACAAGTATATACATAGTAGTAATGTTTACAAATGGTGGAACTGTCAAGAATCCCTCACAACATTTTTATTTTTAATTAAAACATTCAGTAATCAGTTGTTCAAGTTCATCACCTCTGGCTCTGTTCTAATTTTTTTTACCAACCTGCTAGTGAATTTAAGAAGGCAAGCAAGGCACTGTGGTGGTCTGGCTGGAATGGACTGGGTCTGACTCTACTTTGCTGCTGGCACTCACCCTCACCTCCTCAAAGAGGTGACTGTGTAAAATGAATAATTTTACAAATCTGTCAGACTTGTCTGACGACCACTCCGACCTCAACCCTCACCTTTCTCGTCAAACAAGAAGACAATCACTGGAGTCCGGCATGGCGCCCCTCCTTGTTTCTCTGCATATGCACTGGCAGCCTAACCTTGGCTTCAAAGCCTTTATGGGGTTTTTTTGTTTTGTTTTTACAAGATTTTCAATGACAGCTGCTGGTGGTAGACCGGTAATGGCTGATCGACACTGGACCCCGATCCCCAACCGACTCATCGACCTCCAGCGCCTGACAGGCAGTAGGCTCGAAAGTGCGTGATGCTGTGGATGGTCTCTTCTCGATGATGGCAAGAGAATCAGTGGCTGGAGAGATAGAATAAGTCTGTCTGGCACGTGTCTGCAAGAGAATGTTAAGCTTCATGTCACATCATGATGTGACCACACGACAGACTGAGGCAGAGCCCTGTAATTGGCTAGCTGGGCGCATGTTGTAGTAAAACAAAACAAAAATGATAATGCAACAAGACTCAGTAACAGGTGGTGACCGAGGCTCTGTGTGTGTGCTGCGCCCCAGCTAGAGTTAATAAAGTATTGGGATCAGGAAGAAGGCAAAAAAATTTTTAAAGAAAACTTAGGTGGCCCTCAAACTTGGGGCCCAGGCAACTGCCCTTCTGCCCAATGGTTAATCTAGCCCTGCATGCATCAGCAGCCTCTTTAACAACCCCAGGCTGCAGGACAATAACATGAGCTTTAGCTTCTAACTTGTGTGTTAGGGACCATCTTTAATTTGGTGGTGATGGAGGTAATGGTGGTGTGTGTGTGTGTGTGTGTGTGTTGTGCGTGTGTGTGTGTGTGTTGGGGGGTAATTAAATCATATCCGTTATACAGTCTTACATTTTTTAACTCTCTTGAATGAACCTCCTTATACTGTAGTTGCCATTTAATATATATCTGCACCTAGTCTTGAGTTGAGACAAGTTCCTGAATGCAGCACTTGGGAAGACCCTTTATCATTTACTATATATAGTACAGCACTTATTCCTTGCATCAAATATTGCAGTTCTAAAATGAACATTCTCATGCACGGTCCAACATTAAGCATTGTATTTTCTTTGTCATGCATATCAGCCCTGTTATATAATTTGCTTCTGGCCTGGGTGATGAGATGTGCGGCTGGTGTGTTTGACTAACTAGTTTGGGGGTTACAAAGCCCCGCTAGATCTCTACTTCTCTGTGGCTGGCTGCAGCCATTTGTTTTCAATCACAGACTCCAAGCAGCAGTCCGACAGGCAGATCCCCGGAAGAGCGCTGGAGCTGGCACACAGAACAATGAAGGTAGAGCGGTGACTGGAAGGGAGCTTGTGGTTGATGGAGATGGAGGGAGAGGCGTTGGGCTGGCTGTCGGTGCTTTGCTGGCTGCGGGGATGTGCTGCTGTGTTGATGTTGTAGCCGGTGCTGGGTGGTGGAGAGGGTCACTCGATGTTGTTCTGTGCTCTGATTTCAGAGCCATCTCTCTCTCCCCTGACTGTACCAATCAAGAAAAAAAAAATAGCTACTCCCTTGCTGTTAAGGGAGGGACAGAGATGTACAAAAAACGCCCATAAAAAAAAAAAAAATAACGCCCACTGTGATATAGTGCAGTGCTGCAGTCCATAGGGACAACATGGGCGGATTGCTATTTGGAGGAGGGTCAGGTGGAGGAAAAACAGTTCCACGGATGGAAAATATGATGTCAGCCCTTTTCTACATAAAAGCGTCTGCAGGGCTCTGCCCATGCAGCCGTAAAAAGGAGATTGGTTGGCATCACTGGATTTAAAAGATACCTATTTCCACATCCCCATAAGTGGGTCCTACAGAAAATATCTCAGGTTATACTCCTTCAGGCCATTACCAGTTTTCAACCTGCCTTTTGGCCTTTCTTGACCCCAAGGTGTTCACAAAGTGCCTGTCAGCAGTCATGGCACACCTTGAAGAGCAAGAGGTCACAGTATTCCTGTATCTAGATCACTGGTTGTTGGTAGGAAATCACCAGACCAAGTCAAACAATATCTACATATCACCCAAGGGCTCCTGGAGTCTTTGGGTTTCCTGATCAATCACAAAAATCAGTCCTCATTCCTGCACAAATCCTGGAGTTCATAGGGGCGAGATCAATATCCTGCAAGGCAGGGCCTACCTGTCTCTGAATCCACAAGGTTAAGAGGTGCGCAATTGAGTTTGCCTCGCCAGTTAATATATTGTATGGTTCAAAGGAAATGAGAAACACAGTCCAGAATATTTTCTCAGCCGTGTAGGAGACTGCAATTTATTTAAACACCATTTCCATAAGTAACAAACCAGAGATTAAACTGGGTGGTAAGGAACCTCCGTGAGCAAAACAAACTAACCCTAGTGCCTCTACTCTCATGAGTCTTCAAAGGGGTAGAGCGCACAGAGAATCACATCAATTTAACTAACAACCTCATTAATATGTATAGGTGATTTTCCTATTAATTAAAGGGCTCTACTCATATTTAGGTTGCAGCTTCTCCATATTGTATATAAAAGACATATTACTTACAACCTATAAAAAAGTTATCAAAAAGTAGAAAACAGACTATTTCTAAAGATACATAGACCATTATTTAGCAAATTTATCTGCACATTTATATACATTTCAGCACATTTATAGACGCTGATGGAGATAGTATCTGGATCCAGAATCAATCAGGCTTGTATGAAAGAAGAAAAAAGAAAGAAAGAAAGCAATAAACATGCCACAAAATCAACATATAAAAATAGTGACATTGTGTGAACGTAATTGTACATTTTCTATCAGGTAATCCCTTTTCTATGCAAGGTTCTACACAATTATAGGCTATTCTATTTATTTATTAAAAAACTCCTCATTCAATTCAGTTATAATTTTTCATTTTTTCAGAAAGGGCTTGATATCTCATTTCTCATTAAGCCCATTAGGTCTCACACTATCCATTTTAAAATGCACTGCTTTCTTGTTTAAGTAATTTATTAGCCCTATCACCACCTAAAGGTAGTGGTGGAACATGTTCTAGGCCCATAAATCTCAAATCATTGGGGATGAACCATGGCAGAGAGTGAAATGGTACCACGAGTGTATCTTGTCTATTACTGATGATAGACCTTACATGTTCTTGAATTCTTTGTTTTAACGGTCTCACCGTCTTACAATGTATAACATAGAGAATAAAGTATGGGTGTGGGTGTGTAGAGAAATTTACACACACACCTGAGGGTTTGATGCTACATAAACCCCAGAGCAAAGCTCGAAGGGCTTATGCTAGCATCTAATCCCAGAGGGTGTGTGTAAATCTGAGTTTACACACACCAGACCATACTTTATTTTATGTAATGCTGGGACATCCTTTTCCCATAGCAAGTATATAAAATAAAAAGACGTTCTTCTGTGACACAAGGGTCTGCTTAGCTGTGAGCATGCACTCTACGTCTGTCGGTCGCTAGCTTTTTTATTTTAATTTTTTTCATTTCATTTGTGTGGAGCCAACATTTTGAGGCTATTTCCCTCATTTTGATTCATTCTGCCTGCCAGCACTTACACGCCAGTTAGAGTAGCGGTCCAGAGGAAAGACAAGGCAGACAGTGGCTAGGAGGAAGACCGTCAGAGGGTGGGGTGCCTGCACAGTGTGAGAAAACTGGGCGCATGTTCGCCCCTTTATAAGCGCTCTCCTTTATAATGGCGAATTACACCTGATTTCCCTATGGGAAAAAGGATGTACCAGTTATTATAGCCCTCAGGTACCAAAGAGCATAGACTACATAGGCAGTGTTGCAAGTAATAAGTTCCCTCACTACCAGATTTTGCTTTGGTTTCTTGGGTGAAGAAAATTATTGCCAACACAGCCATGCTTACATATATTGCATCTTTTACATGTGAAAAAACCTTTGCTTCTTTTACTGGCCGACTACCTCTCTCTATGGGTCCTGCTTTTTCTCCCTGTTATGCACCACTTTATCTCTTGTATTCTGTGCTCTGCAAAAGTTATTCTAGGTTTTGATCCACTGCCTTCTCCACCATTTCATCTCCCATTAAATTGGCCAATTTCGAAAAATAATATTTTCAATACATCCTGCCATGTTGTTGTATTCAGTTGTAAATGTGCACACCAGTTCCAAATTCTACTGCTTGTATTCTTTCTTTTCAAAATTTCTCCTCTATCTGTTTTCACAACTTTTTCTTAAGCATTTTTCAATGTTCTGTCTTCATAGCCCTTGTCCTTAAATCTAGCCAGTAATTCTCTAGACTGTGTATCAAAATCTCTGTCTGAGCTACAATTCCTTTTAACTCTTAAAAGTTGACTATAGGAATAGATTTTTTAGAAGGTGGGTGGGCACTATCAGCATGTAGTACTGAATCTGTGGCGGTTTCCTTTCTAAATGTTTTAGTCCTGATACAATATTCTCTATCATTAATGTTGTCAATAATCAAGCTCAAGCCTAAAAAAATTAAGGACTTTTTATCAAAAGTGTATGTAAACCAAAGCTTTACATCATTTGTATGTAAGTACTCAATAAACACCTGTACTTCCTCTCCTCACCATCCGATATACAGATATCATCTATAAAGCAGTACCATCCAATGATTTAAAAAAAATGGATTATTAGTTGTAGATAACACGTTTTCATTTCCCAACTATCTAAAAAGGTTAGCATAACTAGGGCCATAGAGGCTCCCATAGCAGTACCGCACTTCTGTTGAAAAATTCACCCTCAAATTCAAAGTAGTTATAGGTTAATATGAATTCCAAAGTATCCAAAATAAATTCCTTTGGAACTTCATCCACTTCTCTAAAGGAATTTAAATGTTCTTTACTGATTTTAAGCCATCTTTATGATTAATACTCGTGTAGAGTGATTCTATATCAATTCCCAACCAACCATAGCTCTCTCTCCACTCGAAGGTGTTTAGTTTTCTCAACAAATCCAAGTATCCTGAATATGAGAAGTGAGGTTAGTTACTAATGGCTGCAGAAAGAAGTCTACAAATATACCCAAATTCTGGGTGAGAGACCCAACCCCTGATACAATGGGACGTCCAGTGGTTTTCTTTATTTTATGCACTTTTGGTAGTGCATAAAACCCTGGACTTTAAGAAAATCTTTCCAAAGAAATCTAAATTCATCCTCAGAAATCTGAGTTTTGTTTACAGCTTCTCTTAGAAATAGACAAAGTTCTTTCCTATAGTGTATAGTAGGATTAGCAGATAATTTCCTATAGCTTATTTTAATCACACAGTAACTCCCCAACCATCCCTTTATACAAATTATTTCCCATGATCACAATATTTTCACCTTTATCTACGGGCTTTATCACTATCTTTGGATCATGGGAAGAGTATTCAAAAGCTTTTAATTCACTTGGGTGTGAGTTAAGTCTTTATTAGTAATGTCCCCACTAAGCAAATTCAAGACTTGCCTTGTCATTGCTTTCTTATATACATTTAATGTATTATTTAAGGATTTTGGACAAAATTCAGAAACTGGATGAAATGAAGAATCTTATCTGTGTCAATCTTCACCATTCATCACAGATGGGTACTGGCGGAGATCAGGACCCGGGAACTTTTTTTCTTTTAAAGATAGGCGGAGTCGGCGCAGCATTAGTGCATACCGAGGCCGACATACCACGTATGCCGAGAATTAGCTATTAAGCTGTGTCGACTTGCCTGCCTACCAGTTCTTCGTCTCTACTGCCGAGGTCACCCTCGTGGAAGCCACTGAAGAAGTTTTTGACAGTTTTAGGCCTTAGCCTTTCGAATTTGTGCGTTCGACAGTCCGTCGGTCTCTGTTAGTTCTGGGTTCTGCCTCCCTCGGCGGTAAGATCTTTCCATTTATTTTAAAGTATAGCGCGTCGAGTCTATTTTTGAATGTTTTTCCTCAGGTCATGCCAGCGATAAGGAGAGGCAGAAATCTTCTAAGAGGGTGGCCCCTATGCGTCGGTGCCCGATGCGGCGCAGAAGTACTCTGTTACCGACCAGCATGTGTCTCGCGTGTCTTGGCCCATTTCACGACATGGATTCGTGCGGCGCTGCTTCTCCATGGACCGCGCATCCTAGAACAGCAAAAGTGGCGAGATCCGCCGACTTTCGGGGTAGGGTTCACCTTTCGTCGGGCCAAGCCGCGTTCTCTCGGCCTTTCCTCTGGGTCCTCTCCCGGTTCTCTGAACCGAGGAGGAGGAGTCTGGCTTCTTGTAGCCTACCCTTGGCGAGGCTCCTCCCGTGGTGCAGGAGGCCTGTCCCTTCCTCCCGGGAGGCGGGCAGGAGGCGCCATTATGGCAATTGCCCCTTCGAGGTGAAGGCTCCCGGTGCCGCTCCCAGATCCGGAAGGCCTGGGTTGGCGCCATCCTCGATGCCGTCGGTCGGCGCCGTTCGTGGTGCCGTGGGTCCTGTTGGTGCCGACGACGGTGCCGCACTGCTCTCGGTGCCGTGGGCTTTGTCGGTGCCGTTCAGCAGCCGACGCTGCTCGCAGCACTGTGACCCTGAATTCAGTGTCGCTTCGCTATGTCTTGCCTCGGTGCCGTCCTTGGCGCCTAAGGTTGAGCGCGGCACCGTGGGGCCTTTGGGAGTCATCTGTCGGCCATCCTCGGCGCCATTGGTCTCTTAGTGCCGCTCCCAGCTGTCGAAGAGCCTGGCGGTGCCGTGTTTGGCACCGAGTCCACTCCGGGGCTGTCGGTGCCACCCGGTCCTGGTGCCGTTCGCGGCGCTGAGGGGCCTGGCGGCATCGTCGGCGCTGAGGCTGTTGCTGGGGCTGCCATCAGCGCCATCTCTGTTCCTGGTACCGCCCCAGTGCCAGTGGACTTGATGGCGCGCGGCTGGCCTGGCTCCAGGACCTTTGGCCGAGCTGCCCTGCTGCCTTCTGTCAGCCCGGCTTGCGGGCTATTGGGGGCACAGGGCCACCTCGACCACTGCTTTGGCTACTGGGCTGCTTGGTAAGGTCGCCTTTCCTCGCCCTCCTACCGTTTGGCTTAGGGCCTCAGACTCTACCTCTTGGAGTCGGAGTCGGGCTCGGAGCGGACAGTGCACACCCTTCGGGTTGTCTGCAGAGGAGGGCGAGCTGGTGTCTCGACGATGAGTCACAGCCAACCTCCTTCTGAGGAGCGTCAGGTTATCCCTGAGGTTGGGGTCAGTGGTATGGACCAGCAGGCTGTAGTGCGTGCCACCATTGCCATGCAACCTGGCCTTGGAGGGTTCCTTGACCCCTCGGCGGTGGTACCCCTCCGTGGTGTGTCTCGATCGCCCAACTTTGGGGCCCATTGGGAAGTCTACGGAGGGAGGGTGCTCCCTGGGTCTCCTTTGGGGCAGCCCAGAGCTGCCAGCTACTTAGATTGGCCCTCTCGGGGACCAGGACCCTCTCGGACTCTGAGGGGTCGAGGGGTGCGGGTCGTAGCGTCGGCCTTTCTCTGGGGTCCACCTCGCCCTGGACGAGCCAAGTGCAGACTTCGCCCTTCCTTCCGGTTCCTTGAGGGGTCCCATTCTTTGGAGGCAGGGGACCGTCCTTCTGGATCTACGGCCCTGGTCGCCTCACTGGGGATTCTTCTGGGCGCAGCCTAGGCAGTACCAACGTGTTTGTACAGCTGTTGGCCTCCTCGGGTGTCCATGATCCACTCCCTAGCCCTGGCAGAGGTCAGCCGACTTCTTCTCTCGGCTCTGCCCCTATCCCTCTGCTGCATTCTCCAGCGCCCCAGGCATTCTTGGTCCTAGTGGCCCCTCACCTGGGAGCAGTTCAGAGTGGTGGCTGCTCGCTTCCCTGCCTACGTTAGGGCCATGGACAGCCAGGTTTTTCAACCTCCCCGAGCAACCACCCTCGGAGCGTATGGTGACCTCCAGCTCCTCATCCCCTCTTCTGGGGAGAGAACCATCTGTCCATATCTCTCCTGCCGCTGATCTCTCCGAGTATCAGCGCTTCTCGTGAGGATGATGGAGGACCTTCACCTTTCTCCCCTGTCGGTCAGCAATCCTGAGCATGCAGCGCACGCCTTTCTAGGCGATTTCGTGAGGCCACCTCATGGTGCCGCCTGGCCTGCTCCCTTCGGGAGGTGTCTGCATTACTCAGAGGCCCTTCTCCGAGTTCCTGCCCCAGGGACCTCAGCCAGAGGTATTGCGCCCCCGGAGTCTCCAGGTTCTATGCCTCATCCACAGTCCAGATTGGCGCACCTGGACACCCCTGCAGGCTTCTCGCCCTCCACCGTGACCGGCCCCAGATCAGGACTCTTCAGATTTTGATTTCTGGGGAGGAGGACTTCTACTCAGCACGGTTGCTTCTCTCCATCTCTGCTCATCAGGCCCACTATGCAGCCTACAACAGGTTCTTGTGGTCAGCGCTAGGTCAGATCCTAGCTGCTTTGCCTGACTCCGGAGCAAACCAGGCAAGCCATCGCACTCTCTGCACGTGGCCTGGAGCTAGCAAGGCACCAAGCAAGGGCATCTCACGATGTCAATGAGGTAGCTAGCAGGGTAGTAGGGACAGCGATCTGCACCAGGAGATTGGCGTGGCCGCCTTTCCCGGTTGTCACCCTTGGCCCGGCGTGGGGTGATTTGCTCCACTCACCAGGAACCTATCTCTTTTCCCATAGGGTGAGCGACATTTGTCGGGAAAATTCCTTCCACCTCTGGGGGACCCGTCTCGCTCTCCCCACTCTCCTGGCCTCCTCAGGCCCAGAAGGTTCCCCCTTAGTGTGTCACCCACTGAGGGCTAAGGGACGCTGTCCCTTAGGGTGCAATTAATCAGCCTCCTTGAGGCGGTACTCACCCATCTGTGATGAATGGTAAAGATTGACACAGATAAGATATAAAATTATGTACCTACCGTAATTGATCTTTCTGTGTATCTTCACCATTCATCACAATCCCTCCCACCATCCCCTGGGGCTTCAGTCTCTGGATCCTCCTCCTCTGTGCCTACCCTCTTTTGGAGCGGGGTAAAGTTGGGACACACAGGGGGTAGTTTCTCCTAAAGGGTACAGTTCGAATGGCACTCCTTCTCTACTACATATCATCACTCCCACGGGGTGAGAGCTAGTGGTTGCCCTCCTTCTGTTATCCATCTACTTTCAAAAAAAAAAAAAAAAAAAAGAACTCTCCTTTTTTCACCAAATATCTTTACAGAGAAGTACTGAGTCCCTGTACCCTGTCCTTCTCCAGAATAGCCGACTCTGCTTTTGGGTATTGCCAGTTATTCTGTGCCTTGAATTCTGGCAAGCAGGCTTTGCTACTCCTTGCAGTTCCTATACAGTCTGGTGACGGACAGGGTCCTGAATCTTGTTACCTCTCACTCTCTCCTAAATTCTCTCTCCCTTCCCTCCCTTCTTCCTTTTCCAGAGATTGGGCCCCTACCCGATCCCTTAGTCTTACTTCCTCTATGCTGTCCTCTCAGTCATTATTTCTCCTTTTAGTTCATTTTTCTCTTCCTTTTCTGTCCTTGGACTCTCTTGTCCCCCTCCATCCCTTCCTCTTACCTCTCCGGCGACTCAGAACTGGTAGGCAGGCGGGTCGACACAACAAGACTAATCCTCGAGTGCCACTTAGTACGTCGGCCTCGAGGCGGGCCAATGCTGCATTGACTCCGCCTATCTTTTAAAAAAAAGGCTCCCTTGGTCCTGATCTCGGCCAGTACCCATCTGTGATGAATGGTGAAGAACGCATGGAAAGATCATAATTACGGTAGGTATGTAATTTTTATTTTTCTAGCTTTCCTAAAATCCTGTCCTAATTTAAACATTTGTTACCAGGTATAGTGTAGTTCAAGAATTCTTCCTGTTCCATTAATAGTTCCTCCAAGGCATTCAAGTCAGGATCAAAATCAGTGTGTTCAGTAGTGGGTCGAACTAACTAATGTTTCAATCCCAATTTCTGATGTCATATCCAATGTTGAACTCAAAGCACCATCTTTTCCTTTTCCTGAGAATCAACCTTTTTAGGTAGTTCAATCTCTGTCCCAAAACAGAAACTCCTGTGGTAGCCTTAGAACCAGTGGTACTCAATTTCTATATCATGCAATGTTCCCCTTCCATGTTTGTAGAATTATTTGGAGCTCCTTCAATAGACTGCATCTCTGTTAGTAATAAGTTTAGGTCAAAGTCATCAGGAAAGTTTGCAATTTCTTCTAAATTAAACCCCATGGGCTGGATATTCAAACTGCGCCATTTCTGTGGTGCAAGCCCTTCGCGCTGCTCAAAAGTTGCGCTGGGGTGTGGCTGGGGTGATATTCAGCGGGTTGTGCATTGAGCAACTCCTTTGAATATCACTCCCCAACCACAAGCCACTGTGCATGGCGCAGTGGAACTTGCGCCACCGCAAGTGGTCAGAGTGGAGCATTCAAGATGTGGTGGCACAAGTTCCATTGCACCATCGCTAAATTTCCGATATTCAAAGGTGACATGCAAATGGGGCCATAATTCATGCAAGACAGGGGGGCCATTTGCATCTGCCTATGGCCCCATTTGCATGCTCATTAGCATGCAGATGCACCGATCCCGACGACTTGTGCCTGGCGCCCTGCCGAACGAGCGGCCGTCGGGGACCAACGCCCTACAGCACGATCATGGGCATGAGTATACCCCCGACTGGCCCGATCTCGGGCAAAACTGTAATGCCCCGACTGGCCGATCGCGGACAAAACTGTAGTAACGCCCCCGACTGGCCCGATCGTGGGCAAAACAGTAACCCCCACTAGCCCGATAGCAGGCAAAACTTAGTAACCCCACCCCCGACTGGCGATCACGGGCAAAACTGTAATAACCCCCACTAGCCCAATTGCGGGCATAACAGTAGTAACCCACTTCCCACTAGCCGATTGTGGGCAGAACAGAGTTCAACCCCCAAGACCAATATCCCTGGTGGTCAGTGGACATGAAGCCATTCGCGGGCATTAGAGTCAACCCCAGGTCCAAGTACCCTGGTGATCTGGTAGCCCCACCCCACCCACCCACGGAGCCCCACCACCCTCCCCGTCCAGCGGCGGGCGGCAACACCCCTGCCTGCTGCCCCACGCCCGTGACTGACTGCTCGGTGAGGGCTGCGCCCATTGGTTCAGAGCAAGAGCCAATGGGCATGCTAATGGGGGTTACTACAGTTTGCCACGCGATCGGGCTAGTGAGGGTTACTACTGTTCTGCCAGCGATCGGGCTGGTGGAGGTGGGGTTACTACTGTTATGCCCGCGATCGGGCTAGTGGGGTGGGGTTACTACAGTTTTGCCCTGCGATCGGCCAGTGGGGAGTTACTACAGTTTTGCCCGCGATTGGGCTAGTCGGGGACTATTACAGTTTTGCCCGCGATCGCCAGTCGGGGGTTGTTCAGTTCTGTTCTGCCCATGATCGGGCTACAGGTTACTTATTATGCCCGCGATCGGGCTGCAGGGGGCACAGGAGAGTGGAGGCCACCCACAGGTGGCAGCTGCTGTGTTGCGCCTGCAATGCGGCAGCTCACCTGTGGGTGGCCTTCGACTTACTCCTTTTTTTTTCTCAAAGTTGTGCAGGCGCAGGTTGGGGGTTGCGCTGCTTAACTCTGCACAGCCCGGCTCAATATCGGGCTGTGCAGTTTATGCATGGTTCCTCCCTCCGTTGAGCATGCCTTCATTAGCATTGCGCTGTTGCTCAGCATGACTTGGGGGTGCAACTGCCTCCTGCTGAATATCGCAGAATGGCGCAATTTTGGACTTGCGCGGGCGCAACCCTATTGTGCATGGTGCAACCCTTTTGAATATCCAGCCCCATGTCTGTATTAATTTCTTCTTTTCTTCTAATATAGGTTCTGTTTGTTTTCAACAGAGAAATTCAGCTTCAGATGTAGTTTTCTAAAAACTTTTGCAGATCTCGATCACCTGGAATTTATTTATCTGAGGGGTTGGAATAAAGCTAAGAACATTCTTTAATACCGACTCTTCATGTATGCTCAAATTCTTGTCAGAGATGTTCAATATCTGTAGGTTACAGCTTGTTTTCTTTCCTTAGAATGCATTCTGTTCTATATTTCCCCTCGTTTCTCTCCTTGTCTTCCTTTTTCTTTTTCTGTTGCGGCTGGACGACTCTGAAAATTTTGATTTTGGCTTTTTCCAATTATTTGTCTTTTGCTAGGATCCCTAGTAGTTACTTCAATCGGTCTTGCTTTTATTTGAAAATCTAACCTTTGACCTGGTTCTGCTTCAACTCTGAGACCTTGATTTTCCCCAATTCAAAATATTTCCACATTAGTAATCAACAGCATCTCTCTTAAGTTTAGTGATTTTTCTTTGTATTACTTCCACTTCATGCTCTTGTATTTTATTGTTAAGTTGAAAATTGAAATCATTGAACTCAACACTTTCTTTATATTTATGTATGGTCTGTTCAAACAACATGAAGTCTTGCTATATTATAGACATCAACAGTTTGATCCAGCTCTAGAACTGCCCGAGTGAAATGGTTAAAACCATTCCAAAATAGAATTTTGGCACGAGCAGCTCTATCTGTGTCATTTCAAACTTGAACTGTCAGATTCTTTACTCCGCCTCAGTGAACAGTCGCCCGGAGATTTCTCCTTCTGCTCGGTTCATTTCTCGGTTTAAAAAGTGTTTTCTCAGTTGGATTTAACCGAGAATAGTTTTATTTTAACCATAAAACCGTTCGGTTCAAGCTCTATCTGTGGTAACCGTAAGTAAATGAAGGTTTGTCTGTCATCGGAACTTGCAAGTTATCGGTTCGGTTTTGAACCGATCAGTGGATTTAAAACTCATTTAAAACTAAAAGTTACTATTTTAGAGTGCGGTTCCGGTTCTTATAGTTTCTAAAAAACGGATTTATTACGTTTTTTCCAATACCCGTGACCGCAGTTAGGAACCGATAAAGGGTGTCTTGCCTGGCACTGCCGTTAAAGGGCAAGTTTTGGTTAGGCTGGCATTATGTCTGAGAAACCAAAAGAAAAACCGGCCCACTGGGTTTCAACACTGTGATGTTTGTGGGAAGTCTTTGCCAAGGCTGACCCACACACCACATGTGTTTATTGTCTGGGGTTTGACCACCTCAGTCAGACTGCCAGGTATGTAAGAATTTCCCTGCAGCCACCCTGGAAAAAGATTGGGCAGGCTCAGGAGCGGGAGGCCAAAAGTCCGCTGACCGGATGGCCAGCCGGTTCGGTGCCAACCGAACCAGAGGGTACCCTCTGACCAGGGCCAGACTTCCTCGGGCAAAGAAAAGCTGGTTCTGAGGAACCAATTCCAGTAAAGAAAACAAGAAAATCAGCAGGTCTGGAGTCAAAATTCCTTCTCCAACTGCTGCAGAGATAGCAAAGCCATACAGATTGTCCAGTCACTGTCTCAGGGTCCGTCCGAACCACCACTATCTGGTAAAAGGTCGGTTCGTCCGGTCCCAGTGGTTCAGGATTATGATATTGAGGAATTTTATGAACCAGAGGAGGAGGAGGATTATGAACAGTATGAATGTGGCTGGGAAGGTCTGGTGTGCCCATTGAGCCGGACATCTCCCCAGACAGACTTAGAATCTCCCTATGCTGTCTGAGTCCCCATCTCATTTTATGTTTATAAAAAGTTGCTGAAACCCTCCAGCTTCCTTTAGAAGAGGCTGTGGATGAGCAAGAGGAGCCTGATTTTGTAGAAATGATGGATATTCCAGAGTCTAGGAGATTGTCTATTCCTTTACATAAGTCTTTTAGGAAACAAACAATTAAAATGTTAAAAGCTCCTAATTCTGTGCCTCCTGTAGATAAAAGATGGACAGAAGGTATACATTGTCAGGCCCTGACACAGAATTCCTTTCTCAACAATGCAGTCATGTTGGGGTAGTTCAGGCTGCTGCCTGTGATAAAAGCTAATATTCCCTTGGCTTCACATCCTCCTGACAAGGATTCCAGGAAGATTGATGCCATGGCAAAAACAGTATATGGCAGCCTCTCTTGGGACTCAGGCAAGCAAATTATATGGCTTATGTAGCTAGGTATCAGAAATCTAGATGGGATACTGTTATGCAATTGGCCAAGCAGGCCCTTGGCCAGCTGGCTGTGAACTAGAACAGGTGGCTGCTGATGGCATTGAAGCCTCTAAGGTTCAGTTCCCATGCTGCTGGCGGATGTTAATGATGTTTCCTCTAGGGTCATGGCCACATCTGTAGCTTTTCGTAGGTTGGCCTGGCTCAGGTGTACTAGTTTGTCACAGGATACCCAGACTAAGGTTATGGATTTTCCTGTGGTGGGAAATTCTCTGTTTGGAGAGCAGATAGAGAACTACATGAAGAAGATGGATGAATATGGGACTACTTACAAGAGTGCCCAGGCAAGGAGCGGCAAGCCACTCCTCAAAGGCACGCCCCCTAAGGGTAGGCTAGGCCTTTCACAGGCCTTTCTACCAGACTCAGGCCCCTCTGGCTCATGCTCAGAGGGGCTTCTTCAGAGCAGGCAGACGAGGGGTGGGAAGACCTGCTCCCACCCCAGCCTAAAGCTCCTGCAGAAACAGGCACCCTGATGGGGTGCCCAGGGCCGATTCTCCTGTACCAGTGGGGGCAGGCTGGCTTACTTCAGTCAGAATTGGGCTTCTTTAACCTCAGACAAGTGGGTTCTGGAGTAGTAAGCCAGGGTCTGGTTCTCAGCTTCAAAAGTTTCCCAAGTTGAGAAGCAGACTTTTCCCTGCAAGTGCTTCAGAGACCCTCGCTCTGGAAACAGAGGTCTCATCCCTGTTAGCTCTCAGAGCAGTAGAAAGGGTTCCTCCCTGCATCAGGGCAGGGGTCTGTATTCAGATACTTCCTTACCCCAAAAAGACAGGAGAGTGGCGGCCATTTTAGATCTCAGATATCTGAACAAGCATCTTTTGAAACCAAAGTTCAAAATGGTAACTCTGGCAATGATTTTACCTTCCCTAAGGCCAGGGGACTGGCTAGCCTCCCTGGACCTCAAGGATGCCTATTTCCATGTCTAA
Source organism: Neoceratodus forsteri (assembly GCA_016271365.2). Taxonomy (NCBI): domain Eukaryota; kingdom Metazoa; phylum Chordata; order Ceratodontiformes; family Ceratodontidae; genus Neoceratodus; species Neoceratodus forsteri. Next base: position 246,079,905 of record CM028136.1, read on the forward strand.
TCAGAAGATCCCATTGAAAGTGCCTCAGATTCGAACTGCCCTCAGGTCATTACCAGTTCAGACCAATGCCCTTGGCCTTACCTCTGCTCAAGGGTATTCACAAAGTGTCTAGCAGTGGCAGTGGCCCACATAAGGAGGCAGAGGATTGCTGTTTTCCCTATCTAGACGACTGGCTCATTGTAGGCCAGTCCCCAGAACAGTAAAATCTCACCTGCAGGTCACCCAGCAGCTTCTCACCTCCCTGGGTTTTCTGCTAAACCTACCAAAGTCGGTTCTGGAACCAGTCCAGGTACTCACCTTTATAGGGGCAGAATTGGACAAAAGCTAGCCAGAGCCTTTCTTCCCCAGAAAGGGTAAGGAATTTAGTGGCTCTGGCCTCTTCCTTCACTCTGCAGGTCTCTCGACCAGCAAGACACTTTCTGCAGCTCCTGGGGCACATGGCTGCATCCACAGCTGTTGTGCAGGGAGCCAGATTTCAGATGAGAGACATTCAGTTTCACTCGAGAACCTTTTGGTCTCAGAGAAGAGACCCCCCTTCCAAGTTGGTCCCAGTGACTCAAACCTTGATCCTAGCTCTCCAGTGGTGGCAGGATCAGAGCAATTTAAGGCGGGGGTCCCTTCATTTCCCCTTCTCACGACTTGACTCTCACTACAGATGCTTCCCTTCTGGGTTGGGAGCCCACATGGGCGACCTTTCCACTCAGGGAGTTTGTCCCCAGGAATCTCTGCTCCACATCAATTTGCTGGAACTCAGAGCTGTCTTTTTAGCTCTTCAAGCTTTTTCTGCATCTGTCCACGACAAGGTGATACAAGTCAGAACAGACAACACCACAACAATGTGGTACATCAACAAACAGGGGGCACTCGGTCTTGACCTTGTGCACCGAGGCAATGAAGTTGTGGTCTCTGGCCTATTCCTGAACACTTCCCTCATAGCAGTTCATCTTCCAGGAAGGACAATGTCCTAGCGGATGCCCTCAGCAGAGATTCCCAGGGCCATCACAGATGGTCCCTGGATCCTCAAGTGCTGGGGATAGTTTTTGCCAGGTGGGGCATCCCTCAGATAGATCTTTTGCAGCCTCAGACAATCACAAACTTCCTCTGTTCTGTTGCAGGCCTCCAGTGCTGGGCTCAGTTCCCTGGATGCCCCTTCTTCTGGATTGGGAGGGAAGTTCCTCTATGCTTCCCCCTTTCCTCTCTATTCAAAGTACTAGTCAAAATCAGATCTCAGCCTTGCAGGGTGATTCTGATTGCCCCGATTGGGCCAGGCAGCCCTGGTACCCACTCCTTCTGTCTCTGACAGTCCATCTTCCCTGTGCCTCCCCAGGAATCACAATCTGTTGACTTGTGCCCAGGGAAGGGTTTGGTATCGGACCTCAAATCCCTCAACCTCAAGGCCTGGCTCTTGAGGAGTTAGAGTTTGCTGATTTACACACCTCTCAGGGTGTTCTTGAGATCCTAAAGGCTTCCAGAAAGCCTTCCACTAGGGCTACTTATAGTTCTAAATGGAAAAGGTTTTCATTTGGTGTGCTGGGAAAAATATTTCAGAATCTGCTGAATTGCCCATTTTGTTAGATTACATGGTACATCTTAATTCTTGGGTCTCAGACCAGCTACCTTGAGAGTTCATTTGGCAGCTGTGTCTGCTTTTGTCAGCAGGAAAGTCATCCCTCTTTCCTCTCATCCTGTGTTTTCCAAGTGTTTTAAGGGATTACTCCATACTAATCCTCCTTTCGGGAACCGCCCTGCTTGGGACTAATGTTTGCATTGCCCAGTTAATGCAACCCCTTTGAACCTCTGTCTTCTGCAGAGCTTAAGTACCTAACTTGGAAAACTGTTTTTCTAGTGGCTATCATTTCTGCCAGATGCATAAGTGAATTGCAAGCCTTGTCAGTGGAGACTGACTTTATTTCTTTCCACAGGGATAAGGTAGTCCTTAGGACTAATAGGAAGTTTTGCCTAAGGTGGTTTCAGATTTCCATCTTAATCAATCTATCTCCTTCCAGTATTTTTCACTGCTCACTCCTCTTTGGGTGAGAGGAGGTTGCACAGCCTGGATGTTAAGAGCTCTTAGTTATTATATAGAGCGTGCCAAAGGTCACAGGTTCGAATCTCTCCAACTTTTCCTTACCTATGGTGAAGTTGGGAAAGGCAAACCTGCCACTAAGAGATCAATAGCCAGGTGGATTGTCTCTTGTATCCAATTTTGTTATCAGAAGTGGGCAGAGCCCCAGTTTGAGGGCTCATTCTCAGGGGTACAGCTCGTCTCTAGCTGCTGCCAGAGATATCCCTTTATTAGAGATTTGCCAGGCTGCTACTTGGAAAGCGGTACACTTTTACCAAGCATTACTCCCTGGATGTCCAGGCCAGGAGAGATGCTCGAGGTTTAGCACAGCTGTTCTTCAGAGCCTATTCCTAAGTAGGTTCTGCCCCTCCTCCATGGAGGTACTGCTGTGTATTCTGCTAATGTCTATAATATAGCAAGACTTCATGTTGTTTGAAGAAAAATTACTCACCTTAGTAATGTTGTTTCTTCTAATGGAGTCTTGCTATATTATAGACCTCCCAACCTGCCCCTCTCAGAACCTCTACTTGGTGGGGTGCGGGCAACTTAGTGTGGGCACTACTTATGTCCTGTTAGCATTTTGTCCCCTTTGGGACTTTGGGGATATGTATGTGTGCAGCGTGTGTGTGTTTTTATTATACTTATGTTCCATTTTCATATTATTAGAATGGTGTTAGTATTTCTGGTCCCCTGACTTGAGTCTTGGGTGTTGGGACCATCAGTGGTTGTTATTATTTAGGTAGCCATTTGGCTAGTGTAGGTTACAGCTTCCACACAGACCTGAGTGAGTTTGGCTCGTAAAGATCTGACAGTTCAAGTTTGAAATGACACAGATAGAGCTGCTCTCGTGCCAAAATTCTATTTTGGAATGGTTTTAACCATTTCACTCTGGGCAGTTCTAGAGCTGAATCAAACTGCTGATGTCTATAATATAGCAAGACTCCATTAGAAGAAACAACATTACTAAGGTGAGTAATTTTTTCTTTCATTGCATCAAGTTCTTTCTGTAGTTCTGCATGTTTAAATAAATCATCCCTTATAAATAGTTCTAGGAATTCTTTAGAACACTCTGCAGCAGCTTTCAACCATTTGTCTCAAAACTGAAAATTTTCAAGACCACATGATGGAGTAACCGTAATTCTCAAGCCTCTAGGGGCTTGGCCACAACTCAAATATTCCTCTAAAGTACTCACATTAAATGTCAATTCAGTATCCTTAATTAATAAAGATTCAAGCTTAATAAATATGTATTTTATAGAGATATCGGTTTCCTTATTTCCTTTACCTTTGTCTCTCTTCTGATTAGGCGGCTCCTTAACTCTCTCCTCCGCTCTTCAAAAGTCAAACGGTCAGTGCGCTCCCAACTGTTGTTTGTGCTCTCACTCAAACTCGTAGCACCATACATAGAATTCATTATATGTAACAAAGATCCCAAATATAATATTTAAAAGAAACACACAAGCCAGTTTTGTTGCGAAATAGGGTTCCACCGGTTTCAAACTGTGGAAATGTCACCCCACTGACATTCGGGTTGGTGGTAAACATAAGTTCAAATGACACAGATCCAAAGAAAACCACAAACTCTCATACCAGGAAGAAACATGCAGCACCTCCACGAAGGTGCCTAACCTTCACAAAAGCCAAATCCACAAGGTTAAGGCGTGCACAATTGAGTTTGCCTCGCCAGTTAATATATTTTATGGTTCCATGAGAATGAGAAACACCGTCCAGAATATATTCTCAGCCGTGTAGGAGACTGCAATTTATTTAAACACCATTTCCAGAAGTAACAAACCAGAGATTAAACTGGGTGGCAAGGAACCTCCATAACAAACAAACTACCCTAACTCTCGACTCTCACGAGTCTTCCAGTCTTCATAACCAAGCTCATGGGCCTCCCTTTGAGCCCATGTCTTCAGCTCATCTAAAATATATCACATGGAAAACAGTTTTCCTAGTGGCAATGACTTCTGCAAGAAGTATCAGCGAGCTTCAGGCTCTCTGCACTGAACAGGACTACATCTCATTCCATAGGGACAAGGTGCATTGAACAGGACTTCATCTCATTACATAGGGACAAGGTAGTCCAGAAGACACAGAAAATTCCTCCCCAGAGTGGTTTCTAATTGCCACCTTAACCAATCCATTACCCTACCTGTCTTTTTCACTGAGCATTCCATTTCTGGTGAAAGAAGTCTTCACAGTCTGGATGTCAAGAGAGCTCTCAGCTACTATATGACAGCTACCAAGGACCATAGGCAGGACAGAAAATAGCTGTTCCTGACTTATGGGGATATGGGAAAGGGTATTCCAGCATCAAAAGGTCCATTTCTCGATGGATAGTTCAGTGTATCCAATTTTGTTACACTAAAGCTGGTAGGGAGCCCCAACAGGATTGAAGGCCCATTCCACAAGAAGGACAGCTGCTACCTTAGCAGGTACCAGACAGGTTCCACTGGTTGATATCTGTAAAGCAGCTACCTGGAAAACAGTACACACCTTTACAAAGCACTACAACTTGGATGTTCAATCCAGGAGTGATGCTAGGTTTGGCACAGCAGTCCTGCAAAGTCTGTTTCCAAAATAAAGTTCTGTGCCCACCTCCAGTGGTACTGTTTGGTAGTCTGCAGAAATTATGAATACCTGAGTATTACTGGGGTTAGAAGAAAAATTACTTACCGTACTAATCTTGCTTCTTCCCAGTGATACTCAAGTATTCCTCTTCCACCCTACCTCCTTCTAGAACCTTAGCCTCTGCACTCCACATGCTGTGCTACCAGAAAAAAAAAAAAAATATATATATATATATATATATATTAACATATATACCACATTCAAGTACACATTTTGGTAAATGGGGATCATTGTGTTTACCCCTCTTTTCAGGTGTTTCTGACATTTTGTGGTTTTCTTTAATTGTTGTGTTCTCCCTCCAGTTGGAGGTTTTTTAAGGAGGTTGGGGATTTTCAAATTCTGATTATATTAATCATTAATACTCATGGTATTCTACATCCATGGGTCTGCCTTTCAGGCTCCTAGGAAATCTGAGGAGTTTAGAACATTGGCAGTTAGTACAGGGCAGCAGTTGAAAAGTTGTTGTGCAAAGAATTCCATCATTTGCATGTGTTCTATTCTCTCTGGGCAGTCCTACCTAGAGCTTACTGCAGAAAGTTATGAATACCTGAGTATCACTGGGAAGAAACAAGATTACTATGGTAAGTAATTTTTCTTCTTGTAAGAAGGGGAAGAAGTGGCACTGGTAAAGGTCACCATCTGTGAAGTCTGTCACTGAAGCATTCAACTTCCATGGGTCAGAGTTCACTACCATCGTCACCAGTAACACTGGGGACTTCTGAGGCCTAGCAACGTTGCTGTCTCTGGCCCAAAGCTGACCTCTGCCCTCTTAATTGGAGGGTTACAGTGGGCAGTTCCACCATTGAACAGCTCTTATGGAGTAGTGAGTGCTCGATCTGGCCCATGTGGCACCACTGGTGGCGCAGGCCTCTGAATCCTCAGGGTTGACTGGGCTGACACCATAGACAATGCTGCTGGGGCTGGTAGTGTGCTGACCTGTGCAACAGCCTCCAAGTCCTTGCTATGAGAAGCACGATGTCTTTCCACTTACTATGTTGCCTCCATTCTGTCAGGGGACGCGACAGCCATGGTGCCACCGCCAGTCACTCCGGTGCTGGCTGGGTCATCAACGCCAGGTCAGGGTCATGTCCAGGACCATGTTCGGCGCCTTGGGGCCTGACCCAATGTTGGGTCTGACATTTCATTGGCTCACGCCATCAGAATGCTGCCAGTGCTGCCTCGGTGTCTTTTCCGGCACTGGTCCTGGCACAAGTCCATCAGCCCCTGGAGCCAGGACCAGTGTCACTGGTGTTGCCACACTGCACTGTCAGCTCTGTGACTCCAGTTTCTCTTACTAACATACTAAAATGCCAGCAGAATAGGCTAATGGTCTTTTTGCGACTGCTGGTTTGGTCAGCCCCCACCTGGGGAGCTGACCTAGCTACCCTCGCCTTCTTTGGCTTCTCCCTTCCCAGTTCTGGATATTTTCGCTGCATTGAATTTTGCTTCGGAACCCTTCCTGTACCTGTCCCACCCCTCTTGAACCCCTCCACTGTCTCTGCCTCCACCAGCCCCCTAAGCAGTGCATTCCATGGCTCCACCACCCTCTCAGTGAAGTAGCACCTCCTCCTTCTCCCCTGAATCTTCCCCTCCAGCTTCCACCCATGCACTCTAGTGAGCCCCTCCTCCTTCCTTGAAGCACCCTGACTGTTCCTCCCTATTTACCCCTTCATGTACCTGAGGACCTCTATCATGTCCCCGGTCCCTTCTCTCTTCCAATGTGTACTATTTAGCTCTTGAGCCTCTCCCTCATAGGTCCTGTCCCCCAAGCCCCAAATCATTTTGGTTGCCCTCCTCTGCCCTCTCCAGGAGTTTAATGTCCCTCTTTAAGTGTGGCCTCCAAAACTGCACCGAAGTACTCGAGAGTGCGGCCTCACCAAGCAGTTATACAGAGGAGTATCACTTCCCTCCTTCTGGAGGTGATCCCCTAGCTATGAATCCCAGTATCCTGTTGGCCTTGGCTGCTGCCCTCCTACAAGTCTCCGAGCTGTTCATCTTGACATCCACCACCACCCCAGGTCCCTCTCAGCCATTGAGACTTGCAGCATTTCCCCAGGGTGTACACTTGGCCGGGTTTCTGGCCCCAGGTGCAGTGCGTTGCATTTCCCTGCATTGAACCTCAGCTTCCACTTTCTAGACCATCCTTCCAGAGCCTCCAGGTCCCCTGTAGGGCCACCCTCCTCCTCCCCATCCACCACCGCCCCAGTTTTGAGTCATCCACAGAGACTCATCTCACTCCTGATACCTGTCCTTATGTCAGAGATGTAGGCATTGAACAGGAGGCCCAGGACTGATCCCTGTGGGACCCACTAATGACCCTCCTTGGGGATGAGACTATCCGCCAACTACGACCCTCTGGGTCCAGTCCTGGAGCCAATTGCCTATCCATTTGATCATCTGGTTCCCCACCCCCATTTCTCCAGCTTATCCAACAGGCCCACGTGAGGAACAGAGTCAAATGCCTTGCTGAAGTCTAGAAAGAGGACATCCACTGGTCTACCCAGGTCCAAGGCGCTTGTCACCCAGTCATAGAACTCCACAAGGTTTGTCTGACATGATTTCCCGGGACGAATCCCTGCTGTCTATCGTCCAGGCACCCTGACTTTTCCATGTCCCCTAGCCTCTCCTTGACAATGCCCTCCATCACCTTGCCCACCACCAATGTCAGGCTGACAGGCCTGTAGTTCCCTGCCACCTCCTTGATCCCCCATGTGGATAGGCACTATATGCGCCACCTTCCAGTCCTAGGACACCACCCTGTCCTCAGAGAGATGGTGAAAAGCTCTGCCAGGGTTTCGCCAGGACATCCACAAGTTCCTTCAGCACTCTGGGATGTAATTTTTCTGGCCCGTGCTTTCTCCATCTTAAGGGACCTGAGGGCTTCCTCACTCTCTCTGCTGTGATTTCCCTTCCGCTACCTCTTCCCCGCTTAGCCTTCCCCCCTCCTGTCAGTGATGCCTCCCCTCTCCCCTCTCCCCAGACCTGCAGATTGGTAAGGCCCCCCTCCTCATTATCACTGTCTCCTCCCATGTATGATGCAGCACCCCATTTTCCTTGGTGAAACTGAGGTGAAGTACTCATTTAGTACTTCAGCCTGCTCCCCAGGTCTTGTGCCCATCTCTCCCTGTTTTAATCCTACTAATCTACCCCTTCACCCTTCGTTTTTCCCCAATGTATCTAAAGAACCCTTGTTCCTCTCCTAATTTCCCTGGCCAGGTTCTGCTCCTTCCTTGCCTTGGCTGCCCTCCACCACCCTAGTGGCCCTTCTAGCCATCAGCTCATACTCCCTCGATCCTTTCACTCCTTGAGCACTTGAATTGCCTATAGGCTGCCTTCTTTCCCACACCACCTCCTGGACCTCCCTGGTCCACCAGCAGGGTTTCGGGCCCTACTGCATTTTGTCTTATTCTTGCACAGGTGCTGGTAGCATCTTGCACCCCTCCTGATGATTTCCCACCTACTATCAGCATCCATGTCTGACCCAGTCCCATCCAAATGCTCCTTAAGGATGCTTCCATTTCCTTAAAATCCACCCCTGAAGTCAGTTACTCCGTCTTTGTGCAGCCTTCACCCCTCCTAGGTCCAGGCAGAACCAGACTGTGGCATGGTCACTCCTGCCAATGGGTCCCTTACCTCCAGGCCCCCAATCTGGTCACTGTCTGCCAGGACCACATCCAGTACCCATGCCTCCCTGGTCAGTTCCCCCACCTGCTGAGTTAGGAACACATCTTGAAGACATCCAACAACCTCTGTTCCTTGGCCACTGAGGATGTCATAGTCTCCCAGTCTGTTCCTGGCATGTTTAAGTCCCCAACACCACCACCTTCCCTGCCCAGTCTGCAGTGTCTCCCAACATCTGCCATCAGACTCTCCTCCAGCTCCTCCGCCAGTGCAGGGGTCTATACACCACTCCTATTTTTACTCTTTTGCCCCCTTGTTATCAAGGTGACCCAAATCGCTCCACGGTTCCCTCCGCCTCTTCTACTCCCCTATGCCAATGCAGTTTTTGACTATCATTGCTACCCCTCCTCCCCTTCCCTCCCCCTGTCCTTCCTGAACATAGTGTAACCCTCCAGGTTCAGGTCCCAGTCATGTCCTGTGGTGGTCCAGGTCTCAGTGACCGCTGCCACATCCACTGCTCCCTCAGTTAGCATCGCCTGGAGCTCAGGCATTTTATTGCTCAAGCTCCTGGCATTTAAGCGAGACTAGCTTCCACCCTTTCCCTATACTTCCATTTCCCTGCTCATGTTCCCATGGGGTTCTGTTTTCCCTGGTCTGCACTTTACCAGTCGGCCTTTTCCGCATTCCTCCAGCTCCCCAGGGGTGGAGACAGATCCTCCTTTAGCAGCCCCCTCGACAGCCTTTTCTCCTTGTGAGGAGGGTGTGGAAGGGATGAGTCAGATCCCAACCTCATTATTTGTGAAGATGGGATGATGACTCTTATTATGATCGGGGATCCTCAGGCGCAGTTCCTATGTACTTGTTTGGGCTAGCAGTATAGCCTAGAGGTTAGAGAATGAGGTGTGAATGAGGTTGATACATCCAGCAGACCAGACCTGAGTTTGATTCTCACAACCTCCACTTGCATACTGTGTGACTTTGAGCAAGTCCTTAACGCATGCTCCTAGGTCACTCCTGAAAACAGGCACTTGTGCCTAGTGGGCCTTACCGGTTGCAAAGACTAAAATAAAAAAAATGTCTGTTCCTCAAAAGAACTTTCTTTTCAGGCTGTGCTCAGAAATATGCATTCGAATTGGATTTTGAGCCAGCAACTATTGACTAGGCAAGGCACCTCCAGCTGGAGTATCTAAATGTGCCTAATAGTCTGGTCAATTTCCTCCTATTCAGCCTACTCTGGAGACCTTGTTTGATGTGGTTTGGCATGGATCTGCTGCTGTGACAGCTGTCCCCAGGCGGCAGACAAGAAATATGCTGCTGCTGAAAACAAGCCAGTGTGTTTCACTCAGCCCATTGCTGATGCTATTCTTATTCTCACTGAGAAGGACATGGCCACTGTGCCCAAGGAGGTCACTGTATGCCCTACTAACAAGGAGTCACAGAAGCTTGACACCATGGGCAAATGAGCAAATGCTTCCAGCTACCCTGAGCACAAGGATAGCTAGCTACCAGGCGTATAAATACAAGTATGAATATTCCCTCTAGAGCAAGTTGACGTCTCTGGCAGAAATTCTGCCAGATTCAGAGGCTAAACAAGGTGTGCTGCTGACTGTCCAGCAAGGTGCTAAATCCAAGTCTCCAGCTCAGAGTCTCTGTGGGTGCCATTGATGTTGCATCTTGCTCTGTTGCTGCCGGCATCTGCATGAGGCAGCATTCCTGGCTGCAGACCACTGACTTCACCCAGGATATCCAGCAGCAAATAATGAATGTCCCCTTGATAGCACTCACCTGTTGGAACAGCAAGTGGCATAGTCTCTTAAGGCGCCTAATGAAACTAGAATAACTCTTAAGACTTCAGACCAACTCCCTTCAACTCCCGAGAGGCAAGAGGCATGGATCTTTTATAACAAGCAGTCCTTTCAGAGGAGGCAGGCGATCACATAGTAATAAAAACCAGCCTCCTGACCTCAAAAGAAAGTGGAGGGAAGGCAAAGGTGCTGAAAGCACTTAGTGCCACTATGTGAAGCTCTGATCCCAGTCCTGCCTCAGCTACCCGAGGCAGACCTCCTCCCAGCTGGAGGTGTCTGACCTAGCTATACAGTCAGTGGGACTCCACTCACGATGGACAAGTGGGTCCTCAAGGTTATCTGAGAGGGTACTGCCAGGATTTCATACAAACCCTCACACTGATCCTCAGACTGAAGCCCCTTTGTCAGCTCATATGTCAGAGCTACTGGCATAGGAGATTGTGGGCCTTCTGAGCAACAAAGCAGTGGAAGAGTGCCAGAGTCAAAGCAGAACACAGAGTTCTACTCACTGCTTCCTAGTTCCAAAGAAATCCAGGGGCATGTGTCTCATTCTCAACCTCAGAAATCTGAACAAATTCATGGATCGAGAAAATTCTAAATGATTTTTCTAGGCTGTTTGCTACCTATTCAAACCTCAGAACTGGCTAGCATCCCTGGTTATGCAAGATGCATACCAGCACATACCGATGCATTCCAGCTGCCACAGATAACTCTGTTTCATTGTGCTGGGACAGCATTACAAGTTCAGAGTCCTGCCCTTTGGGCTTTCCTCAGCAGAGCCATGAGTCTTACAAAGTGTTTTGTAGTACTTGCAGCACACCTGAGGAAATTGTGACTCCAAGTCTTCTTGTACTTGAATGACTAACTGATATCAAGCCCATCCAAATGAGAGATGGAACAGGAAGTTACCACTGCCTCTCAGTTCCTAGCTTCCATGGTAATCTTGCTGAACTTTGACAAGACTCAGCTCAAACCTTCCCAGCAGCTGTTGTTCCTAGGAGCTGTTCTGGATACAGCCCAGGCCCAGGCTTTTCTTCCAGAACACAGATTACGAGGAATCCTGAAGTTGACATGCTACATCATGGAATGCAATATTGCAGGCCCACTCAGTGCAACACATCCTGGGTCTAATAGCTCCCCACTGTTTGCAGTGTCTCTGGCATGTCTATACAGGAGGACAATCCAGTGGATGCTCAATGGTCACACATCACACCTCAGAGTTACCCCATTCAGGTGAACAAACCCTGGTACGGTCCCTAACATGGTAGTCAGTGGAAGAAAAATATCCTCCAGGGTTTCCCTTTCTCACCAGAGCCAAGTGGGTCTTAACACAGATGCCTCCTTCTGGGTGGGGAGCCCACTGCCAGGGCCTTCAGACATAAGGTGTCTGAGACCTGTCAAAGACTTGTCCCCATATCAGTGTTTTGAGATGTGAGCAGTTTTGTATGGTCTGAAAGCCTTATTCAGTCACAAAACAGTCCTAATCTATACAGACAACAAGTATGTCATATATCATGTCAACAAACAAGGAAGAGAACACTCTTATTTGCTCTGTAGGAGGCAGTGAGAGTGTGGAGTTGTGCCTGGAGCAGGGATCCTGCTCTAAACAATCTGTCTTCTAGGAGTTCAGAACACTGTGGCAGACGAGCTCAGTCAAACAAAGGCCAATCCTCATGAGTGGTCACTAGCTCCTGATGTCATAAGATCACTATTCATGAATGGGGCACTCCAGATGTGGACCTTTTGCAACCCCACTCAAAGCTAGACTGCCTCGATTCTGCTGCAGAATTCCAGGACATGGCATTTTCTCTCAGGATGCATTCAGACTTCAAGGCAAAATCTGTTTCTGTATGCATTCCCTTCAACCCCAGTCATTTAGAGGGTGTTGCTCAAGTTGGAGGTACAAGAGGGCAAGATGATTGTAGTGGCCCCTCATTAGCTTTGACAGACATGATTTCCTCTGAACAGACTGTCAGCAAATCTAGGACTCTACCACTCAGAATGGACTTTCTGATACAGGATCAGCTAGTCCATCCCAGCCTGTCCTCCTTCACCTTCAGGCCTAAATCCTAAAGAGATACTCATGAACAGGTACAAGGTATCTCAGAGGGTCTCTAAAAATACTTTTGGCTACATGTAAGCCTTCAACTAGGAAGTGATACGTAGCCAAATGGAAAAGATTTTCCATCTGGTGCTCCAAAACCCACAAGAACCCCTTTCAGTGTTGACCTGACAAGGTTCTGGAGCAAATGCTGAGCCTTTCTGATGCTGGTCTACAGTATGTTTTCAACAGTCAAGGTTCATGTGTGTGCTGTTCAGCATATCATGAGCCTGGTACCTCTACCTGGCACAGCTTCCACTGTTTAAGAAGGTTCTCAAGGGCATTTTACACACAGAGTCTTCCATCAAAAGCCAGTAGCTCCTGGGACATCAGCCTTGTGTCAGATATGCCCACCTGCAAACCCTTTGAGCCTATTGCAATGTGTGACCTAATGTTCTTAACAAGGAGGAAGCATTTCTGGTAGTGATCACCTCTGCTGCATAGAGTATCTGAAATCAATGCTATGGTCACATATCTACCGTATATTGTTTTCATGAAGATGAGGTAATTCTCTATACACACCTAAGTTTCTACCAAAGTGGTGTTGGACTTTCGTCTTAACCAGCCTTAGTCCTACCTGGCTACTTTGCCAACTTCCAGCATGAGAGAGAAAGGACTGATGCTCCACTCACTGGATGTTAAGAGGGTCCTTAGGTTTTTATCTGACAGCCTATAACAATCAAGTGCATACCTGCCTGGATTGTGAATGTCTTCACCACTGGTATACCATGGGTCAGGTTAAATTGGAGGGCAGCATACACACCATACCACCAGAGCAGTTGCCCTATCCTTGGCAGGATACACTCTGTATCTACTGGAGAAATTCTGGAGCTGCAACTGGAGGACAGTACACACTTTTACCAAGCACTATGCCCTGGATGTCCATGCCAGGCAGGATGCCACCTTGACAGGACAATCTCCTAAATGGATTACTATCCTGAGTGAGCACTCAGCTCCAGTCACCTTTGTCTGGGGGACTTTTCTGAGCTTGGTACTCTGACCCACTAATGGGAATCAATGGTGAAGACTGATTCTTGGAAGATAGTACAATTATGTTCTTACCGTAATTCTTAATCTTCCGAATATCTTCACCATTGATTCTACACCACCACCATCCCCAGACCGACTTCAGTATGCTTGTGTTGGACTTCACCCTTTTGTACTTGGTTTGAGCTGTGAAGACACTGTGTTACTGAATTTGGTGGACATTCTTATACAGGCCACCTAGGCTATCTTATGCCCTTAGGTTAAGTGCATAGGCTACTTGTTGGTTATGCTGCTCATCCCTCGGTAAAAGGTGCTGAGGCAGGTGAGGCTGGTGCCATTGTATACCCACAGGTACGTGCATCATCACACAATGGCATGCATACTGTGCCTACCATGTCACCAGCCCTCTGAAAAGTTTTGGCTCTCACCGGTCCTAGTGCTGCCAAATAAGACCCACTAGTGTGAATCAGTGGTGAAGATATTCTGGAAGATCAAGAATTATGGTAAGAATGTAATTAACATTTTCCTTACTCAGACAATTGGCTTATAAAATGCCCTTCCAAGTATCAGAGGCAAGGACTTTGGCTAGCCAACTTCTGATATCCATGGGAGTCCTACTACCTCTCAATGTTTCAGCTCCTTCCCAGAGACTTCATTTCATAAAATGGTCCTGGATTCCATTCATACAGTCTTTCCTGCTGCTAAGTCAGTTTTGAAAATGATCTGCTATGTCAGGGAAGACTTTGGGTAACAACACCTCCATATTAAGAATGCTGGGTCTAATAGCAATGATGGTTTTACCTTCCCTCTTGAGGTTGCATATGACAACGTCTCAGTGGATACTCAGTGTGTGATTTGGCCACTGTGGTAATAACATATTTTTTGTTATATTTTTCTGTGATTTTGTGTATGTTGTAAATCCTGCAGAAAGGGCCTGGAGATAAAGTTGACAGAAAGATGCCCATGTGTTTTTCAAAAGGGTTATATGCAGAGGAATATGGTTATGTTTAAATTCTCAAACAGGCCAGGAGAATGAGCTTTGAAATAGGAAGCTGGTAATAAAGCTCAGAAGATGGGAGAATCTATCATCTGTCGTAAACTTTACACTTCAAGAGGAAAATACTTGCATTCCAGGAACTGTCATGATATATGTACATTTTATTAAGTGACAGGAACTGGAAGCCATCTCTCACTGTAATAAACTTTAAACTCAAAGAGAAATGGGTTTTAGGCAGGAGGTGTCAGCAAGGTTGCCACCAGTCTATTTACATGTTATTAGCTGGCAGGATATTGGAGCTGTAAGAGAATCTAACTAATGAATAATATAGTTCATTTAAAACCGGAAAGAGCAAGAGACCCTGCAGGCCTAGAAAATAAACAGCTGAACTTGGGGATAACCAAGCCTATCAAAAGTCCCTCAGAACAGAAGTTCAGGGCATTGCTATTTTGGACACTTGTTCCTGACGCACAAGAGAAGCAAGATTGCCACAGAAACAGACTAAGGACCAATGAATGCAAGAGAGAACTAGATCTTTGCAAACTCATTTATTTTCTAGACTTTGATCATCCACGAACCAGGTTGACACTAGACAGTTAAAAGTTTACAGTGCTTTTTGATGTATATTTTCCAACTTTTGTTTTATCTTGTAACCAAATTTCTGAATCTTTTGTATGATAATTATTTAAAATTAGTAAAAGCACTTTGCTTTTAAACGCTGCCTGTGAGTGATTTGTGTGTAAAGGTAAAAGGTTTATGCAATTCTAAGACCAGCCTATTTAATTGCTAAAGTACTACCATCCGCTACCAAGACTAGGATCCTGAAAGGGAAATCTGGGTGCCTAAATAAGGGAGATACACAGGTCTTGGGAGGAGTCTGTAAGGGAGAACTAGGTCGCTGTACCACCCATGGAAGAAGACACCCATCAGGGTTATGAAAAACCAACCCAAAGAGGTCAGTAGCACTGGATCTCCCCTCCCCAGTACAGTAACTAAAGAGGGTCCTCACCTGGCTACAGACTTAAGATTGCAAGGAGGACCACACTCCTATCCTCTTTGTAGGAAGCCATAAGAGTCTTTGTAAATTGTCTAGAACATAAGATTCTTCTCCAGCCAAGCCAGCTTCCCATGGTAGGAAACATCCTGGCAGATAGCCTCGGTCAAATAGAGGCAGACCCTCATGAGTGGTTCCTCTGGAGCATGGATCTTCCAAGAATCAGTCTTCACTGTTGAGCCATACTTCAGGGTCTAAAGCCAGAGGCAGAAGGACCCCATGGGAGCTTTTATCCTACAGGAGGGCACCAATGCTGGCTACTGGTGTCACACATGCACCTGATATGGTGCCATGCATGCTAGCCAATCATAGTTGTCAGCTAACTCATGCACCTCAGTTCCGCTCTTTCCACTATCAAGTACACACCGTGTGAGCAACAACACCTCAGGTCAACCATCGACTGAATTTCTTCTGCATTACTGCTGAAAAGTCTCCCTGTTCACGGTGCCATCTTCATTTTATTATTTTCCATGATGTCAGAATCGAGAAAAATAAAAGGAGGCTAATAAAGACTGTCAGCCCTCATTATGCATTGTCACCCTTGTGGGAAACTAATCGTGATGAAGGACCAAAGTCTAGTCTAGGGACCTTCCTTGGCTCTGCCCATGATATGGACTCGTGCAACCAGCAGTAGATGTTCCCAGTGGTGAGGCTGAAGCTATATGCTCGCGTCTATACCGGTAGATACCTTGGTGTCACAGCCTGGTGCCGCTCCAGCTCCTGACACCATACTTGGTGTCAGTGGAGTGAGTTTTGTGCTGGCTAGGGCATTGACTTCCCTCCTGGTACCCTTTCACGGTACCAGGAGAGGGACTCAGTACCTGGCCTGGGTGATATCCAGTCGCTGAGGTGGAGGTGTCAGTCTCTGCCACCATCAGTCTTTGTGGCTCCAGGGAGGAGGTTGGCACCATCCCTGACAATTTATATGGTGCTGATCCTAGTGTCAGTTCTGGGCCGACACTGGGCATCATGCCAGTGACAGTGCAGCCTCCAGGTTCAGCCCTAGCTCCAGTACAGCTTGGGCACTGACCCAGCCTTCGACACTGCACACAGTGTCAGGGGTGGGGACAAACCTGGCGCCTGTGTTGAAACCGGATACGAGGCCCGGCACCTAGAACAGTGCCAGTCACAGAGCTGGAGGGGACCATATGTCTAGGCTAGTCACTGAACCTGAGTCTAGTGCCAGAGACAGCACCTACTCAGAGTCAGATGACAGCGGGGCATAGAGTTTTCTCCAAAACTTCAGGCTGAGCTCATCCAGTGAGGACTTAAACTGCTCCATGGGGAGAGGGACCGAATGGCTCCACTCTCCTCATCTGGGGTCTTCCCCTACTGCGAGCATCGTCTTAGTCATTCCTCTTCCATAGGTTGACCTTGTTTGGGATGTTTTTCCAGGTCCTCCTCAGATGAGGTCCATTGAGCATTCCCGCATCCCAGGTATAGGCCCTAGAGCCTCTGGCTCTTTTTCTGTCCCAGGCCTATACCATCTCTGCCTGAGCTTGGGGATCTTGGGCCCTCTGGGGCCTGTCACATGGAGCCAGCACGAAAGTGCAGCTGTCATGCAGTTCCAGTACCACACAATGCCAGCTGGGTCCAGTTCCATCCTGACCCCTTGGCACCACCCATTTCCATGTTCAGCACATTCTCTTTTTTTTTTTTTTAATATTCTCTTTTCAAACAACATGAAGTCTTGCTGTATTCTGACAAATTGCAGTGATGTCCAACCTTTGAACTGCCCGGAGATGAAAGAGTTAACTTTCCATGCCAGGCATGGAACGCTGAGCTCGAGCTCGGTTGAGACTCTGTCTGTTGCTGTTTGAACTCAAACCGTCAGATTCTTTACTCCGTCTCACTGAACAGTCGCTCGGAGATTTTCTCCTTTGTTCGGTTCAATTTGTCGGTTAAAGTACCGTTTTCTCGGTTTTCGACTGAATTTAAACCGTAACCTATCAATTCAGTCTCTGTCTGTGGTTTCGTGAGTACTAGATAGGCTTATTTTTGTTATTATTCTGTGTGGAACTTGTAAGCGTGGGATCGGTTCGGTTTGAACCGATCAGGTTATTTAAAACTTTATTCTGCTTTTAGAGTGTGGTAACTGGTTCTTATCGGTTCTAAAAAAAACAGATTTTATTACGTTTTTCCACGACCCGTAACACGGTCAGGAACGATAAGGGTGTCTTACCTGCGGATTGCCGAAAAAGGTACGTTTTTGTTAGGACTGTCCATGTCTGAGAAACCCAAAAGAAAAACCGGGCCCACTGGGTTTCAGCACTGTAGTGTGTGTGGGAAGTCTTTGCAGGCTGATCTACACACCACCTGTGTTTACTGTCTGGGGTTTGACCACCTCGATTCAGACTGCCAGATTTGTAAAAATTTTCCTGCAGCTACCCTGGAAAAAGAGTTGGTAGGCTTAGGGAAAGGGAGGCCAAGAAGTCCGCTAACCGGATGGCCAGCCTGGTTCGGTTCCAACTGAACCAGAAGGAGTGCCCTCTGACCGAGGCGAAACTTCTTCGAGCAAAGAGAACCGACTCCGAGGTCGGTTCGATAAGAACAAGAAGGGATAAATCGCCGGTGTTGGATCCACAAGTTCTTTCTCTGACCGCTGATGAAATAGCCAAAGCGATAAAGATTGTTCTGTCGCTATCCTCGGTTCCGACCGAACCAGCACCATTAGGAAGGCCTCGGTTTGGTTGGTTCCTCCGGTTCCGGATTATGATTTAGAGGAATTTTATGAACTGGAGGAGGAGGAAGGAGAGTATGAGGAAAGTGGTGTGGTTAGTGAAAGTCTGGATGTGCCTATTGACCCGACATCACCCCAGGCAGACCTTCAGGAGTGTCTCCTCCTAGGCTTGAGTCCCCTTCCCATTTTATGTTTTACAAAAAGTGGCTGAAACTCTTCAGCTTCCTATGGAAGAAGCTGTGGATGACCAAGAGGAGCCTGACTATGTTGAAATGATGGATATCCCAGAGTCAGGAAGCTGTCTATTCCCTTCATAAGTCCTTTGGGAAACAGACAATGAAAATTTTAAAGACTCCTAATTCTATGCCTCCTGTGGATAAGAGAATGGACAAGAGGTATACTCTCTCAGGCTCAGATACAGAGTTCGTTACCCAGCAATGCAGCCATGTTGGAGTAGTGCAGGCTGCAGCCTGTGATAAGGCAAATATACCCTTGGCTTCACAACCCCAGATAAGGACTCCAGGAGGATTGATGCCATGGCAAAGAAACAGTACATGGCAGCATCCTTGGGACTCAGGGCAGGCTAATTATATGGCCTATACAGCTAGATATCAGAAATCTAGATGGGACACTGTAATGGCTTTAGCTAAACAGGTCCCTGGCCAGCTTGCCAGGAGCTGGAGCAGGTGGCTGGATGGTATTGAGGCATCCAAGGTCAGTTCTAGAGCCTGTACAGCTCCTCACCTTCATAGGAGCAGAGCTGGATACAGTAAAAGCAAGAGCTTTCCTTCCCTGGACAGAGCAAGGACACTTATTTCACTGGCCTCTTCATTCACCCCCAGGTGTCTCGGCCAGCAAGGCATTTTCTGCAACTCCTAGGACACATGGCTGCCTCCACAGCAGTGGTGCAGGGAGCAAGATTTCAAATGAGGGATATTCAGTTCCACTTGAGAGCCTTTTGGTCTCAGAAAAGGACCCTCTGACCAAACTAATTCCAGTGACTCGAACCCTGATCCAGGCATTACAGTGGTGGCTGGATCAGGACAATCTAAGACAGGGAGTTCCTTTGTCACTCAGTCCCATTTTCTAATCCTTACTACAGATACCTCCCTCTTGGGGTGGGAGCACACATGGGACCCCTGACCACCCAAGGGTGTGGTCTCCTCAGGAATCTCTGCTTCACATCAATCTATTAGAACTCAGAGCAGTGTTTCTAGCACTTCAAGCTTTTTCCAAGTCTGTTCAGAACAAAGTAGTTTAGATCAGGACAGACAACCACCACAATGTGGTATATCAACAAGCAAGGGGCACTCGGTCTATGGCCTTGTGCACAGAAGCAATGAAGTTATGGTCTCTGGCCTATTCCTGAACACCTCTCTTACAGCATTGCACCTCCCAGGCAAGGACAATGCCCTGGCAGATGCTCTCAGCAGGATATCTCAGGGCCATCACAGAATGGTCCTTGGATCCCTGGTTTTGAAGGTGATCTTCTCCAGATGGGGCACCCACAGATAGATCTTTTGCAGCCCCAGACAATCACCAACTTCCTCTCTTCTGCTGCAGGCCCCAGTGTTGGGCTCAGTCCCCTGGATGCCCTAGTTCTCAATTGGGAAGGGAAGTTCCTGTATGCTTTTCCCACCTTCCCTCTCCTGTTCAAGGTGTTAGTCAAAATCAGGTCTCAACTCTGCAAGGTGATTCTGATTGCTCCAGCCTGGGCCAGGCAGCCCTGGTACCCTCTCTTGTTGTCCTTAGCAGTCCACCTTCCCTATTTCTTCCAGGAATTACAGCCTGTTAACCTGTGCTCAGGGAGGGTTTGGTATCTGAATCTCAAATCTCTCAGTCTCAAGGCCTGGCTCTTGAAGAGTTAGAGTTTGCTGATTTGCACCTCTCTCAAGGTGTTATGGATATTTTAAAGGCTTCTGGAAGCCTTCCACCAGAAACACTTACAACTCCAAGTGGAAAAGATTTTCTATATGGTGCTCTGGGAAACATATCTCCACAGAGTCTGCTAGCCTATCCACAGTCCTGGACTATATGGTTCATCTTAATAGCTTGGGGCTCAGACCAGCTACACTAAGAGTGCATCTGGCAGCTGTCTCTGCCTTCCTTTCAGCAGGTAAGCTTTCTTCCTTTCAGCCCATCCTGTATTCTCTAAATTTTTCAAGGGATTGCTTCATACCAATCCTCCATTCAGGGACCCTGCCCTGTTTGGGACCTTAATGTTTGCATTGCCCAGCTTATGCAACCTCCTTTTGAGCCTTTGTCCTCAGCAGAGCTTAGGTACTTGACTAGAAAACTGTTTTCTTGTTGGCCATCACTTCTGCCAGGTGCATAAGCGAGTTACAAGCCCTGTCAGTGGAGCCTGATTTTATATCTTTCCATAGAGATAAGGTGGTCCTCAGGACTAATAGGAAGTTTTGCCTAAGGTGGTTTCAGACTTCCACCTTAACCAATCTGTGTCTCTCCTGTTTTTCACTGACCATTCTTCCTCTGGGGAGAGGAGGCTGCACAGTTTGGATGTGAAAGGGCCCTTAGCTACTACATAGAGCGTACCAAGGGTCACAGGTTTGACTCCTCAACTATTCCTCACTTATGGTGAAGTTGGTGAGGAAAACCTGCCACTAAGAGATCTATTGCCAGGTGGATTGTCTCTTGAATTCAATTTTGTTATGAAAACTAGGTAGGACTCCACCCTCAGGCCTGAGGGCTCACTCTACCAGAGGTACAGCTGCTTCCCTGGCTGCTGCCAGGGATATTCCTATCTTAGAAATGTGTCAAGCAGCCACCTGGAAAACAGTACACACTTTTACCAAGCATTACTCTCTGGATATCCAGGCTAGGAGTGATGCTCAGTTTGGCACAGCAGTGCTTCAGAGCCTATTTCCTAGGTAGGTTCTGTCCCTCCTCCATGGAGGTACTGCTTGGTAGTCTGCAATTTGTCAGAATACAGCAAGACTTCATGTTGTTTGAAGAAAAATTACTCACCTTAGTAATGTTGTTTCTTCTAATGGAGTCTTGCTGTATTCTGACCTCCGCCTCCCTCTCAGAACCCTTGTTTTTGGGATATGGGTGGGCAGTAACAGTGTTGGCTCTCGAGAGGTGCCCCACCTCTTATTTCTCACCCCTTTTGTTTGGGTGGGTGGGTGTTGTGTTTGTTTTCATTTTTGGGTTTTCTGACTTGAGTCTTTGTTTTGGGACCAAAAATCTGTTTATTATATTTAGTAGCCAGTTGGCTAGTGTAAGTTTACAGTTCCACAGGACACTCAGTGAGTATAGCTCGTAAAATCTGACGGTTTGAGTTCAAACAGCAACAGACAGAGTCTCAACGAGTTCGAGCTCAGCATTCCATGCCTGGCATGGAAAGTTAACTCTTTCATCTCGGGGCAGTTCAAAGGTTGGACATCACTGCAATTTGTCAGAATACAGCAAGACTCCATTAGAAGAAACAACATTACTAAGGTGAGTAATTTTTTCTTATGCCCCTTTCTCTCACGGTGCTTCCCTTACCTTTCTCCTATGGCCTTTATCGTCCCTGCTCATCTGCCAATTTCAGGTGCAGTCATCTCCCATGCTGCCTTGGTTTGACCCCAGGCGGGATCGACGGGGCTTCCTTTCCTCCGCCCCGGCGTCTGTGTTTTGTCAGGGATCCGTCGCCTGCACTGACAGGTGCCCTTGGATCAGGGCCTGAAGCTCCACCTACAGGGAGCACCGTGGGGTCTTTCCTGCTGTTTCGCCCAGCCACTTGGGCGTCCGCCGCCAGGAGAGCCTAGGAGCAACGCTCGCGTCAGCGTGCGACGCCTGGCTCCCGTGAGACGCCCTCCCTCCCTACTACATGTTGTCTTCACTGCACCTCCACCCGTGGTCACCCAGGTGATGGTGGTATCGCAGCGGGACCTGCATTCTACCCCACCCGGAGGAGGAGAGCAGCCTCTGGGCACTCGATCCTCTTCCCCAGCCAGCCCTCCAGCTGCCTGAGTCTGTTCTCGAACCCATGTCACTGGCGACGTGAGCGGTAGGCAGGCTGTAGCACATTCTCTTCATCAGCATCCTCCTCTGAGGGCACACAATCCTCCTTCATATGTCCTCGGCCTCTGAGTGTAGTCCCTGTACCAGAGGTTCCTGGCAGATGTGCTGCAAGCACTGGACATTAGCAGTACTGTAACCCATAATACCCTGTCCTTAAGCTGGGACTCCTAGGGTGTTCAGCAATACCCATGGTCATCCCTCCTGGCCTAGAGCCTTTGAGCAATGTTCTAGGACAGTTGGGAGGCATTCCTTCCTCTCCCTTCAGCCCCAGGGACATCTACCAGCGATATTGTGCACTCGCAGGCTCTGCAGGTACAGTATCTCACCCTACCTTGAGGGATTCAGGTTATGCAGACCCAGGCAGGCCTTGTTGCCAGTGCATAACTGGACTCCCTAGTTGTCTGCTTAGACAGATGCTTTGGGTAGGAGGTGTTCTCTCGGCTCGCTTTTCATGATGTGCATTGCTGCATGAGGCACATAGCAGCTTACAACAAGCACCTATGGGTGCAGCTAGGACAGCTAGCCCATGCTGCATTCAGAGTTGGTTGGGTGCATTTGCCTTTCCACCAAGGGCCTGAAGCTGGCGATGCACCAGACAAGGGCATTGTATGATGCAATGAAGTGGCCTCCAGGCTGGTGGAACCGGAGTTTTCATTCAGCAGACAGCATCACTTTGCCTCTCTTGACTGGCAGCTGTGGTCTGGCAAAGGTGTTTAACTCCCAGTTCCAGGAGGCTCACCTTCTCCCATAGGGTCAGACAGGATCTTTCAGGGCAGTATACTGCTACTTTTTGTTTGAGCCCCTACTAACTAAAAGAAACCCAAAAATATATATATTTACTTTTGTGTTTTCTATGGAGTGGGTAGGTGGCCTCTTCCCATCATCTTTCTTCCTCCTTCTCCTGCCTGGGGTACAACCCATCTAGGTATATTATGCAGCATGTGCCCTGGGCACCATCCACTCTAACTCCACTGAGCAGATGCTGTGTCTGTGGAAAGAGCAAAGCACTTGCTTGGATCGGTGTACTAGCTTCACACAGGGTACAACACTGTGGTTGCAGGGAGAAGCGGGCATGTTCTTCTTTCATGTTGAAATTTTTGATTGGTTTCCTTGTCATCTCTCTCTCAGCCTTGGGCTTCGCCCACTCCTGCTGGAGCATGTCAGAGGAGATGACCACATCGTCTTGCCTAGGACTGCTGGTCCTGCAACTCCTATGTTCCTCATCCTACTTTACTTCCATCTGTTATAAATAAAATAGGGCTATGGGTTTACTCTCAAGTCTACTGAAATTCCATCTGGTAGCATGAAGTTATTACTTTTTGAAAGTCCAGGTGTCATTTTTCCATTTTTGAAATTTTTGTCGTTTGCAAGGAATCCCTGTTGGACTCCCCTTTGCTACATCATCCAGAGCCATTTGATCAGGGCTGCTGCCCTTTCCTTTTACCTATCACTATCCACAATTTGTATGTCTAGCAGTAAGATGCTCTGACTTATTTTAGACCCATCTTGTGCCACCTAGTAGGCCCAACCCTTAGTCTCTAAGTTGAGAGTCGGGTTCTAACTGGTTCTTTATTTCTTATGTCTTTTTTGTCCCTTGAGCTAGAAAGTATCTAGTCCTCTCTTTTATTTCTCTCCACTTTGTTTCTTTCTTGGTGAACAGAACTGAGGTGCGTGGAGGGAGCCGACAATGGTTATTGCCTAGCATGCAACATCAAGTCAGATGTGCCGTATGCTTCTAGCAGATGTTGGCTCCTCCTGTAGGAAAAAAAGCTCCCACTGGGTCCTAGTGTCTCCAGCTCTAATCCCTAAGCATGAATCAATGGTGAAGGTATTCTGGAAGATCAACAATTACAGTGAGTATATAATTTTCATTTCAAACAACATGAAGTCTTGCTATATTATGACATATGCAGTTTGTCCCAGCCTTAGAACTGCTCCGAGGTGAAAGAGTTAACTTCATGCCAGGCATGGAATCTTGAGCGTGAGCTCAGTTGAAAAACTCTGTCTGTTGATCTTCAAACTGAAACTGTCAGATTCTTTACTCCTCACTGAACAGTCGCTCCGAGATTCCTCCTACTGCTCGGTTCATTTGTCGGTTAAAAAGTGTTATTTCTCGGTTTTCTAAACCACATTTGTAGATTTTAACCGCAACCGGTCGGTTCAAGCTCTGTCTGTGGTATCGTAAGTAATAGATAGGTTTTACTTCTCTGTGTGGAACTTGTAACGTTGTTATCGGTTCGGTTTGAACCGATCAGGTTATTGTTAAAATTTGTTAAATTACATTTAGAGTGCGGTTCCCGGTTCTTATCGGTTCTAAAAACCAGATTTCATTACGGTTTTCTACGACCTGTGACACGGTTGGGAACCGATAAAGGGTGTCTTCTTAGCGATTTGCGGAAGGGCAAGTTTTTGGTTAGAGCTGGCATTATGTCTGAGAAACCCAAGAAAACCGGGCCACTGGGTTTCAATACTGTAGTGTCTGTGGGGAAGCCTTTTCGCAAGGCTGACCCACACCACATGTGTTTATTGTCTGGGTTTGACCACCTCAATGCAGACTGCCAGATTTGCGGAAGAATTTCCTGCAGCTACCCTGGATAAGAGAGTTGGTAGGCTCAGGGGCGAGAAACAAAAGTCCGCTGACCGGATGGCCAGCCCGGTTCGGTGCCAACCGAACCGGAGGAAGTCTCCTCTGACCAGGCGATACTTCCCTCGGGCAAGCGGAGAGCTGACTCGGAGGAGCCAGTTCCAGCAAAGAGAACTAGAAAATCAGCAGGTGTGGAGCCAAAATTTCCTTCTCCAACTGCTGCAGAGATAGCCAAAGCGATCAAAATTGTCCAGTCGCTTTCTCTAGTTCATCCGAACTGGCACCTTCAGGTAAACGGTCGGTTCGATCGGTTACACCGGTTTAAGAATATGATATAGAAGAATTTTATGAACCGGAGGAGGGAGGAGGATTATGAAGAGAGTGAATGTGATTTTGAAAGTCTGGATGTGCCCATTGAACCGGACATCTCCCCAGACAGACCTTCAGGAGTGTCTCCCCTAGGCTTTCTGAGTCCCTTCTCATTTTCTGTTTATAAAAGTTGTTGAAACCCTCCAGCTCCCTTTGGAAGAAGCTGTGGATGAACAGGAGGAGCCTGACTATGTGGAAATGATGGATATCCCAGAGTCCAGGAGATTGTCTATTCCTTTACATAAATCTTTTAGGAAACAGACAATAAAGATTTGAAAAGCTCCTAATTCTTTACCTCCTGTGGATAAAAGATGGACAGGTGGTACACATTGTCAGGCTCTGATACGGAGTTCCTTTCACAACAATGCAGCCATGTTGAGTAGCAGGCTGCAGCCTGTGATAAGGCAAATATTCCCTTGGCTTCACACCCCCACAAGGATTCCAGGAGGATTGATGCCATGGCAAAGAAACAATACATGGCAGCATCCTTGGGACTCAGACAGGCAAATTATATGGCCTATGTTGCAAGATACCAGAAATCCAGATGGGATACTGTTATGGCTTTTAGCGAAACAGGTCCCTGGCCAGCTTGCCAGGAGCTGGAACAGGTGGCTGCTGATGGTATTGAGGCATCCAGGTGCAATTCCATGCTGCAGTGGACTCTAATGATGTATCTTCAAGAGTCATACATCTGTGGCTTTTCGCAGAATGGCTTGGCTCAGGTGTACTAGCCTGTCACAGGATACCAGGCCAAGGCCATGGATTTTCCTGTTGTGGGTAATTCTCGTTTGGGGAGCAGACAGAGAATTACATGAAGAATATGTATGAGTATAGGACCACTTATAGAGTGCACAGGCCAAGGAGAGGCAAGCCACCCTCAGAGGCAGCTTTCCAGGGAGGGCAGGCCTTTTCACAGGCCTTTTACCAAGCCCAGGCCTCCTCTTCAGCTTATGCCCAGAGGGGTTCTTCAGAGGAGAGGCAGAGTGCAGAGCAGGCCTGCTCCCACCCCTCAGCCTAAAGCCCTGCCAAACAGGCACCCTGATGGGATGCCCAGGGCCGATTCTCCATTACCTAGGGGCAGGCTGGCTTACTTGTCCAGGACTGGGAGTCTTTAACATCAGACAAGTGGGTCCTGGAAGTAGTAAGCCAGGGACTGGTTCTCAGCTTCAAAAATTTCCAAAGATGAGAACCAGATCCTTTCCACCTGCAATCCATCAGAGGCTCTTGCTTTGGAAACAGAAGTCTCAACCCTCCTGGCTCTCAGAGCTGTAGAAAGGGTTCCTCCTCACACCAGGGCAAAGGACTGTACCCAAGTACTTCCTTACCCCAAAAGACAGGAGAATGGCGGCCCATCCTGGATCTAAGATACCTAAACAAGCACCTTTTAAAACCAAAATTCAAAATGGTGACTCTGGGAATTATTTACCCTCCCTAAGGCCAGGGACTGGCTAGCGTCCCTGGACCTCAAGGATGCCTACTTCCATGTTCTCATCAGAAGCTCCCACCGAAAGTACCTCAGATTTGAACTGCCCTCAGGCCATTACCAGTTCAGAGCAATGCCCTTCGGCTCACCTCTGCCCCAAGGTATTCACCAAATGCCTGGCAGTAGCAGTTGCTCACTTAAGAAGGCAAAGATTGCCATCTTTCCTTACCTGGACGACTGGCTCATAGTGGGTCAGTCTCCAGACCAAGTCAAATCACACCTTCAGGTTACCTAGCAGCTGCTTACATCTCTAGGTTTTCTTCTCAATCTTCCAAAGTCAGTTCTAGAGCATGTTCAGCTACTCACCTTCATAGGCGCAGAACTGGACACAAAGCAGGCCAGAGCTTTCCTTCCTCTAGAAAGAGTAAAGACCCTGGTGGCTCTGGCCTCCTCCTTCACTCTGCAGGTCTCTCGACCAGCAAGGCACTTTCTACAGCTCCTTGCCACATGGCTGCTTCCACAGCTGTAGTGCAAGGAGCAAGATTTCAGATGAGGGACATCCAGTTCCATTTGAGAGCCTTCTGGTCTCAAAGGAGAGATCCTCTAACCAAATTGATCCCAGTAACTCGAACTCCTGATCCAGGCCCTGCAGTGTTGGCAGGATCAGAGCAATCTGAGACAGGGAGTTCCTTTCATCCTCAATCTCACTCCTTGACCCTTACTACAGCTGCGTCCCTCTTGGGATGGGAGTTCACATGGGCGACCTCACCACCCAGGGATTGTGGTCCCCTCAGGAATCTCTGTTCCACATCAATCTGTTGGAACTCAGAGCTGTTTTTCTAGTGTAACCCCTGCAAATGGGGGTTCCCAAAAGACTTCAGGAGCTTGCTTGAATGCTCCAAGCCTGAATGGTGTTTGGCATTTAAGCCATTTGTCAGTGAGTGTTTTAGAGCCTCTGGTACTGTCTCTTTAAGAGCTGTCTGCTTGCAGACATAATTAGTTTGTATGGGGGGACTGTGTGCTTCTCTGAGTACCACTTGAGCTGCTGCCAATTCACTTCATTTTGCAGTCACTAGGAGTGCAAAGGAACCTATCTAAAGATGTAACTGTTTGCCAGAAATTATTTAGAGTAATAATGAAATTACAGTTTGTCTAACCTGCTTTCTTTGCAGTCAGAACTGTGTCTGCTAGTTCCCATTCTAGTTTTGAACTGCTGAACTCGACCAATCAGTGTGGGGGTAAGCTAGCTCTAAAATGGTGCCTTGGACGAATCAGAACTTGGACTCATAATCTGAGCCAGCCACAAGAGGATTGTATGGGCAGTGACTCTAGGAGATGTAGTTTAGACTTCAGTGCCTTTTGGACCAACAGCAGCAGTCTATTGTGATGACAGCCAATCCAGTCAAGAACTGGGAGGAACTCAAAGGAAGTGCCGGTTTTGTCGGTTGGAGTTTCAGTTGAGCTTTGGCAGTGAAGAAGGAAGGACCCTGTGCTTTTTCAGTGTGCAGTTTTAGTCAAAAACGTGTGTAAGGCCCAGAGTTCGGTCTGCAGCTTGTGTAACAGCTTGTTAGGACTGAATCCGTCCTGTGAAAAGAATCAAAGGATCTCTGAAGAGTAGAAACCAGGCTCACCCTGTAGAAGACTGGAGGAATTGCTGAAATTGCACTGGTCTGTCAGGAACTGAATCTGCTGTGTGTTCTCCGGGTATTGTGCAGTAATTGATCGGGATACAGATGCAGCCTGCCTGGTATAGTGCTTTCTTTTATATGGATGTGTGAAGAGGTTTGTGTACCTCAAGTAGTCTGCTGACATTGAAGGACCCTATCTTATTTTGAGGTCGTGAGTACTAATTCAGGGTCGCTCCCTGTTGAATTGCCACATTAAATCCAAATGGAATTACTGTACTGCTGACTGTTTAATTCTCCTTTTCTCTGTGTGAAAGGGCCCCTACCAGCTGCCACGGTTTGGACTAGCCACTAGGGCTTGGGTACCCAGGGACAGTAACTGATAGGGATAGGCCTGTGCACAGAGCCATAGGTAGATTATTAGAGTGATAAGCTAATTAACCTGATTTCCCCTGTCCTTGTTATATCCCCAAATAAATCAGAGCTGCTTGTTTCAGCAAAGTTATACTGCCTGAGGTATTTGTCTATGTTAAAGTACTGTACTGTGATTGTTGCACTGTATCTCATTTCACAGGAGGTCCCAGTGCCAGAACCAGACCTGGGGGTAAGTGTATACTGTGAAGGTATTTCTGATATATTGTGTGGGCCACTAGTGGGAAGAAAGGGGTTGCAGTGTCCCAGAGGGCTGTGACCAAGTTAGTTTAACTACTGCAAACCCTGACCTCTGGGTGGAGGCACCGCCATTGGATCCAGGCCCCTCAACCTGTTAGTGGCAAATCAGGCAGGGGTAGTAGCCCCTGGGATAGCGCCATCTAGGGGTTACACTAGCACTTCAGGTTTTTTCTGCATCTGTTCAGAACAAAGTGGTACATGTCAGAACAGACAACACCACTACAATGTGGTACATCAACAAGCAAGGGGCACTCGGTCTTGACCTTGTGCACCGAGGCAATGAAGTTGTGGTCTCTGGCTTATTCCCTGAA
The DNA here is from genome assembly GCA_016271365.2 of Neoceratodus forsteri. Lineage (NCBI taxonomy): Eukaryota > Metazoa > Chordata > Ceratodontiformes > Ceratodontidae > Neoceratodus > Neoceratodus forsteri. The sequence continues at coordinate 246,108,859 of CM028136.1, forward strand.
CACCTCCCTCATGGCAGTTCACCTTCCAGGCAAGGACAATGTCCTGGCAGATGCTCTCAGCAGGATTTCCCAGGGCCATCACGAATGGTCACTGGATCCCTAGTCCTGGGGTTAGTATTTGCCAGGTGGGGCACCCTCAGATAGATCTTTTGCAGCCCCAGACAATCACAACTTCCGCTTTTTGTTGCAGGCCCCAGTGTTGGGCTCAGTCCCTCTGGATGCCTTCCTTCTCGATTGGGAAGGAAGTTCCTCTATGCCTTCCCCCTTTCCTCTCTTGTTCAAGGTGCTAGTCAAAATCAGATCTCAACCTTGCAAGATGATTCTGATTGCTCCAGATTGGGCCAGACAGTCCTGGTATCCACTCCTTCTGTCCTTAGCAGTCCACCTTCCCTGTGTCTCCCAGGAATCACAATCTGTTAACCTGTGCCCAGGGAGAGTTTGGTATCCGAATCTCAAATCCCTCAACCTCAAGGCCTGGCTCTTGAGGAGTTAGAGTTTGCTGACCTACACCTTCTCAAGGTGTACTCGATATCTTGAAAGCTTCTAGGAAGCCTTCCACCAGGGCTACTTATAATTCTAAATGGAAAAGGTTTTCCATATGGTGCTCTGGAAAGCATATTTCCCCAGAATCTGCTGATTTGCCCACAGTCCTGGACTATATGGTCCATCTAAATGCTTTGAGGCTGAGGCCAGCTACCCTGAAAGTGCATTTGGCAGCTGTTTCTGCTTTTATTTCAGCAGGAAAGCCCTCTTCTCTTTCTGCTCACCCTGTATTCTCCAAGTTTTCAAGAGATTGCTTCACACCAACCCTCCATTCAGGGACCCTGCTCCTGCCTGGGATCTTAATGTTTGCATTGCTCAGCTAATGCAACCCCTTTGAGCCTTTGTCTTCAGCAGAGCTTAAGTACTTGACTTGGAAAACTGTGGTTCTAGTAGCCATCACTTCTGCCAGGCGCATAAGTGAATTACAAGCTTTGTCAGTGGAGCCTGATTTTATCTCCTTTCACAGAGATAAGGTAGTCCTCAGGACTAACAGGAAATTCTTGCCTAAGGTGGTTTCAGATTTCCACCTTAATCAATCTATATCTCTTCCAGTGTACTTCACTGACCATTCCTCCTCTGGCGAGAGGAGGCTGCACAGTTAGATGTAAAGAGAGCCCTTAGTTACTACATAGAGCGTACCAAGGGTCACAGGTTTGACTCCCTCCAACTGTTCCTCACTTACGGTGAGGTTGGTAAAGGAAACCTGCCACTAAAAGATCCATTGCCAGGTGGATTGTCTCTTGTATCCAATTTTGCTATCACAAACTGGGTAAGGTTCCCCTTCAGGCTCTGTGGGCTCACTCTACCAGAGGTACATGCTGCGCCCTAGCTGGGCCAGGGACATCCCTATCTTAGGGATATGTCAAGCAGCTACCTGGAAAACAGTACACACTTTCACCAAGTATTACTCCTGGACATCCAGGCTAGGAGTGATGCTCGGTGTAGTACAACTGTGCTTCAGAGCCTATTTCCTAAGTAGGTTCTGTCCCTCCTCCATGGAGGTACTGCTGTGTAGTCTGCATATGTCATAATATGCAAGACTTCATGTTGTTTGAAGAAAAATTACTCACCTTAGTAATGTTGTTTCTTCTAATGGAGTCTTGCTATATTATGACCTCCCTCCCTGCCTGCCCTCTCAGAACCTCGGCTCTTGGGATGTGGGTGGGCAGTGGCAGTGTTGGCATTTAATGATGCCCACCTTGTGTTTTCACCCTCTTTTGGGGGTGTTTGGGTGTTGTATTTTATTTTATTTTTGGATCCCTGACTTGAGTCTTGGTTTTGGGACCAGAAAATGTGTTAATATTTTAGTAGCCAGTTGACTAGTGTAGGTTTACAGCTTCCACACAGAACCTTAGTGAGTTTTGCTCGTAAAGATATGACAGTTTCAGTTTGAAGATCAACAGACAGAGTTTTTCAACCGAGTCACGCTCAAGATTCCATGCCTGGCATGGAAGTCAACTCTTTCACCTCCGGAGCAGTTCTAAGGCTGAGACAAACTGCATATGTCATAATATAGCAAGACTCCATTAGAAGAAACAACATTACTAAGGTGAGTAATTTTTTCTTCTGTCTCTGGTTGACAATTGGGGCAGGCCAGAAGTGGACATTTTACATTCAGTGCAACACAAAATTGTTGCTGTTTTGCTCCATAAATGTGGAGCATGGTACTTTCTTAAAGGATGTGCTCAGACTGAAGTGGACAGGTTGCTTTTTTACACCATCCTGCTCAATTAGAGAGACGTTTCAAACTGAAGTCCCACAGGGACTAAATGTTTCTTATTGCTCCATGTTGGCCTCAACAAATTTGGAACCAATGCTGAACCTTCCTTCGAGGATCGATACTTTGATCCAGTTTCAGAGTCAGCTTGTACATCTAAACCTCCAATCCCTGTATCTCTAGGCTTGGCTACTAAAGAGATAGAAGTTTTAGATTTCCATTGTCACAACATTTCTTCCAATTCCCTGTGTCAGCCCTGAAATCCTCCACTAGGAATCCTTATGGAGCAAAATGGAAACGTTTCTCCATCTGGGTTCCAAAGAGGTCAGTGATCCTTTCCATTGCCCTCTAGAGCAAGTTTTGAACTGCCTTCTGAACCTTTGTCGACTATCTCTGCATATCATGAGTGTTAGGACTTTTCCCATGGCCCAACTCCATCTTATTTGAAGGTTCCTGAGTGGAACTCTGTACTTGAGACCCTCTATAAAGAAACCAGGTGCCAACTGGGATCTCAGTCTAATGTTGAATATACTCATATATGCAAGCCCTTGAACCAGTAGTTACTTGTGACATTATATATTTGACCTGGAAAACATGTTTCTAGTGGCCATTATTTTAGGATGCAAAGTACCTGAGTTAAAGGCCCTAGTGACAAATCTTCTCTTTGTATGGATTTCCATAAGGACAAAGTGTTGCACCATTCTCAGCAAAAACTGGTGTCAGAGTTCCACCTGAATCAGTTATTAGTGCTTCCTACTTTCTACCCCATGCTGGAAAACCCAGATGAAGTGTTGCCACATTTTCTCACTATTGGGATTCTCTGCCTTCTACCTTGATAGATCCAAAGACTACAGGCAAGATTCCTAACCGTTTATCTGTTTCAATCCCAGTTCAAAGGAGTCCTCGAAACAGTGCCAATTGAGTTGAATTGCCGCTTTATTCAGCACTGCTACAAATTAGCAGTGCAACAGTTGGAGGACTCTGTCAGCACTCATTTCACTTGGGCTTTGACTACCTTGGTGGCTTCTTTCCATCTGATCTCTGTCTCAGAAACATGTAGGCCCACTACCTGGAGCAGTATTCATACATTCACTAAACACTACCTCTTGAATGTCCACTCAAGGAGGCATGCAGGTTTTGGGTTGAATGTGGTTCAAGGCCTGCTTTCATCGCGAGTCAAATAGCTTCTGGCTTCCTGATCTAAAGGATGTTATATTGCTGATCAGTTGACCAAAGAGTGCGGCACTATGGAGAGACTGATTCTTGGAAGATAGGAATGTTACTTACCATAACTCTAGATCTTCAAGAACATCTCCACGGAGTCACACTCACCCACCCTCCATCCCTGGACTCACTTAAGTCATATTTATCTTGTCTCCCCCACCCAAACTTTGAATGGGTATGGGCTGTGAGAAGACACTTGTTGTTTCCCATTCTTACAAGGACTGGTGAGCTATATTATGTCTTTTTATTTTCACTAATAACCTTTTTGGATGTGTAGTTTTGCTGTCCTCAGTAAAAAGGTATTGAGTGGTTGGTGTCGGTACCAGTATATACTGGCATAGCAGGTTGTCCAGTCGCTGACACCTGACCCCCCAGATCCGTCTGGCCAGCAACATGCTCTCCACCACAGGCTTGGCACACACAGTATCCCGCGGGACCTGCAGCCAGTACCTGGGGCGCATCTCTCAGGTCCGGGGTGCAGCACTGTCCACCCGCTATTTTCTGCCACGGTGTTCTCCCTGGAGCCGCGTGCAATGACATCTGCGCTTGCGTGCCGGCGTCTGCTGAGGCTCAACACTCTTCTATGTGCCACAACCGTGCAGTGCACCCGACAGCCGCCAGATGCCGCTGCAGAGTGATGCGAGCCCCATGCCCACCTCAGAGAGAGGACAGCTGTCTTGAGACACTCAATCCTCTCTCTTCCTGCTAACCCCGATAACCCAAGTCCATTCTCAAAACCGGGTCACCAGTGTCGCGCAAGCTATGGTGTCCAGCACCTCAACCCTCCATGCCACCGGGCGGCTATGCCAGATCTTCCTTTCTGCTGGAAGCATCAGGTTTCCTCTGCTAGCTCGTGCTAGGTGTAGGCCCAAAACTTTACTTGGTCTTTAAGTTATTTTTCTTTAGATTTTTTGAAGCTATCACACTCTCGCCATTCTCCAACTGGAATGTGAGGATCCTAAACCGGATCCTGGCTTCAAACTGTGCTCAACATGCAACCAAAAATGTTGTGTACTGATTTGCACACTGTGTGCATTTATTCTCTAGGGGCCCTAGCACAACCTGCAGGCCTGCGGCTTGTGCCAGACCCTTCAGCCCTCCACGGTGGAGGATTATACACCACCTCCTCCTGGATCGTCCAGACCAGTGGGACCCACCTGTAACTCCAAAGACTCCCATAAGGCAGTCTCTGTGGCTGCCAGTTCGGCTGTGCAGCTTGCTGCCTTTGAGGAGACTGTGTTCTAGACCACTTGGGCACTACTTCATCCACCTTAGTCCTAGCAGGCTTGGGTGCCTCATTTAATGGAGCATTCCGGGACTTGTGCTAGTCCCTACCTACTCTCAGGAGGCCCTTGGGATGCAGTATAGTGTAGTGGTTAAGGGAACTGAGCTGCAAACATGGAGACCTGAGTTTGAATCCCATCAGCTCCCACTTGCATACTGTATGACCCTGAGCAAGTCACTTAACTTCTTCGTGCTTCCATGGTCGCACAGGCTGGAAACAAGCTCCAGCATAGTGGGCCTTTCTTGGTTAAACAATCTCCCCTTCCCTTCCCTTCCCTTCATGAGGGTCTAAATCTTGCAGGACTCTAAGTCTAAGAAGTCCTACTGCAGGTCACAGGATCGAGAGCCCGCTCACTTCTCCTATTCCTGCACTTCTATCGGCTTCAGCCAACACTTCAGCTCAGGTCAGACCACTGGCCCAGCGGTGTCTTCATTGGGCTTGCCAGCTGAGGCATGGTCAACCAGCTGGTCAAGATCTTTCTCGACCCACTTGACCCATTGTCAGAGGATGGTGGGGGATCTCTTTCTAGGACTCTGGACTTCATGGCCCTCTCACAAGAGGAGCTGGTTCAGCAAACTGAGATGACTGTCTCCTTTGGGAGATCAGAACCTTCGGGTTTCTTGGCCCTCGCCTTCCCCAGCATCTCATCCCCCACAATCGGCACATTGTCGGTCGAGGTCCTGATCTAGTTCTCGGTCGAGTTCTCTGGACTCCCAACATTCTCAATGGTCCCACTCGACCGTGAGGCTAGGAGGTGTCATCGGTACTCCTTGTCCTCCTCTTTCTCATCTTGTGGTGAGGAACAGCTTTGCCATAAATGGCGGCATCAGTACGAGGAACTCATGTGGCAGCAGTGGATTCTGAGTCACAGCCTGCTCTATAGCAGGCTCCGTCGCCTCCCTGGTCTCCAGTCCGCCAGCTCAGCTGATGCCTACTTTTCCACCCATTCGAGTGTAGCTGCCTCCTCCACAGCCTTGCATGGGACCCGTCCAAGGCTATGCACCCTGCCTCGGCCCTTCTTGGTAGGCTTTCCATGCAAATTTCACTCAGATGAGCCTCACATTGTCAGTGGGGAGCCAGAGTCAGCAGTGTTTGAGAGTCTCTGGACTTGGAGGACTCCTCTATGTACTCTGTTTGGATGCCTGGCTTTGAGCAGGACTCCTTTGAGGAGATGCCTTCAGAGCAATGTCTGGCTTCCTTCGGGCTCTGCTCCATCTGTTCTTGAGTCCTTGGGAATCCTGCTGGAACCTGTTCAGAAGCAGGCTAAATATCCATGACTGAGATCTTGGACAGGGATGACTCCCTTGGGGTTGTCTTCCTGTTGTGGAGCCATCCTTGGTCCCACTCTGGAGCTGTGGCAGACACCTGCTTCCGTCCAATGTCGTTGGCCTGTATGGTCCAAAAGTATGTGGTACCTACTGGGTCTCTACTTGGGTTCGTGACCACCCTTCCGCTCGAAGGCTTGGTAGCCAACTCAGTGTTTCAGTGCGGGCAATGTCAGGGATGTCGACAAGCCCTGGACAAGGAGTCAAAGAAGTTAGACCATGGTGCTAGAAAGGTGTACACCACTTCATCCCTAGGCCTCCAGCAGGCCAGTTTTGCCATATGATGGTCAACTTTTCCCATGCTCTCTTGGGAATGCTGGTACAGGTTATTCATCGCCTTCTTGCCAACTTACAGCTGGTGGTCAAGCTGGTACAAGACCAGGGTCACATTGTGGCCAAACAACAGCTCCAAACAGCCCTGGACATTGGCAACTCTTGTGCCAGGTCCATGGCCACAACAGCCCATGTGGTTCCAGGCATGGCTGAGAATCTCAACCTTACGGGTGATACTCATCATAAACTGGCAGACGTCCCTTCTTGTGCACTGGCCTGTTCAGTGTCAATGGTCATCTCACTCGTATTGAGAAGTCCAGTGCCACCTGAACTCCATCACATCCTCCCAAAGAAGGTTAAGTGCCAGAAACAATGAAAAAATTCTTTCAGTTTTGACCCTGTTCCACTCCTGCATCCAGACCACTGCAGCCCCAAGCAGGGCAACATCAGGCCTGGCGGTCCAAGCTGAAGCCAGTCTCCTCTGGTGCCAAGAAATCTGGAGGCTAGGGCTCCCTTATCAGCCAGCTCTGGAGCCGCCACCAAGACTTCCCACTGACAGGTCAGGGGTGTCACTCTCCTGCCTGTCCTGTCCTGCTCAGGACCTCCTGTTGGGGCCAGATCCACAACTTCATTTCTGCCTAGTTAGTCGTCAGTTCGGACAGATGGGTGCTCAAAGTGGTGAGTCACGGGTTGCTTCTGGAATTCGAGGCTCCTGCCCAGCTGAGCCCACGCCCATGGGAGGATATGGTGTCTGTGGATATGCTATCCACTCTTTGGGAGGACATCGCCCAGCTTCTTTGGAAGGAAGCTGTGGCCCATGTCCAGGACTCCACAGACGGTTTGGGTTTCATCTCCAGATATTTTCTGGCACCAGAAAAATGGGGGTTGGTGCCCCATACTGGATCTTCAGGACCTCAGTCAGTTCTTGCAGCCATGCCAGTTCCAGATAGTCACTCAGAATCAGATCATTCCGTCCTTAGGCGGGACCTGTGGTTCTGCTGTCTACGACCTTCAGGACACCTTCTTCCACATCCCAATCCGTCCATCCCACCAGCAGTTCCTGTGGTTTAATTTTGGAAGAGATTCCCTACAAGTTCTAGGCCATGCTGTTTGGCTTTCCTTGGCCCCAGGGTCTTTACCAAGTGCATAGCAGTGGTGGCAGCCTTCCTGTGGCATCAAGGTGTCCAGGCATATCCTTAACTCGACAACTGGCTGATCACCAGTTCCTCCAGAGCAGAGGTGGAGCGCTCCAGGGATCAAGCCTTCAGACGTGCTCAGCCGTGGGCCTCCTGGTCAACCCAGCCAATCGGAACTCAGCCCCTCACAGGTGATCCACTTCATCAGGCCAGAACTGGACACCTCTTGGGCCATAGCCCTACTCCTGGCAGACAGGGTGGAGGATCTTACCTGCTTTTCCCAATCATTTTGGGTTGGGCAGTCGCACCCTGCCCAGGACTTCCTGCACCTACTGGGGTACATGGCATCCTGCATCAGCATGGTCCAGTGGGCCCACTGGCAGATGCATCCCCTGCAGTGAGCTGGCTCATCAGTGTTTCTCAGTTCCTTGGTCACCTTGACCAGTCAGTCACAGATGACACAGCAGATGTAGGATGTCATTCAGTGGTGGCTTGTCCCAGATCATCTACAGGAAGGAATCCCATGTGTCCGCCCAGAGCCAATGGTCACTCTCATTACTGATGCCTCTCTGATGGGATGGGGAGCCCACCTGAGGGACCACAGGGCCCACGGGCTCTGGATCCCAAGGAATCTCGATGTCACATCAACCTACTGGAGCTCCGTGCAATGCATCTACTTTGGTGGCCTTCACTCCAGTTATGCGAGATCAGGTCGTTCCAGGTCCAGATAGACAACACAACGACCATGTACTGCCTCAACAAGCAAGGCAGAATGCATTCCCTCCCATTGTGCCAGGAAGCTGTCAACACCTGGACCCTCGTTCGCAGTCTGGATGCCGACCTTCTGGCCATCCATTTAGCCAGTGCCTCTAAACAGCTCGTTGTTACCTCAGTCGAGTGGGCAAGGTGTCTCACAAGTGGTCTCTCCACCAGGAGGTAGTCGATTGCCTGTTCTCCCAGTGGGACACCCTGGTTGACCTGTTTGTCTCCTGGGAGAACGCAAAGCTGAGGCTGTTTTGTGCCTGCCCCTTGGTGCGAGACACTGCTGGGGATGCCTTCACAAGGCCCTGAACCCAGGGCCTCATGTACACCTTCTTCCCTCCTTCCCTCATCCACAAAGTGCTGCTCAGGGTTTGGAGGGCAAGGCACAGATGATCCTGGTGGCTCTGAACTGGCCACACCAGTTCTGGTACCTAATCTCTTCAGCCTCAGCAACAGGCGTGATGATTGCCTGTCTGCCCAGATCTGCTGTCTTGCTCTCAGGGAGGGTCTTCCACCTGAACCTTCAGTCCCTGCACCTGACAGCCTGGTTCCTGAGCAACTAGGGTTCCAGGCCTTGGGTCTCTCCAATGAGGTCCTCCATGTCATTGTGGCCTCTTGGAAGGAGTCGAAACATCAGTGCTATGCCTTCAAATGGAAGAGATTTTCCATTTGGTGTCATGGCAAGGAGGCAGATCCCCTGTCTTGCCCAGTGGCTGGCATCCTGGATTACCTTTGTTCCTCTCCCAGTCAGGCCTACAGGCGACACCCTCAAGGTGCACCTGGCAGCCATCTCTGCATATCGGGCACGGATGGGTATGCCGACAGTAGTGCAGGAGAAGGTGCTCAGGTGCTTTTCAAGGGACTTGACCCTTTTCCTGCAGATCGTGAGCCACCATTTTGGGACTTGTTGCTGGTACTGGCAGTGCTCATGGGCAAGCTGTTCAAACACATGTAGAGGTGTCACATCTCCTACCTTTCATGGAAGACCACCTTCTTCGTGGCTTTCACTGCCACCATAAGTATCAGTGAGCTTCAGGTGTTCTCAGTGGAGTCTCCTTATTTGGTCTTCCACAAAGGCAAGGTTGTCCTCTGACTCAACCTGAAGTTCCTCACAAAGGTTGTTTGGAGTTTCACCTTAAACAAATGGTTAACTTCCCAGTGTATTTCACCAGCCCAACCTCAGAGGCCGAGCACAGACTCCATACACTGGACCTGAGGTGAGCGTGCTTATAATAAGGAGCATATGGCTGGAGTTTGGGGAGATGTTCACCTGCTCTTTGTTACCTGTGCTGAAGCCGCACCTGGCAGACTAGCAGCTGCATGCATCGATCTCTGCTATAGGTTGACTGGTAGGAGTCTCCCGTTGAGCTTAGGTCTCATTCCATTAGACATACCACTGCCTCGGTGGCTGCTTCTAGGGTCATCCCTATTCAGGAGATCTGTAAGGCTGCTACCTGGAAGTCAGAACACACCTTCATCTCCCATTACCACATCAACCTTGAGTCACGCCATGAAGCTGGTTTTGTGGCCTTGGTTCTCCAGTCTCTTTTCCCTAACTAAGGGTGTGCACCTTGCTCCATCCTCCCAGAGAACTACTAGGAGTCTACAGAAGTGTGGATATTGCACCATATCCACATCCCTAGAAATGAGAGTTACTCATCTGTAACTGTAGTTCTAGGAGTGGTAAATGGTGCACATCCACACACCCACCCAACCTCCCTGAGAAGTGGCTCACTGATCCTTGCTTCAAGCTGCAAGACCTGACATCACAGGGCGGTGCCGAGAGGTATACCACCCAGGTGGGTGGGGAGCTAGCTTTAAGACCTTGAGACAAGATTTAAAGGAGAAGTAAGCACTGCCAGAAGTGTGGATGTACACCATATACCACTCCTAGAACTATTCAGAAGTTCAGAATACACATAAGGAGCCAGAAGAACTGTGGGTCACCGTGGAAACAGGAAATTGGACAGCCATAAGAACTGGGATTGTCTACAGGCCCCAGAGCAGGGGAAGGACATAGACACATTACTGCTAGAAGATATACAAAACATAACAGCTAAAGGGAGGTTCTGATAATGGGAGACTTCAACATGCCAACAGATTGGTCAGTACCAGCAGGAACATCTGCCAGAACTAGAAACGTGGTGGATTCCCTGCAGGGGAGGGCCTCAAACAACTGGTACAACAACCCACAAGAGACAGGGCTATCCTAGATCTAGTACTGACTAACAGGGAAAGGATCACAGATTTCCAGGTAGTAGGTCACCTGGGGCCAGTGACCATCACATGGTATGGTTCAATTTGGCCACTACAATTAAATCATCCCATTCCAAGGCAAAATATGGGACTTCAGAGGAGCTGACTTTGATAAGATGGCCAACAGAGTTAAGCTAGCCCTGGCAAAAAGAAATACAGGTGAGGGGCACAGGCAAAGTGGGCAAGCATTAAGGATGCAATACTTGAAGCAACATCCCATTCAAACAACATGAAGTCTTGCTGTATTCTGACAATATGCAGTTAGACCGACCGGTTCAACTGCCCCAGAGAACTAAGAGTTAAACTCTATGCAAATGCATAGAACGTTGAGCTCGAGCTCGGTTTTCAAACCACTGTCCTTGGTACGTTCTAATAACTGATCAGATTCTTTACTCCGCTCACCAGTGAAGACACCTCGCTGCTTCGGTCTAGCTGAGTTTAGTCAGTTTATTTCAAACCGCTTTGTTGTTTAATTTTAGTACGTTCTCAAACCGCTGTCTTCAGTATAATTCACATTTCCTAGGATGGGTAAGTGTTCGGTTTCCTATCGGTTCCGTGACGAGAGGACGAACTTCTGAATTCTCTTTATCTAAATTTTCACTGTATTGGGATACCAGTGCAAAGTCCTGACCAGAACCAGGGGCCTCGGTTCATTTTGGCTGGCGCTAAACCGTTGGCCTGTTCAGACTTTGTCTTCTCTGTTACCTGGCCTAACAAAGCCTTCAGGGTAATTTTCTCATTTCTTCAACTAACTAAGACACTATGGATAAAGTAGGTATTTGATTCTTGTTTAACCGGCCTAACTAAGCCACTTGGTTAAGCTCCAAATTTTAGGGTTATGTCACAGAAACCAAGAGAAAACTGGTCCCACTGGGTTTCAGCGTTGTACTGAGTGTGGGAGCAATTTGCAAAAGCTGATCCACATTTGGTTTGTCTGTATTGTTTGGGTTTTAACCACTTACAAACAGACTGTGATATTTGTAAAATTTCCTCAGTCTACTTTTGACAGGTGCCTCGGTAAACTGAAGGAAAAATTGGACAAGACTGCTGAGGCCGGTTCGGTTCTACCAAACCTTGGATCCTACAACCGATCCTTCAAGCCAGGGTGAATCGTCGATGGGTAAACAACGCTGGAGTCGGCTTCTGAACCCGCACCATTGAAGAAAGCCAAATGCTCCGGTTTGGAACTGCATAAACCTGGTCTCAGTTCCAACAGAGATGAAATTGCAAAGGCCATCCGAATAGTGCAGTCTTTGCAATCTGAGTTTGGCGAACCGTCGAGGTATCGCTTGGGTAGCCAGCGTTCCGGATACCAGTTCAACTCATTCAGGACACATTGATCCTGAGGAGTATTACTTTTCTGAATATGAGGAGGAGGAGGAGGAACAGGATGAAGGGGAACTCATTGACCCCAAGGTCTCCCTAACTATCCTCTCTACAAATCCCTCCTAGGCCTGTCTCTGAGACTACCTCCCATTTTGCTTTTATGAGGCAGGTGGCTGAGACCCTGCATCTCTCTGTACAAGAGGCTAGGCAGGAGGATGATGAGGAAGAGGATTACAAGGAGATGATGGATCTTCCTGTATCCCAGGGACTTTTGATTCCCATTCATAAGTCCCTTAAGAAGCAGACTTTAAAGATCCTCCAACCCTAGCTCTGTCCCTCCTTTAGATAAGAAAATGGACAGGAGGTACCTTCTGGCTGGCAATAGTACGACTTTTAGCTAGTCATTTTAGCCATGTAGGGGTAGTTCAGCCTGCAGCCTGCGAGAAGGCAGGCGTTCCTCTGGCCTCTCAGCCCCTGACAAGGATTCCAGGAAGGTGGATTCTCTTGCCAAGAAATGGTACCGGCATCTTCCTTGGGTATCAGGCAGGCCTCCTATATGGCTTATGCCTCCAGGTATCAAAAGTCCCTTTGGGAGGCTGTCGAACAACTAGCTAAAAGGCCCTCCTGAGCTTTCTGCTGACCTTCAGGAGCTGGTCAGTAGGGGTACAAGCATCTAAGTCCCAGTTCCACATGGCTGTGGACTCCAATGATGCAGCTTCCAGGGCTATAGCTTCTGCTGTATCCCTCAGCCATTTTCCTGCCTCAGGTGTACTAACCTGTCCCAAGACACGAGAATAATGCCATTGATTTTCCCTTGTCCGGAACTATCTGTTTGGGGAACAGACTAAGGCATATATGAAGAAAATGAATGAGTACAGAATAGCATACAGGAGTGCTTTGGCTAAAGAGAAGGCTGCCACTCCTCAGAAGCAGCAGGCCAGGGGCAGGGCAGACCTTACCCCAGGCCTTTCTACCAGGCCCAAGCTTTTCCCTCTTACCAGCAACCGAGGGGGTTCTTTAGAGGGAGGGGCAGGAGGGGTGCAGCAGGGCCACCTCCACCCCCCAGTCTGCTACCCCAGTGAAACAGACACCCTGAAAGCTCTGTTCGGACTGCCTCCCTTACCCTGTTGGGGCAGGCTGACCCACTATCTCCAGGCCTGGCATTCCATCACTTCAGACAAATGGGTCCTGGAGATAGTGGGTCAGGATTGCTCTCACTTTCAAGCTGCCTCCAAAACTGTCAGCAAGAATTTTCAGACCTTCCAGCACTGCAGAAACAGCCCAGCTGGAGGCAGAGGTTTTCCACACTTCTTCAGTCAAGAGCAGTGGAACCTGTGCCACATCAGCACAGGGGAAAGGACAGTACTCAAGGTACTTCCTGGCACCAAAGGAAAAAATGGGGAGTGGCGGCCCATTCTGGATCTCAGATTCCTGAACAGGCATCTTACAAAGCCAAAATTCAAAATGACAACCCTGGCTACCATTCTACCGACTCTCCAAGCAGGGGACTGGCTGGCATCCCTAGACCTAAGGATGCTTACTTCCACATCCCATCAGACAGTCTCAAGAAAATATCTCAGATTTCGACTGCCTTCAGGCCACTACCAATTCAGGGCTATGCCTTGACCTGACATCTGCACCAAGAGTGTTTACAAAATGTCTGGCAGTAGTGGTGGCATTCCTCAGAAGGCAAGGGGTTTCAGTTACCCCTATCTGAACGACTGGCTGTTGGTGGGTCAATCCCAGCAGGTCACAGAAGCCCTAAAACTCACTCAGGATACTCTTTGCTCTCTGGGGCTTTTGGTAAATCATCAAAGTCTGTCTTAACCCCAGTACAGATACTAGACTTTATAAGGGCAGAGCCGAATACCATTCAGGCAAGGGGCCTTTTAGCCTTCTGCAAGGGCACAGGCCCCTCATAGAATTGGCAGAATCCTTTCAGGTTCGAGTTCCTCGGCCAGCAAGGTACTTTTTACAGCTTCTAGGACACATGGCCTCCACCACAGCTGTGGTCCTGGGAGCCAGGTTCCAGATGAGGGACATTCAGTTCCACCTCAGGTCCTTCTGGTCTCAGAAAAGGATTCTCTTTACAAACTGATTCCAGTGTCTCCCACCCTTCTGTTAGCTCTTCAGTGGTGGCAGGAGATGGACAACCTCAGAGTGGGGTTCCTTTCTCCCTCAGATACCCTCTCTGGTGCTGACAACAGATGCTTCTCTCCTGGGCTGGGGTGCCCACCCGGGGATCACACAGCACACGGTACATGGCTCCCTCAGGAGTCTCTCTTGCACATCAATCTTCTGGAGCTCAGAGCAGTGCTCCTGGTGATTCAGGAGTTTGCCTGTCTCTTACAGGGCAAGGTGGTACAGGTCAGGACAGACAACACCACCACCATGTACTACATCAACAAGCAGGAGGAGGACAAGATCCTCCCTGCTGTGCACAGAATCCGTGAAGATTTGAAGCTGGCATATTCTCTCAACATGTCACTGTTAGGAGTTCACTTGGGTAAAGACAATGTACTGGCAGATGCTCTCAGCAGAATCAGCCAGGGCCATCACGAATGAACCTTGAACAAGCAGGTCCTTCTCCCAGTATTCAGGAGGTGGGGGTTCAGAGATAGATCCTTTGCAGCCCCAGTCAATCACCAGTTACCTCTGTATTGTTGCAGGCCTCCACTCCAGGGCTCAGAGTCACTGGATGCTGTCCTTCTGAACTGGTCCAACAGGTTCCTTTATGCTTTTCCTCCCTTTCCTCTGATAGCCAGAGTCCTGGTCAAGCTGAGGTCTCAGTCTGCCACAATGATTCTCATAGCTCCAGACTGGGCCAGACAGCCATGGTACTCGATGCTGTTGTCACTGTCAGTGACCAAACCAATTTCTCTACCCAGGAGGTACAACCGGCTGACATCCTCTCAGGGCAGGATAATGTACCCCAATCTTCAGTCCCTTCACCTCAGGGCTTGGCTCTTGAAGACCTAGAATATGCAGATTTACAACTGTCTCAGTCTTTCCTGGATATTCTGAAAGGTGCCAGAAAGCCTGCTACAGAAAAACCTATTCCTCTAAATGGAAAAGATTTTCCATCTGGTGTGCAGAGAAGGATTTGGATCCACAGCAAGCTGCAGTACCAGAGCTTCTGGACTATTTGGTCCACCTTCAGTCTCTGCATTTACAGCCATCTACCCTGAAGGTACACCTTCTGCTGTCTCTGCTTATCTTTCAGCAGGAAGGCATCTTCTCTGGCTGTACACCCAATTTTCAAAAGTTTTTCAAGGGTTGTTGCATCTTCATCCCCACATAGGGAACTTACCCCTGCATGGCACCTGAACATATGTATAGGTCAGCTTATGCAGCCTCCTTTGAAATTATGTTTTCTTCAGAACTCAAGTTTCTCACTTGGAAAACTGTTTTCTAGTGGCTATCACTTCTGCTAGAAGAATCAGTGAGCTTCAGGCCTTGTCTGTGGAGCCCAATTATATTTCACCTCACAGGGATAAGACTGTGCTCGAACTAACAGGAAATTCCTCCCTAAGGTGGTTTCTGATTTTCATCTGAACCAATCCATTACTTTGCCTGTATTTTCTCAGATCACTCTAGTTCAGGTGAATGCAGGCTGCACAGCGTGGACATTAAAAGAGCTATTAGCTATATATGGACAGGACAAAAGAGCTAAGGAAGGATTGTTCCCAGCTTTTCTTACTTATGAGGAAGTTGGTCAGGGCAGGCCAGCTGCAAAAGGACTATAGTCAGATGGATTGTGGCCTGTATCCAGTTCTGCTACAGTAAGCTGGGTAAGGACCCACCAGCAGGTCTTACGGCCCACTCTACCAGAGGCACTGCCAGGGAAGTCCTCTTGCTTGAGATATGTAAGGCTGCCACCTGGGAGTCTGTCCATACATTTACTAAACATTACAGCATGGATATTCAGGCAAGGAGTGATGCCAGGTTTGGCACAGCAGTACTGCAGATCCTATTCCCAATAGGTTCTGTGCCCACCTCCTGGGAGCACTGCTTTATAGGTTGCATATTGTCAGAATACAGCAATGTATTCTGACCATCATACACCATGTCGTTTGAAGAAAAAATTACTTAGCATAGTATTGTTGTTTCTTCTAATGGAGTCTTGCTGTAGTCTGACCTCCCACCCTACCTCCCTTCAGAACCTGGGGAAGGGTGGCTCTTCTGCAACAACTTTATGGTTTTAAACCATTAGTGGTAATGGTTTTCTGTGGTCATCTGTGACTTGAGTCTTTTATATGCCCTTTGCTTTTCATTATGTTGCTCCTGTTGGGGTCCTGTTTAGGCTTAGTTTTGGCCATTACATACATATTAATCTAGTTCACTTATAGAATCTGATCAGTTACTAGAATGAACCGAGGACAGTGGTTTGAAAAGCTGAGCTTGAGCTCAACGTTCTATGCATTGCATAGAGTTTAATTCTTGTTCTCGGGGCAGTTGAACACGGTCGGTCTAACTCCATATTGTCAGAATACAGCAAGACTTCATTAGAAGAAACAACATTACTATGGTAAGTAATTTTTTCTTGTGTTAGAGAGAAAAGGAAGTGCAAAAAGAGGAAACCACTTTGGTTCTCAAAAGCAGTAGCAGAAAAGGTCAGAGCCAAAAGGCTGGCCTTCAGGAAATATAAGAGACACAGCGGATGAAGATAGGAGGCATACAAACCTCCCTAAGGGAAGCAGGGAAGGCAGTAAGGCAGGCAAGGCCCAAACCGAGGAAACTCTAGCACAAACAGTAAAAGAAGGGGACAAGACTTTCTATAGATACATTAGTAAAAGGAGAAAGTCCAGAGGGGATTGCTAAGATCAAAGGAGATAAGGGGGCATGTGAGGAGGAGGAGGAGGACCATGTAAAGCATCTATCCTAAATAGATACTTCTGCTCAGTATTTACTGAAGAAGGTAGGGCAGGGCCCACAGCTCAGCACCATGGACCCAGGGGGAGGAGGTGAGCACTAGTCCTTTCACAAAAAGAAACAGTCCTACAAGAGCTTGATAAGCTCAGGGTGGACAAGGCAATGGGACCTGATGGCATACATCCCAGGGTACTAAAGGAGCTAAGGGTGGAACTAGCAAAGCCATTATCAGAACTGTTTAGTGAGTCTCTGAGCACAGGAGAGGTCCCAAAAGACTGGAGAAGGGCTCATGTGATCCCACTCCACAAGAGTGGTAGCAGGGAGGAGGCAGGGAACTACAGACCAGTCAGTCTTACCTCAGTAGTGGGCAAAATGATGGAGGCACTCCTTAAGGAAAGGATAGTGCAACACCTGGAATCCATAGGAGCACAGGATCCAAGACAGCATGGGTTTATAAAGGAAGGTCCTGTCAAACTAATCTCATAGATTTCTTTGACTGGGTAACAGAGTGGTGGACCAAGGGGAGCAGTTGATGTCGCCTACCTTGACTTCAGCAAAGCTTTCGATACTGTTCCACATAGAAAATTGATTAATAAGCTGGGTAGGATCGGGTGGGTCAGACGTTGGTCAACTGGGTTGCAAACTGGTTGACGGGCAGAAAACAGAGAGTGGTGGTAAATGGTATACAGTCAGAAGAGATACAAGTCACAAGTGGGTACCTCAGGGATCAGTCCTGGGGCCAGTCCTCTTCAATATCTTCATCAGTGACATTGCAGATGGACTGGAGGGTAAGGTTTGTCTGTTTGCAGATGACACCAAGACCTGCAACAGAGTAGATGATCCAGATGGGGTGGGCAGAATGAGAAGAGATCTGGATAAACTAGCAAAATGGTTAGAAGAGTGGTAATTGGGGTTTAATGCAAAGAAGTGCAAGATCATGCACATAGGGAAGAGAAACCCTGAAGCCACCTATAGGCTGGGAGGAGTTGCTGGCAGTTACAAAGGAAAAAGAGACTCGGCGTCATCATCACCAATGACCTGAAATCATCCAAGCAGACCACTAAAGCAGTAGGTAAGGCTGGGGGATGTTAGAGGTGTATTAGTAGGGTATCACAAGTGGAAGAGGAGGTAATAATCCCTCTTTACAAGACACTGGTTAGGCTCCATCTGGAGTACTGCGTGCAGTACTGGAGGCCACACCTTCACAAGGACATTAACTAGATTGAGGCAGTCAGAAGGGCAACCAAAATGTTAAAGGGACTGCATCAGAAAACATATGAGGACAGATTAACGGAGCTCAATATGTATACCCTAGAGCAAAGGAGGGAGAGGATATGATCGAAACATTCAAACACCTTAAGGGCATTAGCAAGGTGAAAGAGCCTAACATGTTTCAATATAAGAAAATAGCAGGACAAGAGGACACAGCATGAGATTAGAGGGAGGCCGATTAAGGGGTAAAGTGAGGAAGTTCTTTTTCACAGAAAGGGTGGTGGATGCATGGAACGGCCTACTTCAGGAGGTGGTGGATATGAATACAGTGCAGGGCTTCAAACAGGCATGGGATAGGCATAAGGGAGCAATACAGACAAGTATGAATAGATAGGCCATTGACAGAGCAAGGCCAATGGCACATTTATAAGGTAGAAAAAGAAATGGGCAGACTGGATGGGCCTTGCGGTCCTTATCTGCCATCAACTTCTATGTTTCTGTGTTATAGTTGCAGGTGAGTAACCCTCACTTCAGTCATGCAGACAGCGTTGGGCATTTCTAGGCACCAGCACCATGGTCTCAAAGGTGTTGCTTCTCATGGGGTCCTCTAACATCTGTCTCTAAGACCAAAGTGTGTGGCTGTATGGAGAAAATATTCTTGAACAACTAGTTATGGTAAGTAAAATTCCTCTTATAGCCAATTAAAGAAACCTATCTAAAACCCTAGGTAAGAAACAAATTTCATGAAGACTTTCTGACCTTTCAATTTTTTGGCATCACAGTGTCATCAACACAGCAGAAATGGTTATTTTATCTTATTTGTCACTTGCAGGCTGATACTGAGATGCTATACATGAAGCTGGATTCCATTCAAATTGATGTTCTAGTATCAAACAAACTCACCATCCCTGGAGGTAAGCCTGGCAGCGAGTGTATCCACATGTACCTGAGCAAAGCTCAGAGTAAAGCTTCTCTGAGCCAGTCACTGCAACAGCAGCTGTAGTAGTCCAGGAGCTTAGAAGTACTTGCCAATGGTCCAGCTCGGTGACTTCCAGTTCAGGCTGGTGGACACCAAGGTGCATTCTGGATGGAATAAGTTCAGTGAGGAGAAAGCTGAGCAGGGCTTCATTTGACTCTATTTTGGAACTATTTTAGTTTCCAAAATAAGGTAAAATCTTTAAAATAAAACAGGAGGAAATCTTTCCTTCCAAAAGAAAAAGAATATTAGATAGCATTATTTTGCATGCATGAAATTCAAAACTGGTTGTTTTTTTAAGTTTTTTTAAATAGTTTTATCAATTTCAAAAATTGATTATCATAGGCTACTGACTTCCAAATGTGGGATCTATGGAGTAGCTTGACTTATTAAAACTGTAAGGATGACTTTCATATTTGGGCCCATGGAGTTTTTGACTTTACCGAAAAATATTAACTGGGCTGCCAAATGGCCCTGCTGCAGCACATGGCACTACCAAGCTGGTGACCTGGGTTTCGACTCAGTAGCCAGCCAAGCAGCCAGAGGAGGTCGGGAAGCACTGACCCACAGCCGCACTCCCAGCAGGGAGAGGGATAGCACTAGGTTTTGGCACCACATCGACTTCTGTGGAAGGCCAGGTAGTTTGCTCCTCCACAGCAAATTGTCTTCTCGTGTGTGGTTGCCAACAATCAGACATTACCAGGTGCCATGGGAAAGAGGTGGTGAGAAACCAGGCTGTAAATCCCACCACTATCAAACTTATAGCCAGTGGCACCGTGGGGCTCTCACCATGGACCCATCCGGACAAGATTGGTGGGATTAGTATCAGACGAGGTTGGGTGTCTCCATGGAGCATAGCTCTGGGCCTGAGGTCTGGTGGATGGTAGGAGATGATGAAAATGTTATATGAAAAGCAAACATATATCTGTAGTAACTTAAATTTTGGTGCGGAACACCTGGGTGAGAACTCCATTTTGTCTGGCATGAAGTCATATCATCTCTGACGCCCAGTCAGAGAACGAGACAGCTGAGGGATTGGTGCCATGAGTGGGAGTGGATGGGAAGTGGTATCAGGAATGGCAGAGTGTTTAGCAAAGCCATGTGTTAAGAGTGTAGAACTGTGAAGTAGTAGAACCTTATTCATGTGCTGCCAGAAACACTCACTGTATGACCTTGTGCAAATCTCTTGACCTCCCTTTGCCTAGTCTTTCCCAGTTGTAAGATGACATAGAAGCATAAGCACAATTGAAATGAGACATTGTACCTCAGCACAGCTGTGTTGGTTACACAATAAACAGAACATAGACTACAAGTAAAACCCCAAGTTGAGACCATACAAATTACACAGTCTGTGACATTTGAATGTTGCTAGAAAAAAAAAAAAAAACAAGCATTGGTCAATGCCAAATGTTGCATGCTTGCATTTGTTGTGTATTTGTTGGACCTAGATAATGCAGCATTTAAAGGGCATAGAAAATGCAGCAGTTAAAATTTACAAATTAATAAAACCATTTATAAATTGTCATGATTGTGAAATTGAGAGATTCACACATAACGTTGTTTTCTTAGATTGCGACTTGTGTCCCTTGTGATTGGGCAAGGACTTCAAGAAACAAGCATTTGTCAATGCTGTATATTCACTGTTGGTATTGCTGCTGTACTGGGTCTTGCACACATTTTTACTATATATTGACCAGGTTGGAACAAATAAGAAGCAATGTCTCATTTTAGTGGTATCCTGCTTTTACACATTGCTGGATTGTAATTACAAAGAATAGGGCAGCTGAGAGGTAATATCTACTATTAAGTGGGCTCCCAGATTTTGACCCAAAATGTCCAACAGTCTTTTATGACCTGACATTATGATTAAGACAGGTGGAATGTTTAAAATCTCATCCAAAGGTGATTTCTCTGTGTGACTATGGGAGCAAGTTTCAGAGGGATTTGAAAATGACACCTGCCATGTTCAGGAGGTGGGGTAACACAAGGGTGTGTTGAACATTAGTGTCCAAAATCTGCAAAAATAAAGTTGTGAGTAAACACTGGAACAATTCAGTGTTTCCTCATAACAGTTGTTCACATTTTCACCCCAGTTTGTCAACATATTGAGGATAGTGTATGAGCAATCAAACATAACAAGGCTGTTTTCTATTGAGAGGTTTCTGTGGTAACAGGAGACCTTGAGAGTGCAGCTCAAGAGGTCTGGTTACCACGGAAATTCGAGATTAGAAAACAGCCTTGTGTATGATTGCTCATACGCTATCTTTTATAGTGTATGGGCAACCATAAATTCATGACTGTGCCCTTTTTTCAGCATCACTCTTTTCCGTGGCCAGCTGTCACTGCTGCGGCCATTTCATGAAGACCAGAGGTTTATACAACGTGCATGCACAAAGATGTTCGAGTTGTTGTGCTGCAGTTGCTACGTATCTAGTGCAAACACAACAAACAAAATAATGTAGCTCCTGCAGCACAACAACGTTATTCTAGGTATGAATTTCTACCTGGAATAATGTTTTCCCATACACTGTAATCTTTTCATGGCCACCTTCTAGGTATGGCAGGTGTCATTTGTAAAACAATGGCGAAATGTCATTTTGCGCTACAATATGAAAACACATTTGGGGTAGAGTTTGACTGTCACAGTCATGAAGTGGTGTGCAAAATGGCTATGTTAAAATCTGGGTTCAGAATACTGAAAATTACTATGGTTATGAGTGCAAGTTGAAAATGTCATCATGCATTCATAACTTTGTTGTTTTTAATATTTTATCCAAAATTTTCAACATAGCCCTCTCATGACCCCACCTCATGAGCAAGGGTGGAGAAAAGTTTCAAATTGTGCCCGAAAGGTAATTTCCGCTACAAGTGTTTAAACACATTTGGCCAGGATTTGAAAATGGCAGCTGTCACATTCATGAGGAGGTGTGAAAAATGGCTATGTTGAACAGTTGGAGTCAAAATATTGAAAATTACCACAGTTAGGAGTGTCGTTGAAAATGTTCAGTGTAGGTTCATAACTTTGTTGTTTTCTAATACTTTTATGCCAGATTTTCAACATAGCCTTCTCATGACCACACATAGCCTTCTTATGACCCCACCTCGTGAGAAAGGGCAGAGGAAGCTTTCAAATCCTGCCCAAAAGGTGATTTTGTGCCACAAGTGCAAAACACAATTTGGCCAGGATTTAAAAAATGACAGCTGTCACATTCATGAAGTGCTGTGAGGAAGTGGCTATATTGAACATCTGGGGTCAAAATATTGAAAATGTTCAAAGTTACAAACCTGCGTTCATAAATTTCAATGCAGGCTCATAACTTGTTACTTTTTAATATTTTACTCCAAATTTTCAACATAACCTTCTTATGACCCCACCTCATGAACAATGGTAAAGAAAATGTTCAAATCTTGCCTGAAAGGAATTTTGTGCAGCGATTGTGAAATCACCTTTCGAGACAGATTTGCCCAATTTCACTGTCATTGTTTATGAGGGGTCCCAAAAACACGTTGAAACATTAGGTAAAAATATTTAAACATGACCAAGTTATGATGACAAGTTCAAAACCCATTAAAACCCATTGAAATACATTGAACCACATACCTGACTTCCTCAGTTTGCCGTCTGGGATTGAAGAGTGAAGATGTGTCTACAGGCCAGAGTAGACAGCGTTGGACCCCCACTAGGTAAGCAAGGGCTTGGGAGGGTGTGGGGTGGTAGGTGCTGAGTAGGATGATCAGGTGGGGACAGTAATGGCAGTGGCAACAGACATAAATGGAATGTCTTCATTTTACAGGGTATATTTTACATTAAAAACAAATCTTTATTTCCAGTACCGATACTGGGGATTGGCCACCCATTGTTAGTGTTATGTTTGGCGGCACTGGGAGTGGGCTTCCAGTGTTGCACAGTCAAAACAGGCAGGGTGGGGGTAGCGGATTAGGCATCCCCATGCGGAAAAAGAAAATGCATCAGGAGAGATTGAGGAAGGTTATCTTTATGTTTGGTGGCACCAGATTGGGCTCACTGGTGTCTCGTGAGGGGTCCATTATGTTTGGTGGCACCGGAGGTGGCTCCTTAGTATCACACAATGAAAATGGGCTGGGTGGGGGGTTGTAGCCAGCACCGGGATGCTGTTGAGGGGGAGGGACCACAGCAGGCTGATCATAACAAATCAGCTTTGCTTGCTGGGCAGCATTTTGTAGAGCAAAGGAAGCCACCCTATGACTGGTCTGTCTCTCTCCTTTCAACTATACAAAGTTTCTGCCTAGCAAGCAAGAACAAGCATCATGATCAAGTCTCGCTGATGATTGGTGTGACACTGACAGTTCCCTTGCAGACTGGTTTGCATTGGTCAGACAGTGTCACACCTCTCAAACTCCTCTCATAACAAAATGTTCCCAAAGTGCACACAGTGAATATAAAAAGAAAGACAATGGCAGAGAGTGAGCAAGATTAGAAAGCAAATTCAGTATTCTGATGCTGAAATAGGTAAAGGAGGGCACAGCCCCAAACCCTCACAGTTCAGCCTTTACAAGCAATCCTATTTACCCTGATGCCTGAGTACGTATATCTGTTGAGCCTTGTTTATTAACTCATTCTTACATGGGTGGTCATTTTGTGTCAGGTTAAGCAATGAATGGTTGGACTTCATACAAAGCTACTGGAGTGAATTAATGCTGTAATGACCAAAATGCTTTCAGTCTAGTGTTCAAAGAGCAGGTAAGTAGAGTAACACAGCTTCCTATATAAAGTAATAACGGAGTGTAGGAACATGTTAGAAAATCTGTTTTACTTGCTTTTACCATGTATGAGACTACATTAATCCTTTAAGTTGCAAGTACTGCATCATGGATATACAAATAATATGTGTTGTGCAACAACTTCCAAGAATCAAGCTTCACTATTGATTCCCACTTATGGGTCTGCGCCAGAGGAACTAGGAACCCCTGGAATCAAAACTTTGCCAAGGGGTCAGCCACACTACTGGGCATGGCATCTGCTCATCCCACACATGGTTACATGCACCAGCCAGTAACCATTACCAGCTCCCTCACTAACCTCATTTCTGTTCTTCCCACCATCGATTGCAGACTGTGGAGCGTGGTGCTCTATTTGCCTCACCACTGCATTTTCTATCCACATCATCATAATTTTTCTTAATTTGCGGTGTCACCTGTGTTTGTTTTTTAATGCAGTGTCAAGTCTGACAGAAGAGGGGCCACGCTCACGGAAGAAAGCCTGACAGCCACCCATTATGCGTTATTGCACCTGTGGGAAAATAATGGCTGCTGCCGACTGGCATCATACCTGATGCTGTGCCCCCACCCCATTTCTGAGAGATCAGACCTGAGTAGCCTGTATTGGACTAGAGCCTGACATGGATGTATGCAGTGCGTGCTTATCCATGAACCACTGTACCCTTGAGAACCACGTGTTGAGGTGTGGGTCATCCGAACCCCACCTTCGGAGGCAGGCCTCACACGTGCGTCCAGAGAACAGGTCACTAGGCCTTTCTCTTGGGCCTCTTACAGGATCTTTGATTCCATGGAAGTACAGAGTTTTCCTTGACTTCACTGTGCTGAGGCATTGGAGACTCCAGTGAATGGGTTAATTGGACAGTCGACTCCAACAAGGCGGTAACTGTGAACCCTCCACAGTCTGCCTTCCCTGAACAGCAGATGTCCCTGTGGTGAGGCCACAGCTGTATGCTCAGCATACACTTGTGGAAACCTCAGTGTTGTTCTCTGGCATTGCCCTGCTGTTGTCACTGTTCGCAGTGACAACATGGCAGATAACACCCAGGATGCCAGGCCTTCTCTTGACACTGTTGTCAGGGTCAGAAGAAGGACCAGTATGAAGGTTGCTGTCTGCACTGTTCAGATGTTGTTACTGTCCATGGTTTCACTAGTGGCACCGAGGAGGGTGACAACTCAGGACACAGTGACAGACATGACAACAACCATAGTGCGGTCCTGGGTCTGGCTCTGGGCAAGGTGCTGAAAACAGTGTTGTCCCAGAGGTTGTCCTCGACTCTGGTGTCACCGGCGACACAAAAGAGGGTGATGGCTCTAGGCGCGGTGTCGAAATTTGCACCAAGCATGGTGTCGGCTATGATGATGGGGATGACTATATCTCTGAGGCTGTCACGGTCCTGAGCCCAGTGCCAGACTCAGCAGTAACTCAGGGTCAGATGGTGGCCTGAAGATGAAGTCTGGACTGAAACCATTGAATGCCTTCGCCACTGGTGAGGACCTGGGTCACCCTGTGGAACATGTATGGCTCCACTCTCCACTAGGGGGTCCCCATGGGCACTGATCAGGTCACTCCTTGGATGTGGGAGGACACTCTTCAGGTGACTCTTTTAGGTTCTTACCTTGGGCAAGGCCCTATGCAGTTTGCAGCCCAGTACGAGGCCCAAGACACTTGGAATCTCAACCCCTTCTAGAGGGCCTCATCGATTCCTGGAAAGGATGCCCTTGTTGATAGGCCCTGGCGGTGTATTCTAACATGGCAACAATATGAGGCATGGGTCACTGCTTTAGACGATTGGTATAGGGAGTCAGACAAGGCCTAGTCCAGGTCCTTCTCTCCGTACCAACCCTGCCTGGATGCAGCATCTCATCTCCATCAGCGTCCTTCAGTAAGGACAAGTTATCTGTTCACGCCCTTCTGTTGCTGCATGCAGCTTGTACCGTTGATTCATGGAGGAGATGAACCAGGAAGACCATACAAGCTGCAATCTGGTAACCCTGCCTTTGAGACTCCTTGGAATTCCCAGCATCAACACTGTAGATCTTACTTCAAGAGGGCTTCTGTAGTAGGTCTTCACATATAGGACTGCTCCCCTGGCGTCAGGTTCAAACGGCAAACTTGTAGCTAGCAATCATCAGCAGGGACTGCCCCCAATGTCAGGTGATGTGACGTCAGCCTGACTATAAAAGGCGATCCGCACCACCCTCAGTTCTTTCCCGCTGTCACTTCAGTTCGTTCAACAGGCGTAGTAGAACAGTGATCAGTTGCCCGCTTAGTATTCAATGTTTTTCGTCTTCTTCTGTACTATTTCTACAAATTTTTGAAACAAGTATATGTCGTCTCATCTTAAAAGAAGTGCTCCAAGTACAGCACTCAAATCCCACACGGGACAACCACTCCACTGCCTCCTCTGCCTGGGGCCAAAGCACAACTTGGCCAAATGTGCTGTTGCCAAGGGTTCAACCAGGCCACATGGACCATGAGCCGAGACACCAGGGCCCTGGCTACCAATGGCTGGTTTCTATGGAAAAAGCTCCAGGAACTTAGTGAGAGGTCATCGTCACCGGCCCTGGAAAAAGAAAAATAAGGACAAGGAGAAGCACCAGGAGAGAAGCCAATCACCGCAAGGGAGACCCCCCACTTCCAGAACCGTGAGTACCACTCTTTAACGGGCACTCCATCTGCTACTGCGGGCCAGACGCCTTCTCCCCTTCCTGCCAGGGTGTGTGGGTAGCTGGGGTTGCCTCTCTCGAGGTCTCAGTTCTCCACTCGTAGCACCACCCGATAGAGTCACCCTCCAGCTCTGCCGCTGGGCGCAGTCCAGACCAATAAGCCTGACTGTGGCCCCTTCTTCTGCAGCCAGCCGGTCGCGACTGGTAAGTCGGACGACAGACCCTCCATCGACCGCACAGTCGCATCTACTCTCCCATCAGGCTCAGTTGAGGACCCCGACACCAGGACGAGTGTGTCTCGTGGGGACACTTCATCCCTGCCAGTCTCTAACCCGGGATCTCCACCCTTTCCCGACCTTTCCCTTCCATCGGGATTGCTCCTAGACCTGTCGTTGGGTCTCTTCCAGAGCTCCCCTTCACCTGGTTCTTTTCCACTGCTGGATCCCTCCTCCCTCCTCCCAGGGGTCCATCATCGGACCAGGATCTTTCAGGTATGGACCCCCCTCGGGA
The DNA here is from genome assembly GCA_016271365.2 of Neoceratodus forsteri. Taxonomy (NCBI): domain Eukaryota; kingdom Metazoa; phylum Chordata; order Ceratodontiformes; family Ceratodontidae; genus Neoceratodus; species Neoceratodus forsteri. Next base: position 246,135,701 of record CM028136.1, read on the forward strand.
CCCTTGGACCCTACACCTGATCCCTGCCGCTGCCCAGTGGCCTTCTGTACCTCCCGGCCGGGCCTCAATCCCTCCTGCTGGATGCTCTGGCGGTGCGCCTGGGGCCTGACCCCATGTTCTGCCACCAGGCAGCCCTCTGCCGGACCCTTCTCATCTGGCCGGGCCCTGTGTGTCCCACCGGGCCTACCTGACACCTGAATACCCGATGCCTGGATATCCGTTGTCCGGCTACCCACCATCAGGTTATCCTTTGTGGTTTGCAGGGTACCAATACCTCTACTGGCATCATCCCACTTACCCACCCTGGGCTGGGTATCCCGGGTACCAGCCTCCACCTCCTTCTCTCACCACCACCACTGACCTTGAAACTGTCCGGTGTGGTGGCAGGATTCTAGGGCGTAACTCCTTACAGAACTTAGGCAGTCCCTAGCCACTTGGAGGAATTCCTCTACCCAAGCACCACCTCCTACTCCAGTTCCTTTGGGACGTGCTGCTAGTTCTCTTCTGGTGGGTGACACAGGGATGGATCCCTCCCTTCCCAGTGGGTGGATCCCTTGGGTTTGGATTGGACTCAAATATTGACCTCCTCTGAACCTCATTTACGGTCAGACTTCATCCAAAAGATCTCAAAATCCCTCCAGAGGATCCTTCTTTTGGGGATCTCTTGAGAACTATTCAAACAGCAAGGGCTGGCCATCCAAGGAGGTAGATCCACAGTGAAAAGGCTTGCTGAACATTTGGACTTGTCCACCACAGACCCTCTACCCATCCCCCTTGGATGGGCCCACATGAGGATCTAGTTTCCTGTCTGGCAACAGCCTTCTTCCATACCAGCTGTCTCCAGGAAGGCTGATAGAGACCTACTTTTTCCCGGAAGGGATTGCTCACTGACTTCTCACCCAAAAGCCGACTCTATGGCCATCACAGCCACGCATGACCTCTCGACTTAGCCTAAACACTTTAGTTCCTCCCCACCAGACAAGGACTCAAGACTACTTGACTAGTTCAGTAGGAAGATCTACTCCGCCCACCTCCTCGCCCATCCAGTTACTGAACTATGTGTCCCACATGGAGGCTTTCAGAAGTCCTCTCTCTCATAACTGGAGAGGGACCTTCAGGACATCTCTGATGAAAACCTCAGGGCTAAATTGCTGGACAAGGTTTGCATGAATAAATCTTCCTGCATTCATGCATTCTGGGCTGCTATAAATCTGTGGACTCTGTGGCTTGGGCTGTGGCCTTGGGAATCTGCCTTGGCACCTAGCATGGCTGCACCTCGCAGGTTTGGTACAGGATGTTCAGTCATCCCTCTTGGGCACCTTTCAGGGTACCGTCCTCTTTGGCAGCAACGCAAAAGACTTTATTACAGGGCTGCAAGAGAGTGGTAGGTCCCTCAGAGGCGTCGCTCCATGTATCGGACGGGCCAAAAGAAACAGCCCTTTGTCGCCAAAGAAGATGGAACAAGAATCAGAACGGCGTCAAAGCAAAAGAGCTTTCCACTGGCTCTGAGCCCAAGCTGCTAGGCTAAGTTCACCAAAGCAGCCTCTGGAACCAAAGCTCCACTCCCCTTGGTGTCCTGACCCACTTCCCTCCTCCCACTACCTCCATCCCCTCAGAGGAACCAGTAGGAGGGAGGTTGCGCCTCCACTTGGAGGGTGGAAGGCCATCCCGCAGCCGTATGGGTTCTTCAGCTTATACAAAGAGGTCACTCAATCGAGGTTCCTGGAGATTCCACCTCCAAAGCCTCTGGGAAGGTCCTTTTTACCCGTCGGGTCAGATCCTCATCATCCATCAGAAATCCAGGCCCTGCTACAAAAGCGGCCATAGAACCCTTCCCACCAAACCAGCTAGGAAGGGATTCTGCTCCCATTTCTTCCTAGTCCCAAAAGGCGGGGATCTTGACCTATCCTGGATCTCAACACGCTCAGCCTCTTCGTAGAGTACAAGAAGTTCTGCATGCTGACTCTTCAGGAACTCCTGCCCTGCTCCCATCAAACACATGGATGTGCTCCTGGATATGTAGGATGCTTACCTTCATATCCCCATCCTCCTGCCCCACCGCTGCTTTCTTGATTCTCCTTCCGGAGAACCATTTCCAATTCAAGGCACTCCCCTTTGTCCTGTCCTCAGCGCCCCAGGTTTCACCAAGTGCCTAGCGGTGGTAGCAGCATTTCTCCACCCGGGTCATATATGTGTTCCCATACCTGGACGACTGGCTCTTTTCAGCCCATCCCGGACAGCCTGAAGGAGTCACTCTCCTTCACTCTGTTCTGTTTGCCCAGTTGGGCATTTCGATCAACCGTCCCAAATCTCAGCTAGTACCCTCTCAGCACCTCCAATTTATTGGAGCAGTACTGAATACAGTCCAGAGCAAGCCCTTCTTACCCTTAGATTGGGACTGAGACCTTGGCTTCTCGGGCCACTTTGGTGGCAAAGCTCGATGGACCCAGTGCCTCGGTGCTCCATCTTTTGGGTCTTATGACAGCGGCCATTCCTACTGTCCCCTGGCCATGCTGCACATGATGGTTATCCAGTGGTCTCTTGAGGTCCAGTGGGATCCAGCGATTAGATGACATAAATCCAACTGGTCATGATCTCCAGTAGCCTTCAGAAAGATCTCCTTTGGTGCAGGACCTCACTAACTTGGTGGTGGGGCCCCCTTCCACTCTCTGGCTCCCTCCCAGGCCCTCTACTTGGTTTCCTCTGATACAGGTTGGGGGCCCACTTGGGGGATCACAGAACTCAAGGTTAGTGGTCTCCTCAGGAGCAGAATCTTCACATCAACATCCTGGAGACCAGAGCAGTTCTATGTGTTCTCAGGCCTTCCAGTCGTTACTCCTTCCAGGAACACTTCTTGTCCAGACAATGTGGCGACCATCTGAGTCACCTCAACAAACAGGGAGGTACCCAGCCATACCCTCTTTGCAGGGAAACAATGAGGTATGGTATTGGGCTATTCAACACGACCTGTTTTCTGACAGCAGTCCATGTGCCAGGCGTTCACAACATCCTGGCCAACAGTCTCAACCGATCAGTGGCCAGGGCTCACGAGTGGGAATTAAAACAGGAGGTAATTAGAGACCTGTTTCTTGGTGGGGCCAGCCAGACCTAGATCTGTTCGCCTCCCCATTCAATGCAAACTACCCAACTTTTGCTCGCTTATTCCGGGCATGGTGCTTTTAGCGAGATGCACTGTCTTTCTCCTAGACAGGAGGTTTCTATACACATTTCCTCCCTTTCCTCTCATTCAGAAGGTTCTGTTGAAACTCCAGGCAGAGGGCCCACTTGATTTTGATTGCCCTCTGTGGCCTGGCAGATTTGGTTCCCACTGTTGCAACAACTAGTTCTAGAACCACCGGTCCTTCTGCCACTGTCTCACGACCTTCTGTCTCAGAAGCAGGGCACCCTGGCACATCCGAGTCTTCAGTCTCTCCATCTTCATGCATGGCACCTGTGGACATAGCGGTTTCGCTATGGAGTTTCCTCTCAGGTTGCTCAGGCCTGGTGGAAGCCAGAAAACCCTCTACCAGATCCACCTATGCCCGAAGTGGAAGGATTTTCTATCTGGGCCACAGCCAAAAGCTTGGACCCTTTTGCTTACTCACCTCCCAGGTGTTAGAGTACCTCTTACATCTTTCGGAGTTGGGCCTTAGTTACTCCTCTATTAAGGTCCATCTCTCTGCGGGGTCAGCCTACCACCTTCCGGCAGAGGGCAAAACCCTAGCACAACTAGAGGGTTCCAAAACTTTCTTGAAGGGTATCCTTCATCAAACCTCAGTCCGGAATCCTGTCCTCCCTGGGATCTTAATTTATGCTGGAGAAACTTATTTTGCCCTTTTGAACCAGCAGCAAGTTGTGATATGTGCCCTTCCTGTCCTGGAAGATGCTGTTTTGGTTGCAGTTACTTCATCTCATGGGGTTTCAGAGCTTCAGGCCTTTGTTTGCAGAGAGCCTTATTTGATTTTCCACAAGGACGGGTTGTCCTGAGGACTAATCCTTCTTTTCTTCCGAAAGTCATTTGGAACAACTCTCAACCAGAGTGTTGAACTGCTGGTCTATTTTCCTCAACATCCCAATGGGTGGAATATCTTTTGCACACCTTGGATGTGCATCGGATTTGAGGTACTATGCCCCCGGACTAAGGAGGTTTGAAAGTCGAGACCAACTCTTTGTGGCCTTTGCTCCCCAGTGACAGGGCAAAGCTATCTCTAAACAGATTATTTCTAGGTGGCTGGCTCACTGTATTCACTACACTTACCAGAAATACGGAAAAACTCTTCCGGGGGCAGTTAAAGGCCACTACACCAGAAGCGTGGCCACTTCTACCACTTTTTTCAGGAATGTGTCCACTGCAGAGATCTGTGCAGCTGCCACTTGGTCTTCTGTCCACACCTTCAGTAAGCACCACAGTATGGACATTGCCTCTAGGCGTCGAACTGGTTTCGGCCTTGCAGTTTTGCAAGGTCTTCTGTCTTAAGGCAGATCCTTAGTTGGCAGACATCTTCCTCCTCCTGGAAACTCATCTCCAACTCCTCCTTTTTGTTAGACTGCTTGAAATTCAGTCCTGTATGTGAAGACCTACTGCAGGAACCCTCTCAAAGTAAAGGTATAGCAGTTAAGTAAGAACTTACGTAACAGTAGATCTTCAGAGAGATTCCTGCAGTAAATCTAATTTCCACCAGCTTTCCCCAGCTCCTGAGTTCTTCCTTTTTATCCTGTCTAGTCCCTGGTCTAGCCAGGGCACAGGAATCCCAGGAGTCATTACTCCTATCTTTCTGCTATCCTCTCTCTAGGTCTCTGGTGGAAAGAACTGGAGGACCGGCATGGGACCGCCCCTTTTATAGTCGGGCTGGATCGAAGGCGCACCTGACGCCAGGGCAGTCCCCGCTGATGATTGCTAGCTACAAGTTTGCCGCTCGAACCTGGACGCCAGGGCACAGTCCCATATGTGAAGACCTACTGCAGGATCTTTCTCAAAGATCTACTATTATGATAAGTTCTTACATAACTGCTATTTATTCCTCCTTGGCCTTGGGCCACGGAAGAAGCATCTACTAGGGCAGTGTGGAGACATCCCTTCCCAATCCAGCCATCCCCAGGGACCCCTCACAAGGTATCACACACCTACAGGGTACGTGGATGTAGTACTTCATCCATCTTGGGGCTTGCAGTACTGTAGACCCCATCAGGCCACAGTACCTCACACGTGAATGACATCCAGAGGCAGATTCTGCACAGACGGATGCTCTTGGGAAGAAGGCTTTTCCTCAGCATGCCTCCCCTCAAATTGCATCAAGCACATATTGTGACTATAACTGCTACCTGTAGGTTGCAGCTGCACAGCCTGTTAGCTGCACTGCCACCAAGCAATGCTATTAGGCAGGTCATTGACCTTTTGCTTGTGGTCTGGAGGTAGCATGGCACCAGTCAAAGGCATCTACAATGTCAGCAATGTGGCCTCCAGACTGGTAGGAACTGTCTACATTAGACAGATGACATGGCTTTGTCTCTCCGACTGGCACCTTTGGCCCAGTGTGAGGTGCTTAAATCACATTTCCAAGGGGTTCACATCTTCTCTCCTAGGGTCAGGTGGGAACTTTTGGAAACCCTCTTGCTCCTGTGCACAGGAGTCCCCACCTGGCCCTGACCAGTCTAATGTCTCACCAGACCTATAAGGAGCTCCTGTCCTCAGGTGTTCTTCCCCACATAGAGGACTAAAGGTATGTTTCCTCAGGGTCTCTGGGCGCTCATCATGATAGTGCTGGCTGGCACCACATAGCGCCATGGCATCTCAATTATACTCTCTATGGAACAGTTGTTTTAAATAAAAAGGTTAGGGACCAATTGCTGGGTTCTCACTCCACCAACAAAAATAAAACTCAGAACTCAAACTTGGGGTAATGGTTCCTTTTAGGGCTCTTATACCATTTAATTGCAGGGTTCCCAGGGCTCAATCCTGGTACCTTTTCTCTTTTCTTTATTTTTAAATTCCATTTCAAAAACTTGTAAATCGTCTGAGGGGTGGAGTTTTTTATTTTTTATTTTGTTTATTTATGTTGGTTAAGTTGAGATTATTTGGTTAATTTTATGTTGTTATTTTGTTAAGATTTATTATTTTAGTGTTTGGGGTTTATTGTTTTGTTTTACTTGTTTAGTAGTGACATGTGTCGGCCTTTAGTCCCCAGTGATGTGTATCCTCCTCCTCCTCCTCTCTTCCGCCTTCTGCCCTTTTTATCTCCTCCTCCCTTCAATTTGATACATACCAGCACTGTAGAGCATTGGGAATTGTTTGTAGGAGAGTGAGGAGAGCAGGGTGCTAACAGGAGGATGAATGAGAGGCCACCGATCGGGGCCGGGTTAAGTCCAGAAGGCGCCTGGGAGAAATGGAATCAGATCGTGGTTTGCCATGTCTGGTGCCCATACCAAGGGCATTACTGAATTCAGTAGGCAGATAGGCCTGACGAGCCTCGAGGTTCGTCCAACTCTCGGCGGTGTTATGCAATGCCAGGTCCATCAGGAATATGACGCATTGTGCCAATCTTGTTGGCTCGGTGGACTGGCTTGCATTACGAGACCTGGCTGGAGGAAAATCAGGCCCATATTGGAGAGCCATGACTCCAGCCGGTGCTGTGATACACCATGAATTGGACCCTGGGGGTTGCAGTCTGTTTTAAGACTGGACTGGGCCCTCACGAGTGTGGTTGTGGGAGAGGTGGAGTCCTTTGAGTGCACAGTAGTAGCGGGTGTTGGCGTTGAATCGTACTCATCTACCGTCCACCGAGAGATGGGAAACGCTTCTTACAGGAAGTAGCAGACTTCATCGTCGACATGTCATTTGAGTCGCCCAGATTGATGGTTCTGCCACTTCAACGCCTGAGTTCGACGATGAACTTTCGCTAACTTGGTAATCACTTCCTCAATTAATGTCTTCTTTGGGCCTCCACAGATAGTTTCCACTGCTACTCATAAATCTGGGCATTCTCTGGACTTAGTCTTTCTCCTGGGGATTGATCGTCCGACTTGGGGTGGAACCAGTCACCTGGTCAGACCACTACACTGTGAGATTCAGTTTTGCATCCCCTGAGAAGGCCTTCCCTGTGGAGATGGTCAGGTACCGCCCTTACGGGATATTACTTCCCAAGGCCTTGCGGCGGTCCTTGACCTCAGTCCCCGTGTTGGCGAGCAGTAATCCAGAGACTTTGGTGTTGGCCTATAATACGGCTGTTACAATGGCTCTGGATCTTATTGCTCCTGTTTGTGCTCCCTGTCCCTTCACCCCAAGTCCCCTTGGTTTGATGGGACATTGAGGAGATGCTTGGAGACAGGGTGAAGGTTAGAGCGGTGCTGGGCAAGTCCGCCTTGAAACCGACCACCTTAGATTGATGGAACATTATTCAGTCTATCGATCTACAATCACCCATAAGAAGGCAGAATTCCTGTCCAGGGAGATTGCAGTTGCTCCGGAATCGACCGGCTCAACTACTTGAACTGTAGACAGACTGTGCAACCCAGCCTGCCTGCAAGTTCAAAAAGCCTTTATGCAATTAGAGTGTGAGGAGCTCAGCTTGTTACTTTGCAACTAAAGTGGCCGACATCAGGGCGGTTGCATCCAGCAATCTCTAAGGGTGATGCTGTGGACCAGTCCGAGTTCACAGTGCCTCAATTCTCTTGGAGTTCCTTCAGTTGGCCTGATTTTGTGGCTGTTATGAGAATCATCCATAGTGTGCATCCCACAAGCTGTAGTTTGGATCCTGGACCGACTCCTAATTTTGGGCTGTAGTGATATCATCAATCCAGTCCTAGTGCAAATAGTCTGGTGCTCCCTGAGTCGGGTGAGTTCCCTAGCTCCCTGAAAGAGGCAGTGGTGACACCTCTCTTGGAAAGCTACCTTGGACTCAGACTGTTTCACAAACTACAGACCTATCTCTAACCTTCCCTTTATTGGGAAGGTTATTGAGAAGATAGTGGCAGCCCAATTAGAGGACCATTTAACCATCCATAACATCTACGAATCCTTTCAATCCAGTTTTCGTAAAAGACATAGCACTGAGCCTCGCTGGTTGGTGCTTAATAATCTTCTGAGGCGAGATCAGAAGAGATGTTCCATTCTAGTTCTCCTTGATCTCTTTTCAGTTTTTGACACTGTGGATCACTTGGTGTTGATAGCATGCCTGAAGCAGATTTGTGGAATTTAGAATCGTTCTACAATGGTTCACCTCATTCCTCACTGGGAGATCACAAAGAGTTGTGTCGGGGTTTTTCCTCTGGCTCAACTTCTTTGTTGTGTGAGTACTCCTCAGGGTTCAGTGCTGTCTCCCATGTTATTACAGGTGTATATGCCCTCGGAGACATTATAAGACAGTATGGGCTGAGGTTTCACTGCTATTCAGATGACACCCAACTATACCTGTCTTTTGCACCTGACCAGGATGGAGCTCTCTCGGTGTTTAAAACTGTCTGGAAGAAATCCAGGATTGGATGGATTCTAGTTGATTGAAGTTGAACTCAGAAGACAGAGGTTTGGTTGTGGACCTGGGTTGTCAGATAGAGAGGTGCATGTTGGCAGCTCTCTGGAATTTTTCCTTGGTGGCGTTCACTTCCGACCTTTGAGCGAGGTCGTAACCTAGGGGTTGTCTTAGGCGACAGACTAACACTACACTCTCAAAGTGTCAGCGGTTGTCAAGACTTCCTTTTACCATCTTAGGAATATTGCCAGGGTTAAGCACCTTGTTCCGTCTGACACTCTGCAGCGTTGGTCACGCCTTTGTGTCCTCGCTTCTGGACTACTGCAACTCCTGTACTTTGGGCTTTCTGGGGTTGAAATCCATAGCCTACAGCTGGTGCAAACGCAGCAGCCGGAGGTTTGGCTGGGACAAGTAGGTAGTGTCATATTACCCGGTGCTGCGTGCAGCACTGGCTCCCTATACAGTGGCGGATTGCCTTTAAAATCAGTTTACTGACTTTCAAAGCCCTTCATGATCAGGGTCCGCCTATCTGAAAAACTCTTGGTGCCTTACTGCCCTGGCTGATCACTCCATTTCGGCCGATGAGGGGTTGCTAGAGATTCCAAGAGTGAGTCTTAAATCTTTTGTATAGAGCATTCTCTTATGCTGCACCACTTTGGAATTCTCTACCATGCGGTTATGGGAGTGCACCTCCGTGGAGGAGTTTAAAGAGTAACCTGAAAACTCATTTTGCGAATGGCCTTTTGGATGGTTAATCATATTGTAACCTGCTGATTGTGTTGTGGTTTTATCTTTATTTATTTTGATTTTAATGCCTGATGTATTTGTGTTATGGTCTTATTTATATGTACTATTGGATTTTGTATTTGATGTTACTGTTTTAATGTGTTCGGTGCCTTGAAAATGAAAGCGTTTATAAATAAATTTATTATTATTATTATTATTATTACTGCTATATGCAGATGATGCAGTCATCTTTAGTTCTGACTTAAATGCAAGGTTAGCAGTTAATAAGGTCTAAAAATTTGATCAGTTTCAGCATTGGCTTCAGACACACACAAGATGGTTTGGAACTGTAAATAAAATTGATGGTGTTTTCTGGTTCAAAGACTGAAAGAGACTCAGATCGATCTGTTGTGGATTTGAATGGTGATTTTATTGAACATGTTGATAGTTTTGGCACTAACTGACCTGGATGGAATCATCGACCACCTGTCTTCTTTAAAGAAATTATATTACTTGGTGATTTTAACCTTGACTGGTCTAGTAGTAACTCTGGTGTATATAATAACACTCTTGCAAAGCTTCACCTCTCCCAGCTGGTTACTGGACCTACTGTACCTGTATTTCTTCCAGCAGTTCATACCAATCCACATTGGACTGGATTGTCACTAATCGTGTCAGTAGAATTCTTGAAGTTGGTACCTTGCCTGACTCAATCAGTGACCACTCACCCACTTTCTGTGTCTGGAATGCTAGCTATCCTAAGCTACTTCCTAAGATCATACAGTTCTAGGTTTCTCAAAATTAAATATTGCAGCACTTCTGTCGGAAGTAAGATACATTGATTTGTCCCGTTATACACACAACTAATGTTGATAGAGCTCTCGATTACTTACTATCAAATCTCCTCCCTCCAAAACAAGTATGTGCCTCTCAAAAGAAGGAGAATTAGGCCTAATACTAGATGGTTGCATAAGAATCTCCTCTCAGCAATGAAGAGTAGAGATAAAAGCATGGGTTGCTGCCAAAATGTCTAACCAACCTGATGACTGGTCTAAGTACCGATCCATGAGAAAAACGTGTAAGAAAGACATCCGAACAGCAAAAACAGCATACTGTGGTATGCTTCTTCAAAATCATAATAGCGATGCTAGGGGTTTCTGTAACCATGTTAAAAGTTTTTGGAAAAGGCCCATCCCGCCTCTGACTGAAATGACTATAAATGATGCTAACTGCAATAACCAAAACACGACTGCTACTTCGCTTAATGTTCACTTCTCTGATCTCTTGGATTTCCTGGTTAGCTCTGTTTTACCCTCTGAGGAAATCATAAACCCTGCGAATCTTTATCAACCCAGTTTAGTATTAAACCAGTCTCGATATTGATGTATTAAGGCTTATGAGAGCCATTCCTGAACATGGCTTTCCTGGCTCCAGTGGACTATTACCCAAGTTCCTTAAAGTTATTGCTGCTGACATTGCAGCCCGTTGGGAGAATACTCAACTTATCTATCATGACCAGGACGGTGCCATCCATCTGGAAAATTGCACGTGTTGTGCCAGTGCATAAGAAGGAGACTCCAGAACGATGAGTAATTACCTACCAATTGCCATCTTATCTGTCTTGGATAAAATCCTAGAGAAGGCTGTGTCTTCTCAGGTCATGGAGTATCTGCATAAAAACAATCTATTATCCCCAGCCCAGCATGGCTTTAGAATCCGCCACACCCGACTACGGCACTATTACAATTTACTAATGATGTGCTGCTTAACATGGACAAAGGAAAACTCACTGGGGCCATTTTATCTACCTCACAAAGGCCTTTGACTTGGTTGACCACTCTCTTCTGCTCTCCATACTATCCTCTCTTGGTTTCTCAAATTCTGCCACGGCCTGGTTTGGCAGTTATCTTCTGGATAGGCAACAATTTGTTCAAATAGGTAACGTCGCATCCGATCTTGTCTCTACCTTAGTTGGTGTTCCCAAGGTTCTATTCTTGGTCCCCTTCTTTTCTGTCTCTTTATAAATAATCCTCCCCAGTCCGGATCGACTTTGTCTCTTTTCTATCGCGGACGATATGGTTCAAACAACATGAAGTCTTGATGTATTCTGACAATTGCAGTTAGCTCCAGCACTTGAACTGCCCGGAGAGTAGAGGTTAAATTTCTATGCAGGGCACAGAGCGTTGAGCTTGAGCTCAGTTGAAGACTCTGCCTGCAGCACTTTGAAACCAAACAGTCAGATTCTTTACTCTGCCTCACTGAACATTCGCTCCGGAGATTTCTCCTTCTGCTCAGTTCAAAAGTCGGTTAAAGTTGTCGGTTTATTCCAAATTATTTTCCGCATTGTCGGTTCAGGGCTCTGTCTGCGGTACAGTAAGTACTTTAGGTAGTTTCTCTGTAATTTTGTGGAAATTTAAATTGTAATTCTCGATCGGTTCAGCTGAACCGATCTATTAATTAAATCTTTTTAGTGTGTGGTTACCAGTCCTTATCGGTTTAAAAAGCGTAATTTTTCGTTTTTTCCAATACTATAACACGGTTAGAAACCGATAAAGGAGTCTTGCCTGGCGGTTGCCTTATAAAAGGTAAGTTTGGTTAGATTGGCCATGTCTGAGAAACCCAAGAAAAAAATGGGCCCACTGGGTTTCAACACTGTAGTGAGTGTGGGGAGGTCTTTGTTATGGCTGATCCCCATATCACCTGTGTTTACTGTCTGAGGTTTGACCACCTCGAGTCAGACTGCCAAATTGTAAAAATTTCCCTAAGTCTACCCTGGAAAGAGATTAAGTAGACTTAGGGATAAGGAGGCGAGAAATCCGCTGACCGGAAGGCCAGCTAGGTTTGGTTCCCACCGAACCAGAAGGAGTGCTCTCTGACCAGGGCGATACTTCTTGGGCAAGAGGAGAGCCGATCCTGAGGGATTGGTTCCTACAAAAGAAAACACAAAGAAAATCGACCGTTCAGATCCAGAGGTTCATGTTCCAACTGCGAAGAAATAACCAGGACGATTTGGATTGATGAATGCTTTGTCCAGTTCCGACTGATCCGGCGCCTCTTGGCAGGGGTTCGATTCGGTCGGTTCCCCGATTCAAGATTATACCCTGAAGATTTTTATGAACCGAGTTTGAAGAGAAGGGGATTTTGAAGGGGACGGTGATGATTATGAAAGTCTGGATGTGCCTGTGGAACCAGACATCTCCCCAGACAGACCTTCTGGTGTTTCCCTCCTAGGCTCTCTGAGTCCCTCCCACTATCTGTTTTACAGAAAGGTGGCTGAAACCCTCCAGCTTCCTATGGAGGAGGCTGTGGAGGATCAAGAGGAGCCTGATTTTGTTGAAATGATGGACATACCAGAGTCCAAGGGACTGTCTGTTCCCCTTCATAAGTCCTTTGGGAAGCAGACACAAAAATTCTAAAGTCTCCTAATTCTGTACCTCCTGTTGACAGAAGGATGGACAAGAGGTATACTTTATCAGGCTCAGATACAGAGTTTTCTACCAGCAATGCAGCCATGTTGGGGTCATGCAGGCTACAGCCTGTGACAAGGCTAATATCCCCTTGGCTTCACAACCCCCAGACAAAGACTCCAGGAAGATAGATGCCATGACAAAAGCAGTACATGGCAACATCTTTGGAGCTCAGGCAGGCTAACTATATGGCCTATACAGCCAGGCACCAGAAGTCCAGGTGGGACATTGTACTGGTACTGGCTAAACAGGCCTCCCAGCTGGCCAAGGAGCTGGAGGCAGTGGCTCTGCGGATGGGATTGAGGCATCAAAGGTACAATTACAGTATATGCTGCTGTGGACTCCAGTGATGTGTCATCAAGAGTCATGGCTACATCTGTTGTTCTCGGAGGCTGGCTTGGCTCAGATTTACTAGCCTCTCACAGGACACCCAGGCTAAGGCCATGGATTTCCCTGTGGTGGGTAATTCTCTGTTTGAGGAGCAGACAGAGAATTACATGAAGAAAATGGATGAGTACAGGACCACTTATAGGAGGCGCACAGGCCAAGGACAGGCAGGCAACTCCTCAAAGGCAGCAAGCTAGGGGCAGGGTGAGGCCTTTTCACAGGCCTCTTCTCCTTTTCTCAGAAGGGGTTCTTTAGAGGGAGAGGCAGAGGGGGATGAGCAGGGCTGCATCCACTCCTCAGCCTAAGGCTCCTGCCAAGCAGACACCCTGATGTGTCAGCCAGGGTCGACTCCCCATCCCTGTAGGGGCAGACTGGCTTACTTTGTCCAGGACTGGATGTCTGTTACCTCAGACAGGTGGGTCCTGGAGGTAGTAAGCCAGGGACTGATTCTCAGTTTCAAAAATTTCCGAAAATGAGAGCCAGATCCTTTCCACTGCAAACACCTCAGAAACTCTTGCTCTGGAGGCAGAGGTTTCATCTCTCTTGGCCTTAGAGGCCATAGAGAGTTCCTACCCTACACAGGGGCAAAGGTCTGTACCCAGGTACTTTCTTACCCCAAAACACAGGGAGTGGCGACCCATCCTAGACTTAAGATAACTGAACAAACATCTTTTAAAACCAAAATTCAAAATGGTGACTCTGGGAACAATTCTTCCCTCTCTTGGCTGGGGACTGGCTAGCCTCCCTTGGCCTCAGAGATGCGTACTTTCACATTCTCATCAGGTGCTCCCACAGAAAGTACCTCAGGTTCGAATGCCCTTAGGTCATTATCAGTTCAAGGCAATGCCCTTTGGCTAACATCAGCCCCAAGGGTGTTCACAAAGTGCCTGGCAGTAGTAGTGGCCTTCTTAAGAGAAAAAGGATTTCCATTTTTCCATATCTGGATGACTGGCTCATTGTGGGCCAGTCCTCAGACAAGTCAAGTCAGATCTGCAAGTGACCCAGCAAGTACTCACTTCCTGGGGTTTCTTCTCAACCTTCTCAAGTCAGTTCTCGAGCCTGTACAGCTTCTCACCTTTATAGGAGCAGAGCTGGATACTGTCAAAGCAAGGATTTCCTTCCCTGGAAAGGGCAACAGCCATTATACAGCTGGCTTCTTCCCTCCGCCTTCTAGTTTCTCAAACAGCAGGGCACTTCCTCCAGCTTTTGGGCCACAAGGCAGCCTCCTCAGCAGTGGTCCAAGTTGCCAGGTTTCAGATGAGGGACATTCAGTTCCATCTGAGGGTCTTTTGGTCCCAAAGGAAAGATCCTCTTACCAAATTAGTTCAGTTACTCAGACTCTAGTCCAGGCCCTTCAGTGGTGGCAGGATCTGGACAATCTAAGGCAAGGATTTCCATTTGTCACTCAGATTCACTCTGTGGTCCTTACTACAGATGCTTCCCTATTGTGGTGGGAGCCCATCTGGTTGCTCACAGCCCAGGGACTGTGGTCCCTCAGAATCCCTCCTTCATATCAATCTCCTGGAGCTCAGGGCAGTTTTCTGGCCCTGCAAGCTCTCTCAGTCAGTGCAGAACAAGGTGGCTCAGGTCTGGACAGACACCACCACGATGTGGTACATCAACAAGCAGGAGGCACTCGGTCCACGGCCTTGTGCACGGAAGCCATGAAATTGTGGTCCGTAGCTTATTCTCTACAGACCTCCCTGGTGGCAGTCCACCTTCCAGGGAAGGACAATGTGCTAGCAGATGCATTGACCAGGATCTCCCAAAGCCATCACGAATGGTCTCTGGACCCTCTGGTGTTGAGTCATCTTTTGAAATGGGGCACTCCAGAGGCGGATCTCTTTGCAGCCCCAGACAATCACCAACTTCCTCTGTTTTGCTGCAGACCCCAGTCTTGGGCTCAGTCCCTCTGGATGCTCTGATTTTGAACTGGGAAGGAAATTTCTCTATGCCTTCCATCCCTTTCCTCTAGCTTCAAAGTTCTGGTCAAGATAAGGGCACAACCTTGCAAAGTGATTCTGATTGCTCCAGACTGGGCCAGGCAGCCTTGGTACCCCTGTTGCTGTCCTGGCAGTCCATCTTCCTCTGTCTCTTCCCAGGAATTACAATCTGTTATCCTCCTCTCGGGGAGGATTTGGTACCCCAATCTTTGGTTCCTCAATCTCAAGGCATGGCTCTTGAAGAGTTAGAATATGCAGACATGCATCTGTCCCAAGGGGTTCTGGATATTCTCAAAGCCTCTCAAAAGCCTGCCACCAGAAAAACTTATAACTCCAAATGCAAGAGATTCAGCATTTGGTGTTCCAGGGCACATATCCCCAAACACCACTGATTTGTCTACTGTCTTGGATTATATGGTTCATCTTAATGGCCTAGGCCTCAGACCAGCTACTCTCAAAGTGCATCTGTCAGCTGTTTCTGCTTTTCTGTCAGTGGGAAAGCCTTCTTCACTGTCATCTCACCCTGTATTCTGTAAATTTTTAAGGGATTGCTTCATACCAATCCCCCTTTAGGGATCCTGCTCCTGCCTGGGATTTGAATGTTGGCTTTGCTCAGCTTATGCAACCTCCCTTTGAGCCTCTGCAGAGCTTAAGTACTTGACTTGAAAACTGTGTTTTGGTAGCTATTACCTCTGCTAGATGTATCAGTGAATTGCAAGCTCTGTCAGTGGAGCCTGACGTTATTTCATTCCATAGAGATAAAGTGGTCCTTAGAACCAATAGGAGGTTCTTACCCAAGGTGGCCTCGGATTTCCATTTAAACCAGTCTATGTCTCTTCCTATATTCTTCACTGATCACTCTTCCTCAGGAAAGAGGAGGTTACACAGTTTAGATGTTAAAAGAGCCCTTAGTTACTACATAGAAGGTACAAAGGGTCATAGGTTTGACTCCTCCAGTTTTTCCTCACTTATGGAGAAGTGGGTAAGGGCAAACCTGCCACCAAGAGAACTATTGCCAGGTGGATTGTATCCTGTATACAATTCTGCTATGAAAACTAGGAAAAATTCCACTCTCAGGCCTGAGGGCTCATTCCACTAGAATGTTAGCTGCTTCTCTGGCTGCTGCCAGGGACATTCCTTTGCTAGAAATTTGCCAAGCAGCCACCTGGAAAACAGTCCATACTTTTATCCAGCATTACTCTCTGGATATCCAGGCTAGGAGTTATGCTTGGTTTGGCACAGCAGTACTTCAGAGCCTATTCCCAAAGTAGGTTCTGTCCCTCCCCATGGAGGTACTGCTTGGTAGTCTGCAATTGTCAGAATATAGCAAGACTTCATGTTGTTTGAAGAAAAATTACTCACCTTAGTAATTATGTTTCTTCTAATGGAGTCTTGCTGTATTCTGACCTCCTCCTCCCCTCTCAGAACCTGGTTTTGGGAAGTGGTGGGCAGGTGCAGTGTTGCACCAGTGGTGTCTTCAGCACACTTCCTTTGATGTGGGTGCTTTGTGTTTTATTATTTAGTAATATTTTCATTCTTTACTACCTGTTTTTTTTCATTTTGGTTTCCTAACTTGAGTCTTCTTTGAGAATCTAAAACTTTTTGTAGCAGTTGGCTAGTAGAAATTTTCAATTTCCACATAGATAGGTCAGTGAGTTTTAGCTTGTAAGAATCTGATGGTTTAGTTTCAGAGTGCTGCAGACAGAGTCTTCAACGAGCTCGAGCTCAACGCTCTATGCCCTGCATAGAAATTTAACCTCTACTCTCTGGGGCAGTTCAAGTGCTGGAGCTAACTACAATTGTCAGAATACAGCAAGACTCCATTAGAAGAAATGTAATTACTAAGGTGAGTAATTTTTTCTTATCTGCTCTGTCGCTAATGACATTTACGCAGTTCGCACCTCCTTTCAGTCTAACTTTGACTGCTTCTGCTTGGCTAAAACAAAATAAGCTCCTACTTAACACTAGCAAAACGTTGTCAATGCTCTTTGGGATTTCCCCTAGGCTAAAAGCTCGTCATATGGGACTTTCCTTCGTGGACCTGATGGCATAACCCTGGATACAGTCACATCCTTCAGATACCTTGGGATGACTCTTGACCCCTCACTGAATTTTAATCTTCATGTTGCAACCACTTGTAAGGCAGTGAACAGTAAACTTGGTCTGGCTTACAGGTAAGATCCTCCCTAAATTCCAGAAAGCCAGGCTGGCTATTGCTCGGAAGTCTTCGACCTGGCCTCAACTATGGCTCTATAGTCTACCTTAATGCTAGTAAGCAAGTAATCCAGAAATGGAGCACTTGCTATAATAGTATCTGCCGCTCGCCCTTACGGCTCCTAAACTAACACATCGCTGTCAGCTCTATTCGCCTCTCAATTGGCTCACCCGTCATCCTATTGCCTGTACACAGCTGGTTGTCTGGTCAATAAATTAACCCGGACTAGTACTCCAAGATCCCTTGTAACTCTACTAAAACAACCTGACTTGCTCTATACTTTGAGATCTAGTGAAAATTCTTCCTTGTTATGCCTAGATGTCTCACCAAGAAAGGTGAACTTGCATTTGCTCATCTGCTCCCAGAATGTGGAACACCTTCCACTCTGTGTTAAACAATCGGCTACTCACTGGGCCTTTCAAAAGTTTAAGAACTCACCTTATGAGCTCAGGTCTCTGCTCCTGCTCTACCTCTTGCTTGTCTCCACTGCTTGCACAGCTACCACTGATCTTCCACCTTGAGAGCGGTACTTCTCTCAGCACTTATGTACTCCCAGTGTTTGCTGTATATGTATTTTTAGTTAATTATACTGTTTCAAAATTCTATAAAAGTTTATGTAACTGTGATTACTGTTTATCCTCATGCCATGTATATTCTACTTGTTGTTCCTGAATGTGCCATGTATTCTAAATTGTCATGTGTTACTGTATTTCCTTCCAACTAGATGTTTTGTATTCTGTTGTGGACACTATGTATCTGCTGTTTCTGATGTGTAACCCTCCCGGGTCATGCCTGAAAATAGGCAAAATCTCGGTCTAGTGCACCTAACTGGTTAACAACAACGAAACAAATAAATAAAAATTATAAATAGTTCCTTGTCTTTGACGACATGTTACATTTGTTATTAAGGCTATTCATCAAATACTGGGTTTGTTGTTTAGGGCTAAGAATTTTCTTATTCTAGAACCTCACAAATTAACTAGTGCATTGCCTTGTACTCTCAGTTCTTGACTATGGGCTACCAGCTTACACAGCAGCCTTTGCTGGTACTATGTCTAAAGTTGGGTTGTATATAATAATATCTGTAGGTTCATAACTAATCTCTAGATCCTCACATCATTGTCTTTTGTATTCAGATGCTGGTTGCTTTTCCCTTTAAGACCGTTGTAAACTATGCCTTTGTTTAATGTTGCATAATCTTCCCAAATCTGTCTCTGGCATATAAGCTAGGAACACAAGGTTTTGCACTATTCCATTCTTTAAAAAATCTTCTACTCAAAGATCATTTCTGTTAAGGGCCCCTAATTTTATAATTTGTTGCCAAAAGAACTTGTTTGTTGTTCTACTATGACTTTATGTAAAGTCCATTTAAAACAATGGCTCTTCCTGGATTTTAAGTCTTCACCATTGATTCATACTGCTGGGTGCAAGCCGGAGGCACTGGGACCCTGTGGGAGCCAAAATCTTTAGGAGGCCTGGCGCCAAATTAGGGCCATGCATGCATGGTGAGCAGAACTGGCTCACGCCACATAGGCTACCTCGCATCAAACCTCCAACCGCCTCAGTTCTTTTTTCCTGCCATTGAGTATGCTGCATTCATGATGATGCTGCTACTGGGAGTCAGGTCTTCAAGTCTATACAACTACAGTGTTTAGTTCTTTCAGTTTAGTTTGTTATTTTATGAGTAAAAAGAAGAACATTTTTTTCTTCTTCAGCCCTGCCGATGTCCTCCTAAAGAGAGAGACCAATTCTGGCTTCCCAGCCAGTCGAAGATGCGCTGGTTGTCCTTGCAGAGAACGACAAAGCTGTTTTACCACAGGAAGTAACAGCACATCCTATCAATAAGGAATCTCACAAGATTGAAGCTATGGGGAAAAGGGCTTTCACAACTGCTACTCTTGGCATGCGACACACAGCTACCAGGGACACTTCTCCCAATATGAATATGTCCTCTGAACCTTGCTTAAGTCTCTTGGGAGAATCTACCACAGTCTGAATCCAAGTTTACAATTCTTCAGACTGTGACCTGGGGAACAGAATGCAATAACCACCAGCTGAAAGCGTGTATGGATGCATTCGATACACCTTCCAGAGCGGTCACTGCTGGAATCTGTATAAGAAGACATTCCTGGCTCCATACATCTATCTTTCCTTGAATGCCCAGCAACAGGTTATGAATGTCTCTTTGACGGTACCTGTTCAGCCAACAGGTAGAACAAGCCTTGGGGCCTCTCAGAAAACCAGGACTGCCATCAAAACAGCCAGGCTGACTCCTGCAGCCCTCGAGAGACAGGAACTGCCAGTTCTTCTGTAACAGGCAGTTTTGAGGAAGTGAAGGAGGAAGGAGCAGCAACAAACAGCAGTCTCCTTAGCTGCAAAAGAAAGGGCCAGTTAGCCGGCCCGATGGCGCAGAGGGTTGAAACATCTAGCCTTACTTCACGCCATGCCGCACCCGGCTGGGGGTAGGAAAAGATTGACCTCTCCTGAGGTGGATGCTGTCCCTCCCGTAGTTCCCGTCACCACCAGGTGGAGATCCAGTGATGGCGCAGGCAGAGAGGGCAGCTAGTAGGGTGGGCGCCAGCAGTGCCTGGCATGCACGTGCCTCCACATGCTTATGTTCAGCGCCCGAGACGACATGGGAAGGGCGAAAAGGGGAAAAAATAGGGGAAAAATGCAGCAGAAGGCACAGAGCCTGAAAGCACCCAGTGCCTCCCTTTGAGAGTCCGGCCCAGGTTCCTTCTCAGCTGCTCAGGTGGGCCTCTTCTCAGCAATGGGAGGTCATTTGACTCAATTCTATATCTAGTGGAAGTCTATCGCCATAGAAAGGTGGGTCCTCAGGATAGTTCAGGAAGGATACTGTGAACACAATTAGTAGTAATTAACTTATAATGTATGGTAAGTGCCTATTAACCACCATAATCAGCAGTCACACAGCTTTGTTATGCACTGTTTAGAATTTTAAAAGTTGTTAACCACACTTGAACTTCCAAACAGTGGCATAACAAAAAATGCACCGAGTTCCATAATTCTCACACATAGAATGCAAACAGTGTTTTTTGACCATACACTATAAGATGATGGTTAGATGAGGTGACAACCCGCTTGAATATTTTATGGTTGCTACAGAAAATCCTCCGGACAGCCCCGAGGTTTACTATGTTGCCCTAGCAACCACTTGAGGTGATTACAGCTTGGTTATCACCCATCCCCCAGCCATTATCCTCATATCTCTGTTAGCTGTCTAGGGAAAGATATGCAGCATATGGTGCTCACCAGACTTCTGTTTGTGTAATTTATCTCCTTACATGATCTTCACTACGAGCTTATGTATTGGGGCCCTTTAAGGGAAACAATGGAAAAGACAAAGCTTTCCTCAGACACTACAGAAACTCTTAATTAGTGCTTTCAGACAGTAACAACTTTATTCATTGGTTTAGAACAGTTACCCACAACTTCCACTTCCTGTTGCTGGCAGCAGCCATTTCATGAGCAGCAGTGAGCTTCCTGAGCTCACTGTATGCTAATATGCCTGTTTGACCTCAGCTATTGGTTGGCAGGACATATTAGCATAAAGTGAGCTCAGGAAGCTCTCCTACTCATGAAATGGTGGCTGCCAGCAATAGAAAGTGAAAGTTGAAGGCCACTGCTTAAATCACTAAAAAATTAATTAGAGTACTTTTAAAAAATGTTACTATCTGAAAGCACTAATCAGGAATTTTTAGTGCCTGGAGTAAAGCTGTGCCTTTTCCATTGTTTCCCTTTAAACTTATTTTTTTGTTTAGTTGTTTAACCAGGTATAGCACACTAAGCTGAAAACTTTTTACAGGAGCAACCTGGGAGCACAAGGAGGTTAAGTGACTTGCTCAGGGTCACACAGTATGCAAGTGGAAGCTGAGGATTCAAACCCAGGTTTGGTCTGCTGGATGTCACCAAATTTGCAGCTCAGAGCCTTAGACCACTCACGCTATACTGTCTAATTTGCCCTTGAAGCAGTGTTCTTTCAAGAACAACCTTAACTAATACAAGTACTCGATTCCTTAGTAGTAATAATCTTGCTAGCATTAAACAATA
The DNA here is from genome assembly GCA_016271365.2 of Neoceratodus forsteri. Taxonomy (NCBI): domain Eukaryota; kingdom Metazoa; phylum Chordata; order Ceratodontiformes; family Ceratodontidae; genus Neoceratodus; species Neoceratodus forsteri. Next base: position 246,156,975 of record CM028136.1, read on the forward strand.
TCTCATTGCATTTTATTTTTATGCATTTAACATGGAACCAGGATTCTTAAAGACGCACATGTTAGGTAAGCGCAGCGAAAGTCTTAAAGGAAGCTGTGGTTTGCAGGGGCTCCCACCCTGCAAAACCTCCCTCGGTTAAGCTTTTGGTAGAAAAGCACAGTTTTTCTGTACAGAATGTACTTTAATTTAAGATCAAAAGTCCACTACCTGGAAGTATGGTGGACTGATCGGGAGCTCCATTAACTGTAAGGTGTGACGCCACACCATGCTCTTCAATGCATTTGTATTAGCACAGGGTGCAAATAGTCAGCACTTTACTGCTAATGGAGCTGCTCGCCCATAGTCCACCATACTTCCAGGTAGCAGACTTTTCAATCTTAAATTAAATTACATTCCTTTATAGAAAAACAGTGTTTTTCTACAAAAAGCTTAACCGAGGTTAAGGGTTTGCAGGACGGGAGCCCCTGCAAACCATAGCTTTCCTTTAAAATATACTCAGCCAATGTCTCAAGTGGTATCTCATCTCCTAATGTCTGGAGATTTGAAGCAGCCTTGGAGAGACTGGTTGCAGCAGATCTGCTCCTGGCTTCTTTGAATTCCTTTTTCTCGAAGCTTTAAATAAATGCCAAAGTTAGTATAATTTCAATGCTTCTTTCTTTTGGCAAAAGTCTAAATTTTTAGAGTTTAGCAGAATAATAGTTCTTAAAATCCATTAAGTTGAGTAGATACGAGATCTCTTCCAGCGATGAAGTAACACAGATTCAGATGAAAGCGAGTTGGTACTTACAACGTGTTGTTCTTGGAGTTCTATTTTATGGAGGATTACTTCTTTACAGGTGACATGAGGTTTTGAAATGATGTAGCCATATTTGGGCAAGAGCCTTGGCTTGGTCGGAAGTTTGGAGCTTACGTGCTTGAATTACTTTTCATTTTACTAGACCTCAGGTCAGCATCTTTGCCTGTTGTCCCCTTGAACTGTCCATGAGGTGACAATTAATAGACTTACAACCACAAGACCTCACACTGCATGTTCAAGAATGAGGTGTTGGAGGTTATGTCACTCATGGTTAGGCACTGTGATTGCTAGTGGCAGATGGTTTCTTTTTGAGGAACCTGTTCTGGGGATTTTCGTAAGGGCTGGACACGTAAGAGCGGTTCATTTCAGGGGAGTGACTGTTGACTTTTGTTGATTTTATTGCTGTTATTGTTTCTTTTGCAGTTTATTGTTGCTTTTAATTGTTACCAGGTTGCTTTCTGCATTCATTTGGAAAGTTACCTGTTTGGGGATTAGTAGGTGCAGCTGAGTGTTTCTGTGGGGGTTTGCTGGTGTGATTGATTGTCTCTGGTGGTCAGGAGGGAATAATCAGTTTCATTTCAGTGCAGAACCTGCTCATTGCTGGTTTTAGTGCTTGTATACTGTTTATTTTACTTGGGATACAGTTCTGCTTATATTGTGTTTTATTTTTTTTTTAAGCCATTGACGTTCTAGGGCGGGAACTATGTTTTGTCTAGCCCTGTAGCTTGGGGAGGGTGCTAATTGTCTGGCCTGCGGCCTCAGCAGAAGCCATTGCTAACTGGTAGGGCAAAGTCAGAGTGGCATAGCTCTCAACTGCTATGAATTCGCATAAGCGCTGTGATTTTCACCCTCAAATTTACCCTTGCTCCACATAGGTTTACTGATGTTCCCTATAATGTTAGAAGTATTTCTGGACAAAAACTATTAAATCCTTGAACTAAGTTGATAGAAACATTCCTTATCACTAACTGTATGGGACCCACTATCTGTAGACATAATATTGTTTAAAATAAGAAAGTGCTACACATTCTGGCCCTTTCTACGATTTTTGAAGGCCAGTTCTATGTATTTTAATGCTGAGGGTTGAGAGGTATGCAGAGTGGAGTAGCTGCTTACCTGTCGGATTCTTTTAACAGGCTGGAAGTGTAAGGAAGCAGTTCATTTCAGGGAAGTGACTGTTGATTTATACTGCTTTTATTGCTGTTGATATTATTTCTTTTGCAGCTTATTGTTGGCTTTCAGTTGGTAGCAGGTTGCTTTCCGATGCATTTGGAAAGTTACCTGCTTGGGAATTTGTAGGTGCAGCTGAGTGTTTCTGTGGGGGTTTCTGGTGTGCTGATTGTCTCTGGTGGTCAGGAGGGCCCACCCTAGCACATCACTTCCTTTTACCGTTAACCTGTGACATCATATGGTACCAGCTGACTGCATGCACACACTGTTAGCCATCTTATTTCAGTACACAACTCAGCCACACACCACACCCTGACATAAATCTATGTTCCTTGATACATTCTACCAATAAAAGAGTATTGACAGTACAAATCTATATAGCTGGGCACTGGACAAGGTATAGAAGGAAAAGAGCAGCAGAGGTACAGGGCAATAAGGAGCAGTTAGGGCAACGATAGGAGAAGGAAGATGATGCTTTGCAGCAGATGTGGGGCAGCAGTATTCAGAATGGCCTTCTGGACACTGCAGTGCTGCCTTATCTACAGGTACCTCCTGTGTTGAGGGAGGAGGTTGCTGGACTCCGAGCAGAGTTGGCAGGATACAGGTGACCTTTTCCCCATACAGAGACCATGTCCACCACTGCTGCCTTAGAGGTTGCCAAGAAGGAGGGAAGGATGAGACGGTGGGCTCGGGGAGGTGAAGAAGGCAGCATGGAGGCACAACCCCTAGCCGGTGGCACTTCACAACTAAGTATGCCATCCTGGCAGAGCATAGAGATTGCACAACATAGAAACATAGAAACATAGAAGTTGATGGCGGATAAGGACCGCAAGGCCCATCCAGTCTGCCCATTTGTTTTCTACCTTATAAATGTGCCATGCCTTGCTCTGTCAATGGCCTATCTATTCATAGTCATTTGTATTGCTCCCTTATGCCTATCCCTTGCTTGTTTGAAGCCCTGCACTGTATTCATAGCCACCACTTCTTGTGGTAAGCCATTCCATGCATCCACCACCCTTTCTGTGAAAAAGAATTTCCTCACATTCCCCTTAATCAGCCCCTCTAATCTCATGCTGTGTCCTCTTGTCCTGCTATTTTTCTTATATTTAAACATGTTAGACTCTTTCACCTTGTTAATGCCCTTAAGGTGCTTGAATGCCTCGATTTTATCACCTCTCTCCCTCCTTTGCTCAAGGGTATACATATTGAGCTCCGTTAATCTGTCCTCATATGTCTTCTGATGCAGTCCCTGCACCATTTTGATTGCCCTTCTCTGGACTGCCTCAATTTGGTTAATGTCCTTGTGAAGGTGTGGCCTCAATACTGCATACAGTACTCCAGATGGGGCCTAACCAGTGTCTTGTAAGAGGGATTATTACCTCCCTCTTACGACTTGTGATACCCCTACTAATACACCTAACACCCCTAGCCTTACCTACTGCTTTAGAGGTCTGCTTGGATGATTTCAGGTCATCAGTGATGATGATCCAAGTCTCTTTCTTCCTTTGTGACTGCTAGCAACTCCCTCCCAGCCTATAGGTGGCTTCAGGGTTTGTCTTCCCTATGTGCATGATTTTGCACTTCTTTGCATTAAATCCCAGTTGCCACTCTTCTGACCATTTTGTCAGTTTATCCAGATCTCTTCTCATTCTGCCCACCCTTCTGGATCATCTACTGTGTTGCAGATCTTGGTGTCATCTGCAAACAGACAAGCCTTACCCTCTAGTCCATCTGCAAGGTCACTAATGAAGATGTTGAAGAGGACTGGCCCCAGGACTGATCCCTGAGGTACCCCACTTGTGACTTGCATCTCTTTTGACTGTATACCATTTACCACCACTCTCTGTTTTCTGCCCGTCAACCAGTTTGCCACCCAGTTGACCAACTTCCGACCCACCCGAGCCTACCCAGCTTATTTATCAATCTTCTATGTGGAACAGTGTCAAAAGCTTTGCTGAAGTCAGGTAGGCGACATCAACTGCTCCCCTTGGTCCACCACTCTGGTTACCCAGTCAAAGAAATCTATGAGATTAGTTTGACAGGACCTTCCTTTGTAAACCCATGCTGTCTTGGATCCTGTGCCCCTATGGATTCCAGGTGTTGCACTATCCTTTCCTTAAGGAGTGCCTCCATAATCTTGCCCACTACTGAGGTAAGACTGACTGGTCTGTAGTTTCCTGCCTCCTCCTGCTACCACTCTTGTGGAGCAGGATCACATGAACCCTTCTCCAGTCTTCTGGGACCTCTCCTGTGCTCAGAGACTCACTAAACAGTTCTGCTAATGGCTCTGCTAGTTCCACCTTTAGCTCCTTAAGTACCCTGGGATGTATGCCATCAGGTCCCATTGCCTTATCCACCCTGAGCTTAGCAAGCTCTTGTAGGACCCTTTCTTTTGTGAAGGAGTAGTGCTCACCTCCCTCCCCCTGTGTCCATGATGCTGAGCTGTGGGCCCTGCCCTACCTTCTCTTCAGTAAATACTGAGCAAAAGTATCTATTTAGGATAGATGCCTTTACAGGGTCCTCCTCCTCACATGCTCCCTTTTCTCCATTAAGCTTAGCAATACCCCTCTGGACTTTCTCCTTTCACTAATGTATCTATAGAAAGTCTTGTCACCTTCTTTACTGTTCGTGCTAGTGTTTCCTCAGTTTGGGACTTTGCCTGCCTTACTGCCTTCCCTGCTTCCCTTAGGGCAGTTTGGTATGCCTCCTATCTTCATCCACTGTGTTCCCTTATATTTCCTGAAGGCCAGCCTTTTGGCTCTGACCTTTTCTGCTACTGTATTTGAGAATCAAAGTGGTTTCCTTCTTCTTTTGCACTTCCTTTTCTGTCTAACACAACTTCTCCAGAAGTGAACACCATGGGTGTTGAGGGGTCATCCAGGATGGAACCCCAAGGGCAGATGCAAGAAGAACACACAGGAGGAGGAGGAAGCAAACCCTGGTTGGGAATTCCATTGTCCAGGGGACTGAGCTGGGGTCAGGTAGCAATGGTGAGAAGGAGGTATGTGCCTACCTGGAGGCACAGTTCAGAAGGAGGGCAAGCAAATCCTTAGGATTGCAAGGGCGGTAGCAAGGAGGGGAGCTGGACATCTTTATTCACTTGGGGACTAATGACCTGGCTATAGAGGGGTAGATGTAGGAAGAGTACAGGAAGAGTTCATGGAGCTGAAGAGGAGTCTTAGGCAAGTAGCACACTCTGTCACCTTCTCGGAGGTGCTACCTGTCCATGGCAAGGAGGAAGGGAGGACATCCACACCATTGAATTCAACAAATGGCTGAAGAAATGATGCAGAGAGGTGGGGTATAGCTCGTTGGGGACTGGAACCTCACCTGGAGGGACGAAGGACTATATTCTCCAGATGGCCTCGTGCTATCCAGGGAGGCAAAGGTATCCTCTCTGAAAAGTTTAAGTGCATCCTTAGTGATCATTTAAACTTGCCAAGGGAGGCGTGAGACAGTCAAGGAGATTATCATTGCCCCCCTTACAAGACATAACTGAAAGCAGTGAGGACCCAATAACTAGCATAATATCTAACCATAAAACTACCATGGTTACAATGGGGAGAGAACAGAAGGTACATCACTAATGCAGTGCTGGGCAAAGACCAGTAAACAAGGAACATTAAGGGGTACACAGAGTGGACAGTTATGTGCACAAATACCCGCAGTCTGGGAAACAAAATCTCTGACCTAAAGGCACTGAGGGCAGACACAAACCTGGACATTGTGGCAATTATGGAGAATGGTGTGCAGGGAATCATGGATGCAGTCATACCAGGGTATGCACTTTTAGAAAGGATAGGGAGGGAAGAGGGAGGAGGGTTTGCTGTGTATGTGAAGGAAGGATTAGAGCTATGGAGGCTCAGGGATCCAGGGAAGAAGCAAAGGCATTGTGGGTCATTCTGGAGTTGGGGAACAAAACAACCATCCATGCTGGAGTAGTTTACAGGCCTCCCATGCGAGGGAAGGATATAGATCAAGTATTAGTGGCAGCCATCCGTAATATGGCAGCCAAAGGGAAGTACTACTAATCGGTGAGTTCAGCATGCCAGATGCAGATTGGAATACCCAGACTGCAAGTACATCAAGCAGCAGGGACCTCATGTCTGCCATGTATGGGGCAAACCTAAGACAGCTTGAGTTGAGCCCACCAGGAGTGGGCTGTACTGGACTGTGCTGACAAATGGGGGCAGAATCATGGATGTTGAGGTGGGCAGTCCCTTGTACCAGTGACCACAGAACCATGTAGTTTAGAGTCAACACGCTAGCAGAAGAAAGCCATCCAGAGATTAAGATGCTAGAATTCCAGAAGGTCAACTTCATGGAGATGGGGAACAGCTCAAAATTGCCCTGGCTGCAGAAAATATGGAAGTGAAGGGTAGAAGAACAGTGGCTTAGGCTCAAGAGATCCATAGCAGGAGAGATAAGTCAATGTGTCAGATTGCTTAGCAAAAGCAAAAGAAAGAAGTGCCCACTGTGGTTCTCTAAGTCAGTAGCCGAGAAAATGTGAGAAAAAAGTAAGGTATTCAGGAAATACAAAGAGATGCATAAAGAAGATGACAGAGTGAAATATCTGGAGAAGCAGAGAGAAGCTGAGAAAGCTGTCAGAGGGCTAAGGCAAGAATGGAAGAAGGAATAGCACAGGCTATTAAGAAGGAGACAAGACCTCTTCCATTATATTAGGAAAGGAAGAAGACCAGAAATGGTATTGTTAGGCTAAAGAAGGAGTGGGTGGGTGGGTGGGTGGAGGATGACCCTTGAAAAGCTGAGATACCGAACAAGTATTTTGCTCAGTATTTACCAAGGAAGAGGCAGAGGAGGCCAAGACTCATGAGGAAAGGTGTTGGGGGAGGTGGACATCAGCCCATTTACCGTGGAGAAAGTCTTGGAGGAACTAGGAAAGTAAAGACAGACAAGGCAATGGGGCCAGATGGGATTCACCCTAGAGTGTTGAAGGAACTCAGAGAAGTCCTAGCAGGTCCGCTGACAACCCTCTTCAACCAATCACTAGAGAGGGGAGGTACCTTGGGATCCGAAGGAGGGCAGAGGTGGTCCCCACACAAGACTGGAAGTAGGGAGGAGGCAGACAATTACAGACCTGTAAGCCTGACCTCAGTGGTGGGGAACTGATGGAGTCCCTGCTTAAAGAGAGGGTAGTGAAGTTCCTGAGTCAAGCAGTGCAAAAGACCCAAGGCAGCATAGATTCACTGAGGGCAGGTCCTGTCAGACTAATCTTATCGATTTCTTGACTGGGTGACCAGGGTGGTGGATCAGGAGGGGCAGTGAATGTGGCCTACGTGGATTTCAGTAGGGCCTTCAACACTGTTCCGCATAGAAGGTTGCTTAACAAATTGGGGAATCTGGATGTGGGCTCTAAAGTGGAAAATGGGTTGGAAACTGGCTAAAAGGCAGGACCCAGAGGGTGGTAGTAAATGGCATAAAATCAGAAGAGGGTAGATGATCAGCAGAGTTCCACGGATCGGTGTAGGTCCAGTCCCATTCAATGTCTTCACAAGTGGCATTTCAGAGGGACTGGAGGGAAAGTATGTCTGTTCACAGATGACACCAAGATCTGTTACAAAGTCGACACACAGGAGCATTAGATAAAATGAGAAACAACCTAAAATTACTTGAGGAATGGTCAAGGGTTTGGCAGCTGGGTTTCAGCTCTAAGAAGTGCATGATAATGCACCTGGGACACAGAAACCCAAGAGAGGAATACAGGATGGGGGCAGGTTCTAGCCACCAGAAGTCAGGTGAGAGACCTGGGAGGTTATCACATCCGATGACCTGAAGTCAGCCAAACAATGCAAAAACGTGGGGAAAGCAAACAGAATGCTGGGGTGCATAGGAAGGGCATAACCAGTAGAAGAATGAAGTGGTGATGCCACTGTATAGATCACTGGTGAGGCCTTATCTGGAATACTGTGTCCAATCCTCAGGAAGGACATAGACAGAATGGAAGCAATCCAGAGAAGAGCAACAAAAATGATACATGGACTGCACCACAAGCCTTATGAGGAAAGACTCCAGGAACTTAACATCTATTCACTGGAAGAGAGAGGGCATGATGAGACTTTCAAATACCTTAGAGGAATAAACAGGGTACAGGAGGGGAGCATATTTCAAAGAAGAAGAAGGGGACATAACATGAGGCGGAGGGAGGCTTAGGAGGAATGCTAGGAAGTATTTTTCACAGAGAGGGTGGTGGATACATGGAACAGCCTACCAGCAGAGGTGGTAGAAGTGAAAACAGTACAGGGATTTAAAAGTGCATGGGATAAGCATAAAGGCACCCTGCTGTACAGCAGAGCAGGGAAAGGCAGTCCAAATAAGAGTAGGGATTGCCAAACCAAATAGGAAACAAAGGCAGACTAGGTGGGTTGTATGGTCCTTATCTGCTGACAGATTCTATGTTTCTATGTTTCTGTTCATTGGTTAACTGTCTGGTTTTTGGGTCTGTTGCAAGTTTCTGTAGTCTGATCTGGTGACATAATAAATGCTGAGTTTTGATTTTAAAATACTTCTTGGCTTGTCAGCTCTTGCACAATGTCTGCGTTTAAGAATATTTTCATTTGACATTTTAAATGTTCTTGAGGCTGGAAAGCTTGGAGAATATTGTCTGATGTAGGTTGTTCAATGCTTTTGTGCTGAGGTGGGTCTATGTACCTTTGGTTGAGCACTTGCAGGACTGCTTAACTATAGAAGCTTGGAAAGAAATGTTTTATGGCAAGCTCTTTAATGCATATTTATGGCAGCTGAGATTTAAGATGTATATCTTTTATGTTGGCTGCACTTAGCCAACCAATATAATACATTAGTGGCAGATTTGGAAGTGCAGTCACTGTTGGGCGAATGCAGGAAACATCAGTAGGTCGTCCCTCATTCCCCAATAAGCCAGCATGCAGGCACCACACCAGGAATACATAATGTGGCGAGCACATCAAACAAAAGGCCTCCAAAACACGCCTTCCCTCGTGCCTTTCCTTTCCTGAAGCCCTTCAGAAACATGGCGGTGCTGACTGCCGCCACATGGAGACCAACTTCAGGGTGCCTAATTCCCCTATCGGCATGCCGTCGAGTCAGTTCATTTCCCGGCCAGGGAGCCTACCCGCCAGCATAATGACCCCCCATTTGTTCTGTACCGAGGGGGTGCCCAATCCTCAGCTCTTGCCCCCTTTGCTATGTGCTGACGGGGTGCCCAATCCCCTGTTGGCTAGCCCCCAACACTCAGGTGGAATGCTGGGAGCCCACCCAGCGTACAATGCCCCTGTAAAACAAAAAGTCTTGCAATGTTTTGTTTTTTTCCTGTAAAAAGAAGAAAATGGTTCCTCGTGGTCTGTCCTGTTCACACCCCAACCCGCCTCCCACCCTCTGCGCATTCCCTGCTCCTCCCCACACCCTCACTCCCATACTTACTCCGGAGTCCGCGCGACGATCTTCGTGGACTGGGAACACGCTCTGCACTCTTCAAAGTTGACCGCTAACTGAAGAAATGCCGGTAAGCTGTATAATGGCATAAATAGGGTTTTTCAACTTTGGTGCATATATCGGGCATTTTGGGAATTTTGGCACCAAATTTTCAACATGGGGTTCTTGGGACCCTCCTCATGAATTCAGTCACTGTCATGAGAAGAGTTTTCGGTCCCAAAGGTGATTTTATGGTCATTGGCAGAGAATCACCTTTCGGGACATATTAACAAAATGACAGTGCCACTGTTCATGAGGTGGGCTATCAAAAGCTTATGTTGCAAATTTGGTAAAAATCCAAAATGACTGTTTTATGAGCATGCGTTGTGTAGTTTCCATGCACGATCATAACCTGTGAATTTTAATATTTTCACTCCAGATTTTCAAAATTAGCATTTTTTCACATCTCCTTTTGAACAGTATAGCTGTCATTTTACATATCCGGCTGAAATGTGTTTTGCATGGCTGGTGCAGAATAGCGTGGCTGTGCAAAATCAGTTTTGGGACAGTTTGAGAAAATGACGGTGGTATGTTCATGAGCAGAGGTCCTAAAATGCCTATGTTGAAAATTTGGTAATTAAAGTCCATAAAATGACGGTGTTAAGGGTTGTGATGCTGCGAGTTTCCACGCACTCTTATAACTTCAGAATTTGCAATATTTTCATGCCAGATTTTCAACACCGGCATTTTTCGCAACTCCTTGTGAACAGTACAGTTGTCATTGTTCACAGCCTGCCCAAAATGTGTTTCCACACTTGTAGGCGCACAATGGCGTGGTCCCTGTGGGAAATCAACTTTTGGGACAGATTAACAAAATCACAGCACCACTGTTCATGAGGGAGGTCCCAAAATGCCTATGTTGAAAATGTGGCTAAAAATCCCAAAAATAATTGGGTTACGGACGTGTGTTGGGCAGTTCCTATGCATGCTCATGACTTCACCAATTTTTCTCATATTTTCACTCCAGATTTTCAACGTGCCATTTTTTTTACACCTCCTCATGAACAATACAGTTGTCATTTTTCACAGCCTGCCCAAATGTGTTTCCACACTTGTGGCGCACAATGGCGTGGTCCCTGTGGGAAATCAACTTTGGGACAGATTAACAAATGACAGCACCACTGTTCATGAGGGGAGGTCCCAAAATGCCTATGTTGAAAATGTGGCTAAAAAATCCCAAAATAATTGGGTTACGGACGGTGTTGCGCGAGTTCTATGCATGCTCATGACTTCACCAATTTTTCATATTTTCACTCCAGATTTTCAACGCTGCCATTTTTACACCTCCTCATGAACAATACAGTTGTCATTTTCACATCCTGCTCAAAATGTGTTTTTGCCCCTTGTATCGCCTAAATGGCTTAGCCACTGTGCAAAATCACCTTTCAGCTAACAAACTGATTGTGCCGCTTCTTCATGAAGTGGGATCACAAAGCCTATGTTTAAAATTTGGAGTGAAAATACCAATAAACGGCTACAACGTTAGCGGCTTCCAACTGTAACACCCCACCCTGTCGAGACTGACAGCTGTCAGGTGTGACTTGGGATCACATTGTAATGCTCACGCCATTCCACCCCCACCCTGCAGCCAGTGACAGGCATCGAGGTGTGCCTTGGAGTGTCCAGCCCCAACGCTCACCCCATTCTCCTATGCTGCACCTGTCACAGCGTATTTCTATGGAATGGGATAAGTATAAGGCCCAAAGACCCCAAAGAACACCATGACATGTGTCAGTGTCTATAGCGTAGGGGTGAGGTAAATGGCATGAGCGTTATAGCTGATGACCCAAAGGCACACCCCAATGCCTGTCAGCCTCTGCAGGGTGGGGCAGGGTTGAGCCACTTCAGTATTTCCCTCAGCCATTCCTATTATGTATCTCTAACTCCTGCACTACCAATGCCAATGCCAGCAGACAACATTCGGCATTGACAAATGCTTGTTTACACTCTGGCAGAATCTTGCAGCTCATGGCTGTATTGTGCCTACAATACTCACAAAACTTTTCAGCGATTCCCCAGACCTCTGACCCAAGCGGCAACACACCTGTCAGCCATGTAGTCAGACTGTCTCATGTCAGAGATAATGGGCCTTCTCAAAACAGGGCAGTGGAAGTAGTTCCCTGGACAGAGAGAAACACAGGATTCTACTCATTACTTTCTAATTCTAAAATACACGGGTATGCACCCCATTCTCGATCTCAGAAAACTGAACAAATATTAATACCGTGAGAAGTTCAAGATGGTCTCCTAGGGACACCTCTGCCACTTCTCAGACAGCATGACTGGCTGGCATCCCTGGACATGCAAGACGCCTACCAGCATATTCCAGTGCACCCAAACCATTATGAGTTCCTTCACTTTGTGGCCTTGGGGCAACACTGCCAATTCAGAGTCCTGCCCTTTGGGCTCTCCTCGATGCCTCAAGTCTTTACAAAGTGCTTTGTGGTTCTCAGAGTGCACCTTGAAAGCTCGGCATTGTGATCTATTCGCATCTGGATGACTGGTTTTAGAAGCCCATCAAGATGGCACAGAGAGTGGTAACAACAGCATCTCAGTTCCTGACTTCCATGGGAGTCTGCCGAACCTAGAAAAGTCACAGCTTCAACCGTCACAACAGCTCCTCTTTATAGGAGCCCTCTTAGACACCACAGAAGCAAGGGCTTTTCTCCCAGAGGGCAGGAGGAAAGACATCCATCAGATGGCATGTTTCATCATGGAAAACAATCCCATTCGGCTCGCTTCCATGCAACGGATGCTAGGCTTTATGGCTTCTTTCATCTTCACAGTGCCTCTAGCTCGGTTGCATGAGGACCACCAGTGGTTGCTCAGCTCACAGTGATCCCCAACCACATCTTCAATTCACCCCATCAAAGTGACTGAGCCTCTACAGCAGCCACTAGCATGGTGGATACAGGAGAAAACTCTACTTCAAGGTTTCCCTTCGCTTTGCCGGAGTCTCAGATAACCATCACTATGGATGCATCTTTCCTCAGCTGGGGAACCCACTGCCGGGACCATCACACTCAGGGTCTTTGGACCCAGGCAGAGTTGAGCCCACATCAACATTCTGGAGATGAGAGCAGTCCTGTATGCTCTCCAGTCCTGGAAGATGTACTCAGTCACAAAGTAGCCCTTCTTCAGACGACAACAAAGCAGTGATGTATTACATCAGCAAGGCAGTAGAGTACACTCCTACCCTCTCTGCAGAGAAGCCATGAGAGTCTAGGAGTGGTACTCAACCACAATGCCTTGATTCAGGCAGTTTACCTGTCAGGGGCTCAGAATGATCTGGCAGACCACCTCAGCAGGACAGAAGCAGATCCTCACAGTGGTCGGTGGCACCAGACGTCATCATTTGCTCTTTGGCGAGTGGTGTACTCCAGACCTGGACTTTTGCATCCTCACTCAATGCAAACTGCCTTAGATGTGCTCTGAAAATCCAGAACCTGGTGTTTTCTGTCAGGATGCATTCAGACTACAGTGGGCAAATCAGTTTCTGTATGCATTTCCTCCTTTTCCTTTAATTCAGAGGGTACTGCTCAGACTGGGCGCGCAGGGTCAACATGATTCTCATTGCACCATACCAGCCTCAACAGATTTAGTTTCCTTGATCAACAAGTTGTCCGTGATTTCCTCCATGAAAGCTACATTCACGGACAGACCTTCTGATGCAGGAATCCCTGGTCCATCCCAACCTGTGCTCCTCCCTCCATCTCCATGCCTGGCTCCTGAGGAGATAGAAGTGGCTGGTTTAATATGTCTCGGAGAATCTAGCGATCCTCTTGGCTGCACGTAAGCCTTCCACTAGGAAGACTTACACAGTCAAATGAAAATGTTTCTCAGAGTGATACTAAGATCCCCATAGACCCATTCTGATGTCCTCCCAGTAAAGTATTGGAGTACTTGCTAGACCTTTCAGACGAGGACTTCAGTACTCTTTCTATAAGGTTCATTTCTGTGCAGTCTCTGCCTGCCATGAGCCAGTCCAGAATATGACCCTGGCCCAACTACCTTGTTCAAGAGATTCCTCAAAGGCATTCTGCATATGAGGCCCCTGGTCAAGAAGACTGTTGCATCCTAGGATATTAACCTCATGCTAGATATGCTCACTTGCAAACTTTTTGAGCCTCTAGCCACATGAGATCTAACATTTCTGACCTAGAAATTGGCTTTTCTAGTGGCCATCACCTCTGCTCATAGGGTCTCTGTGATGCATGCTTTGTTACAGACCCTCTGTATACTGTCTTCACAAAGACAAAGTGGTTCTCCATACACACCCTAAATTCTACCCAAGGTGGTTTCGGAGTTCCACCTCAACCATCCTTTGGTACTGCCTACCTATTCTCTAACTTCCAGAATGAAGGGAGCACACCCTTCACTCGTTGGATGTTAAAGAGCCCTTCAGTTCTACATAGATAGAACAAAGGACACCCATAAAGTCAAGCAGCTCTTATGCCTTCAATGCTGCCCGGCTCGGTCAGCCAATTTCCATTAAGTGTATTTCGGCATGGATAGTGGCATGCCTGTACTACTGTTACTCTACGGTGGTTAGTTGGAAGGCCAAGTGTGTGTCCACTCTACCAGAGCTGTAGCTGCATCTTTGGCAGAGATCTGCTCTGTTCCTATTAATGAGAGCTGCAAAGGACTACTTAGAGCACAGTGCATACTTTTGTTAAGCACTCACGCTTTAGATGTTCATGCCAGACAGCATGCTTTCTTTGGCAGGACAATCCTTAATGGACTTCTGTCCTGAGTGAGCTCCATCTCCTGCTGCCCTGCTCGGTGGATTTGGTTTTAGCTTGCTACTCCTACCTAGCAGTATGAATAAATGGTGAAGACTTAGTCCAGGAAGTAAGAAAATTACATACTCACTGTAATTCTTGATTTTCTTGGACAAGTCTTCACCATTTATTCATATGCCCACCCACCATCCCCAAGCTCACTCAATCTGTTCCTGGTCTTCACCCTTTGTTTCTGTTTGGGCTGAGAAAACATTGTTCTTAGTTGACCCTTCTTGCACGGGTCAGAAGGGCTATCTTATGCCCTTGTTAGGTTAGGTGTTCTCTAGTTAGCATACACTGCACCTCCTCGTAAAAAGATACTGAGGCGGTTGGAGGGTTCATTCCAATGGCACCACACTTGGTGGTCCTATCTCGGCGCTAGCCCTTCTGGAGATTTTTCACTACTGCAGGGTCCTAGCACCTCCAACTTTAACCCACTAGTATGAATAAATGGTGAAGACTTGTCCAAGAAGATCAAGAATTACGGTGAGTACATAATTTATCTTCTTCAACAGAGTATTTGCATGTTTTCAATAAGTTGGTATTCATTTTTACTGTTTTGTACTGTATTTGTATACATTTGTATTTATGATCTTGTCACTAATGAAAAGGGGCAGTTATGCTCATTAGCTTACAAGTATAAAAATAAAATTTAAAAAGAGACGTGACAGACAGCAGCTGCCTTCCTCCCTTTTCTTTCTTGTCCTCCTTTTCCTGCCCTGGGTACATCCCTTTCCTGGGTTACATCCCTATTAGTTGCTAAATGCACTCTGTGCCTGTGGGTGCTTTCCAATCTAACTTCACTTGGCAGTTGCACTATCTGTGGAAGAGTGTTGTGCACAGGATTGGATCAAGTACACTACATCTTGTACAGGGTTCATCCTTGTTGCTGCAGGAGAAGCAGGTGCTTTCTCTGATGTTTTTCTTCTGGCTGTACCAGACTATCTTTTTGGTTGGTATGCCTTCTTCTTCTTCCCTTATGCCAGCTGGGCTGTTAGCCCACTGCCCTAAAGGGTGCCTGGAGAGATGAAAACATCTTGACTCCTTTGGGCTGTTTGCCTTACAATTCCACATGCACTTGGGATTCCTTCCACTTTCCTCAAATGGGAAAAAAGGATATTTCTGACTGGCTGTTCAGCCAGTCTTCCGTCAGGTAGCATGGGGTTTGGTTTTTCTAGAAGTTTATGTGATTCATTCCTATTTTGGTATATTGTGCCATCTAGCTGCAAGGGGTCCCAATTCTGGTTATAATAATAATAATAATAACTTTATTTAATTGAGCACCTTTCACAATATCAAAGCACTTCACAGATTCACAAATAATTCAATAAAACATAATTAAAATCACAGCAAGTCAGAAAAAGCCTTACTCCTTAAAATGTCTTCAGTGACTGCTTAAAGCTCCCCACAGTCCTGCACTCCCAGCAGCTGATGGGGCAGAGAATTTCAGAGGGTTGGGGCAGCAAACATAAAAGCGCTGCACTTAGATGAATTCAAACTAACCTCAGAATCTCTCAACAACCCTCTCAGCGAGTGGAGCTGTTGCACAGGGGTGTAAGGGTCCGAAGCTCTTTCAAGTAGTCAGGACCAAGTCCACGTAGGGCTTTGTAGGTTAACAAACCTACCTTAAAGGTGATCCGCCACTGAACCGCAGCCAGTGCAGATCGCGCAGCACTGGGGTAATATGAGATCTCCTAGATACCTCAGTCAATAAATGTGGCAGCTGTTCTACACTAGCTGCAAGTGGCGGATATCAAACCCCAGGAAGCCCTAAGTAAAGGGAGTTGCAATAGTCGAGGTATTATCCCCTTTGTTTTTCTGCCAGAGTCACAGGCTTAATGCTGCTGTTTTTAAGATCACTATCCATTTCCTGTCTGGCTAGTGGTGTGAGGGTTCAGTTTCATGCCCAACTACCCTTGTAGGCATCCCATGTGCCCTTTTTCCTTTATTCAAAGGTTGGTAGTTGGGTCTTATTTTGTTGTTTATTTATATTTCCTATATCCTTTCCACATCCCTTTGGGCTAGGAAAATTCTTACCCTTTTATGTTACCCCCACTTTGTTTCTCTCCAGACAGACAGAGCTGAGATAAGTGAGGGAACTGGCAGTGGTTATTGGCTGGCACGTGGCACTACGTGGTGGGTATGCAGATGCCATGTCCTGTATCTGTGGCTGGCCCCTGGCAAAAAGGTTTGCTCCAACAGGTCCTAGTGCCACCAAGCCAGACTATTAAGTGGTAATCAGTAGCGAAAATATTCTGGAAGATCAAGAGTTACATAACTTTCATTTCAAACCCTTGGAATCCTCACTTATGTTTAACAACTGCAATCGTCCTCCAGGAATGGGCTGCCCTGGAGCTTTTAGAATTTTTCATCATGGAACTTAGAATTAAATTCAAGCTCTGCTGTGTGGTCATGCTCATCCCTGCACCCTAACATCAGATGTATTTCTCTGCCTGAAGAAAGCAGTTGCTGCGAAGTCTTCTTTATCTTGTGACCAGTTTATAGATTATTGTTTAAAAATTTATAGTATCTAACTGTGTTTAGTTATTTTATTGGTACTGTACATTAGTTAGGGTTGTTATTGTGATTTTCTGTATAATTTACAACTTTTTTCTGGCCCTGGTTCATTTGTAGGAACTGAAAAGACTGTTTAAAGTGCAGTTCCTACTTTAGGGAACCACTTTAGTTTTCTATTTCTTACATGTAAAATTACTTTAAATTTAAATCGCTTTGGATTCCTCTTTGAATTATTCTTGGTTCCTCATTTTTGGGGAACCGAGGCAATATTTGTCTGTTTAACCTAAAAAACATAGTTTAGGTGAATTTCAATTATGGTTTACATTTAAAAGGAACTGAACTGGGGCTGTATAGCACAGTGGGTTAAGGCTCTGAGCTGCAGGTGTGGAGACCTGGTTTGAATCCACAGCCGCCTAGGTGCATACTGTGTGATCCTAAGCAAGTTACTATAAGTTCCTTGTGCTCCCAGGTTGTATCTGGAAACAAGCTTCGCTTAATGTGCTACTCCTGGTAAAACAATGTTCCTAAAAGGAACTGAACTGCAGTTCTCCTATTTTAAGCCTGCTTTAACCATTATAGGGTTTTAATAATTAAAAATGTTTTCTATTAGGAACAGCTAACGCCTCCCAGGGTCATCCGTGTTTGGCATGACTGACAGACCCAACAAGAAGACAGGACCTGCAGGTTTTGAAACTGTAAGGTTTGTTTCAAACCCCAGGAACCTCCTAGTAGTATTAGACAGTAGTCAGTCTAGAGCTGCTTACTGCCCCAGAACTTTGAAGTAGAATGTATGCAAATTAGGAAATTTGGAATGCATCATTAAAAACTTCTGCCTCTAGGTGTCATCTAACTGCCAGATTAAATTTTTCGATTTAAACAGCAAGACTTTCCCCAAGAGCTCCTCTAGTGGTTATTTACAAAAGTTTAGTTTGAGTTGGGTATTTTACCCATTTTAGCAGTTCCATTATGCTCCTAGGAATCAAGTTTATTAGTTTAAACCGTTGTTTATTATGGTTCTGATGCTAGCAGGCTAGGACAACCCACCTCTCCTCTGTGCTGAAACAGCTTTTAGAGAGGTGTCTGTTCTCGGTATTCGCTGCCAAAAGCTGGACTGTCTCCTGCACCACCTTCAAGTCTATAAACTTAAATATTTAAATGTGCACTGCACGTTAAAGTCTGGTAGTGTGTCTCTCTCGGTGGTGGATGCTACACAGAGTTTACCTCAGCCAGTGGAAACCAATATTACCTTAGAAAATGACATCACAGTCACAACTGTTGAGCAAATAAGTAGCTTTTACTTAACAGAAAGTGCACTGAGCATTTACAGGATATATATTTACAACACAAGAGAATAACATTAATACAGGAAAAGTAAACAAATGTTTTAAAATGACAGATGGCAAAAGAAGAAGGCTATTACTGAAATATGCTAGTACTAAACTTACCTTTCCCTGTCCTTTCAAGAGACCACTGTGCCTTATGCTAACTGCCAGCTCCCATGGACCTAGCTAGAAGGGTAGGCTCTAATCTTAGATTCTTCCTCCAGCTTCAAAGTGAGAGAGAACACACTTCATTGTCTTTCAGCCTCTATATATTCTCCTGGGAATAGGTAAAGCCTATTCCCCTTGAATGCAACCAACCTGCCTAACATGTATGTCTTTAATTGTCCCAGTCAGACTGAACACCTATCAGTGACCAATTATATTCCTTTTAACCTTAAGTTTATATTTGAATGAACCAATCCATTCAAACTGGCCTGTGTGTGGACAGGTCTGTGTGTGGAGATGTCCACTCAAGATTTATGACCCAGCTCTTATCTAGCAGCTAGGAGGACTGAGAATTCCACAAGCTGGATGCTGCTGGACAGTGGATTTTAGCCTGTGTGTTTTTTTTCCCAAACTACTAAAAACACCAGCTAGAGAATCCAAACCATTAACTCTTTTCCTTCCCATTTCTGTCAAAGCGCATTCATTTATAGTTTTATTGTATTTAGTTTTTAAAATAAATTGTTTTAATCGCGATCGGTTCCTTGTTTTGTCCTTGGAACCGATCGCATTTTGTGAGTAACATACTTTAAAATACTTAGCCTGGGTTACGATCGGTTCCCATTTCTATCTAGAAACAAATCGCTTTGGATTTTAAATAAATCTGTTTTAAACTGCAGTTCCATTTAAACATAAGGAACCAATTGTGATTGTATTACATTTTTTCTGGGACGTTTTACACAGTCTCCTGACATTTTGTCTTGCAAACAGACCTAAAAGAGGATGGGACCCACAGGTTTTAAAAACTATATTAAGTGCTTTCAAATCTTTGCTAAGGCTGATCACCACAATTTGTATATATAGAGTGCTTGGGTCCCAGTCATTTCCTCTAACTGTGAATTGTGTACTACTTTTGTACAAAACTATCAAAAGAGTGTCAAAAGATTAGAACAGATGTTTCTGTTCCCACCTCAGTGTCACCAAAGCAGATTGAAGAGCGTACTTCATCCCAATCCAAGACAAAGGAGAGATCCTCTAAAGACACCTCAGACCCCAAAATACCTGAAAAGGGGCATGAGCATACTAAGCACAAAAGAACAAATGAGCAGGCATCTGAGCCTATGCCTACTAAAAAGAAATATAAAGAGAAAATGTTGTTGCGCCCCTGCTGAAAAAGCAAAGGAACTCCCAACAGACAAAAATAAAATTCTCTCATGGAGGAAATTGCTAGAGCCCTGCAAGTCATTCAGGCTCTACAGACTATAGGTTCCATATTGAGTTCACTAGTTCAAATCCCACCACCAGTTCCCAATGACCAAGGGCTGGAAGTGCACATTCAGGAGGAAGAGGAGGACCTGATCTAGGGGAACTGATTGAACCAGAGGTATCCCCAGACCAGGAGTTTGGTTCTCTCCTCGTGGGCATGATAATTTTTCATCCCATTTTCATTTGTCAAGCAAATGGCTGACACCCTGGGCCTCACCTCACAGGAATCTATGGATGATGAGGAAGAGGCAGATTTTTAGATATGATAGGTTTGGCTCCACGAGAAAGGTGGCCTTCCTAACCATAATTCCCTTAAAAAGACTACCTTTATATTCTTCAGACACCTTACTCTGTCCCTGGGTGGACAAGAAGGTGGAGAAGAAATACCAGCTGGATAGCGGTTCTGCTGATTATTTGTATACCCATCCAGAGCATGAGGGTGTGATACATGCTGCAGCCTGTGATAAGGCAAAAGTACCCCTGGCATCTCATGCACTAGACAAATATTCCAGGAAAATTGACACTATGGGGAAGAAAGGTTATTTGGGCTCTTCCTTCTCCTCCCACAGGTAGCTTATATGGCTTATGCTGCTCAGTACCAGAAAGTCCTATGGAATTCTGTGCAGGCTTTAATTGATAAAGTTCCAGGAGATGTGGACATGGTATGGCAGATATTGACAGAACAGCTTTAGATGCATTTTTACCCTAGTCGAAGGTAACCTGTAACCTCCCTTAGAGCTCCACTTTTTGGCACCAGTTTCTCCCACTCTCCCCCTTACCCCCCACCACACTGCCTCACACCCCCTAATGGCACTTTCAGATATGGGGCCCTCCAGCCCATCCACCTCACACTTTTGCTACCTACCTCTACCTACCACAATGGCCCTTTAGCCTGCCTACTTCTTCCTGACCTCCTACCCTATACTAACTATATACTGTTCACCCTGAAACTTGTCTGAAGCTGGCTTATGCTGTCGCTTCAATTCTGGCTATATTATAAATGCTTAGACATCTTTGTGTTTCTAAGACTGTAACCATTGTTGACCTTGTATGTATGTTATCCTACATCCTTTGACGTGGAACTTGTAAATGAGCAGTTCCTGCTCAAAGGTATTTGTAATCCTAGAGTTTAATAAAATAAAAAAAGATGCCACAAAGCACCAATTTCACATGGCTGTGGATGAAAATGACACTGCATCCAGAATGTTGGCCTTGTCAGTCTCTTTTAAGAAGGTTTGCTTGACTCAGTGCAACCAACCTTAGACCAGACTCTCAGTTAAAGGCCATGGATTTCCCTTGAAAACAATTCCTTTTGGTGACAAACTGAGGCATACATGAAAAAGGTGGTGGAGTACAAAACCACCTACAGGAGTAAACTGTTCTAGAGAGAGAGAGAGAGAGAGAGAGAGATAACCTTCACTTTTTAGATCCACAGAAAGGGAGGTAGGAGTAGGGGTACTATCCCAGGTCATGTGCCCCATACTCTATGCCTGCAAAGTACACACATGTCAGAGGGTATTACAGGGAAGGAGGTCTGCTAGACGAGCCAATCCAGCTCCAGCTCCCAGATCATAAATCGGACAGAATCCCTGACTGTACCTATCAGACTGCGCTCCAGTAGGGGTAAGTTGTTCACTATTTCCAACACTGGGAAAACGTTACCACAGACAATTGGGTACTGGAGATAGTGAGTCTGTGCCTCTGTGTTCAATTCAAACAGTTTCCAAAACTCCAGGGCCACAGAGTTTTCTGGTTTTCATCTCCAGCAGAGACTATTCTGCTGGAGTTAGAGGTAAAAAGCAGGGCAATAGAGCGAGTCCCTCTTACCCAAAAGGGAAGGGCATGTACTCAAGATATCTTCTGACCAAAAAGAAAATGGAGATTGGTGGCCAATCCTGGATCTCAGATATATAAGCAAACACCTGGCAAAACCCAAGTTCAAAATGGTACCACGGCCTTAGTTATTTCTTCTAGGAAAGGAAACTGGCTGGCATCTCTGGATCTGAAAGATGCTTACTTTCACATCCCAGTTGGGCCTGCACAGAAATACCTAAGGTTCTCTTCCCTCAGGTTATTACCAGTTCTTAGCATTTCCTTCTGGCTCATTTCCTGCCCACGGGTATTCCACAAAGTGTCTGTCAGTGGTGGCAGCTTACCTCAGAAAGCAGGGCATCAGCGTATTTCCTTACCTGGACAACTGGCTAGTCATAGGAATTCATGCCAACAGGTAAAGGATTCCATCAAAGTGACCCACAGTACCCTGGAATCACTGGGTTTCTTTATCAGTGCTCAAAAGTCTCAGATGGAGCCAATTCAGTCACTGGAGCAGAACTGGATACTGTTCAGGGAAAAGCTTTTCTCCCACAGGACAGGATGTAACATATCTACTGGCCCTAGCAAATTCCTTTGCCTTAGGCCAGCTCAGAATGGCAAGACAGTTACTAGCATTACCAGGACACATGACCTCAACTACTGCAGTAGTTAGGCTCCAGGTTTCAGATGAGGGATATTCAGTATCACTTCAGATCCCATTGGTCCCAAAGAAGGGATCCCATTTCAAAGCTTGTGCTAGTCACAAGAATGCTGTTACTGGCCCTGCAATGGTGGAAAGAAAGGGACAGCCTCCAACAGGGCATCCTTTTTCAGCAACAGCACCACACTGTGGTCCTAATAACAGAAGCCTCCTCCTAGGGTGGGCACACAGGAGACCAAAAAATCAGTGGAATTTGGTCTCCTCAGGAATCCAAGCTGCACATCAGCTTTTTAGAGTTCAGAGCAGTCCTCCTGCCCTCAGAGGCCTTTGCCCTCAGTTGAGGGGTCAGTCAGTCCAGGTCAGGGCAGACAACACAACCACCATGTGGTATATCAACAAGAAAGGGGCACTAGATCTTCAAGGCTGTGCACAGAAGCCATGAAAGTTTGGTCCCTAGCATACCCTAGAAGTGCATCTGTCTGCCATTCATATTCCAGGAAAGAATACACTGGCAGATTCACTCAGTAGAATCAGCCAGATCATCACTGAATGGGCCTTGGACAGGCAGGTGTTGGGCACAATTTTCAGGCATTGGGCACCCCAGAAATAGATCTGTTTGCCTCAAAAGGAGATTACCAGCTTCCACTTTATTGCTGCAGACCTCCTCCTTGGGCACAGTGCCCATGGAGACACTGACCCTGGACTGGACGGGAACATTTCTTTATGCCTTCCTCCAATGCCACTGGTGTAAAGAGTCCTGGTCAAGCTGAGGAGTCAGTCTGCAACCATGATACTGGTTGCACCAGACTGGGCCAGGCAGCCATGGTAACTTTTGTTGCTCACCCTGTCCACCAAGCAACCCATTCATCTGCCCCAGAGATACAATCTTCTAACAGCTGTTCAGGTGCAGATAGTTTTTCCTAACCTCAACAGCCTTCACATGAAAGCTTGATTCTGAGGAGTAAGAATTTTCTGAGTTCAAGTCTGTCAGAAGAGGTACTCAAAGTGCTGAAAGTTTCTCAAATAACTTCCACAAGCAAGACTTATGTTTCCAAATGGAAAAGATTTTCCATCTGGTGCAGGTCTAAGAAAATCAATACACTTAAAGATCATTTTTGAGTAAGCAAAGTCCCCTCCAACATATAGGGTAGCTTATCCTCCAGTTTAGAGATTAATCCCAAAACAAAATTTTTCTCCAGCTGTATTTTACAAAAACACTTGTAAACCAGCTCTGTGGAGCCGCTTATCTAAAACGCTCTATTTCCTTACTTGGAGCCATGCTCCCTACGGTTTCACGCTTCGTGATGTCAGTACAAGAACGGTGCAGGGGCGCTTCTGTAGACTACAATCGGGCCGAGTTTTACCTCCTTACCTAAAGTGATCAATGAGTGGAGGAACATTAGACTATCTGTTTTACTTGCTTTTCACCATGTATAAGAATATATTAATTCCATGAGTTGCAAGCACTGTATCATGGGTATGCAGATTATATGGGTTGTGCGACATCTCTGCCGCTCCAAGAAACAAAGTTCTAAACATTAGTACATATTAAATTCTAACAGTAGCATGAGTGGAACAAAAGCAGAAGTAAGATTTCAAGCAGGAATTAGGAGTTGCACAAGAAAACCTCTAACTTGCCCCTCTCAACCTTACTCCTCAGCTGGAAAATCTGTATTCTCTATCACCTGCGCCTTCTAGATACGCTACCATCCTCCATCAGTCCACCTCCTTCCCTACATTAGATGCCAACTAAACCCTCCTTTGTCCCCCTGCTCCTGCCAACCTCTAACTGAATCCTTCCCAACCCTTCCCTTGCAATTCTGCCCTCCTATACCTTTCCCTCCCCTCAACCACATGGTTTTGGCTGTTATGTGTGTAGTTTAATCAGCCTGTTTCGCTGTTTCTTCTCAAAACTAGATCAGTCTCTGCTCATTCAACCACTAAGCACTTTTTGATTCTGTCTAACTGCACAGCTGATCTGTATGCTGATTTATTTGTCCTTCTTTACATGCAACAGTGTTGCTTTCTTTGTTTGCTCTGCACTCTACTGTTGCACTTTTCTTTTTTTTTTTTTTGTCGACTTTTATTTCTGCTCTGGCCCCACAGAACTCTGTCTCTCTCCTCTGGCAGACCCCACTCACTCATGACCGCTTCACCCGCCTGATCCTTGCCCCACTGGGAAATCAGGGACAGACACCCTTATCCTACCTCAATCCAGGGATTCCCCAAACCGGACCCAAGGCAAGTAGGGATCAGGAGAGCCGGCAAGGCAAGTTCGGCATTGGTGTGTGGCAGCTGGCATTGAGGTTGCCGCCACCCATCCGTGGCCTGGGATTTTAGCTGCTTGGTGTTTTTGTCCCAGGAGTGTGGACATGCACGATGCCCTGCACGCCACGGGCATGCTCCCACACCCATACGTAAGGCATCCGCCACCACTCCCATCCCCTGAAGAGGGTGCCACCCCAGTCACCACCAGGAGCCGCTAGCACTGCAGCAAGTGCAACCACCCACCCCAGGAAAAGAGAGCAGTCTTCCCGATGCTCAACCTTTCCTGCTCCTGACAACCCCCGATGGTCTGGCCGCCAGTGTGGCGCGAGGTGTGGCGCCCAGCGCCAACCTCAGCACCACTGGACTGGCTACTGTTGCACCCTTCTTGTCATCGTGTCATTGTAACCTCATCATGTGACTTGCTGTAATCTTTGTAATTGTGTTCTCCTTCCCTACCCTGGATCACAACTGAAATGAGCATTGGCTCAGTGTGCCTCTCCCAGTAACTAGTTTTTAAATAAATAAAATAATTTTCCAGCCTTGTGGTTGGACAAGGACTTCAAAGGAAAAGGAAGAGAAAAGTGGAGAGTGGCTGAGTTAGGAGAAGATTCAGTATGCGGAGCTATAATAGGAGGAGGGTGCTCCACCAAAGCCCTCTTACAGCTCAGACTGATACCAGTATGCTTGCATGCTTTGCAAGAAGACATAAAAAGAGGAACAAATCAGAACTGACTCTGAGCAGAATTTGTACAAAATGAATACACGCAAAAGAGAAAAAGATGTAGCAACTCAAGGAAGTACATGTACTTTATATGCTGAGTATACCAGATTAGAACTACGGGGGTGAAGTCAGAAACAGTTGAACTAGGTTATTAAAAATCATATAGTTTATAAATGCTCCTTCCCACTGGAATGCTGGCAGAGGGCATTGAAGATCATCCTTTTCCAGTCTTAACATTTCTGGCAAGGTGCTCCTCCATTTTTGAAGGTGGGGTTGCTGGGATCATTCCCTTATTTCAGAATGATTTTCTTAGCTGCCAGCACAGCCAGAGTGATAGTATATCTACAGGTGCTCAGTATGGAATAAAACACATTTCAATAATATTTATCAAGGGCTGCTTACCGCCTCAGGAACTTTGCCAGCTTTTGCCCTTCCTCGACACTGCCCATCTCTGTACATTGGTGCAGGCCTTTGTCTCCTCTAGACTTTGCTGCTGTACACTCTATAAGGGGCTTATTAGCAGTCAAGTGTGCCACTTGTAGTTATATCAGAATGCTGCAGCAAGGCTTCTGACTGTTGTTTTTTTCTACTATGTGTTTCTGCTTCTCCATCCCTGGTTCTGGGGAACCTCACCCACCCCGGTCACTGACTTCATTCTAGACTTACCAGTTATCCACCACTTACCCAGGACAACATAGGTGGTGGTGGCCCACTGTGTTGGTAATGCAGCACCTGTGGAAGTGCCAGACAGGACTGGGTCATTCTCCAGTTTTCCTCCCAGGGCACTGGCATGCAGTGACACACATGCATGCCAGCATTGGCTCACATGCGTGAGAGAGTGTGATGCAGACTTTCCCTTTGATGTGCTAATGTGTGCTACCACCTGGTGTCCACAAGCTGGCAGTCTCACAACAAAATCAGAGTCCCCACCCCAAGAGAGGAGAGCTGTCTGGGTGACACTGATCCTCCCTTCCCTGGCCAGCCCCCAATGACCTGTGCTTGTTTCTGAACCTGGGTCTCTGGCATCATTAGCAGTAGCCCTATTGCTGTACTGATCAGCCAACTCTGAGGCTTCTGATTTTGTCCAGAAGTTAGTTTGTAGCCCCCACCCCCCACCCCCCACTTCAGAGTTCGAGCTGGCAGTCAGGTGAAACACTGACTAATGAACATACAGAATTGCCAGCATTACAGTCAATCAAGTCTGCTTGATGTGAGCTCTTTATTATTTGTTTTAAAATTATTAACCCATAATGTCCAGAATTAGTTGGGCTTTCTTGTCATGGCTAGTTACTGACCCCACAACCCTAGTCAGGCAATTAAGTCTGTGGGGCATGGACTTTGAAGGTACTACTGCCTCATTTAAAGTCAGTTAGTTACTGAACTTTGAGGTGGAAGCCCCTGCCCTATTAAACTCTCCCAAAGTTGAGAGCTGTCTTTTCACTCAACCAACATCTTTAACAGTGGATATAACCAGACCGGTGTCTCCATGATAGAACTATTGCCGACCACCACAGCAGCTTGAGTCCAGGAGCGACTCAGGTTGCATGGGGTCAACTGGGAGGGAGAGGATTGAGCGTCCGATGGATTGCTGCCCTCCTCTCCCAGGGAGGGGGGACTCGCTGCATGACTCCTGTGGTGCAACCAAGTGGGAGGCTTGGTGGCAGATGAGTGGTGCTTGCATGCCTTTGTCATTGCATGCCTTCGGCCTAGAGAAAATGCAAGGGAAAAGGCAGCCGTGTGGATTATGCTTCCCTTGACATCACAGGCCTCGCACCACTTAAAGAGCCCTGGATCTCTTTGTATTGGGTTTATGGAGGGGACAGCCCTCCCACTCGCTCCCTTTCAAGGGAGAATCCATGGAGGAAACATGGCCCATGTGAGTCTCTGGGATAGTGTGTAATGGGGCTGACCAACAGGGAGCTGAAAGGGGGTCAGGCAGCAGGAGGAGGGATTTGAACCTTGGTGAAAAACATACTGGGTTATAACCATTGACAGGTGGAATGGACTAGTAGGGTCATCAGTGACCTCTTTTCATCTGTGTACTTCCATGTTCCTAAAGCTAAAGTCAAAAGTGTTTGTCTTATCTGGCTTTTCAAGTTTCCTGAAGTGCTGTTATATTTTCAGGTGTTGTTCTTGTTATTCTGTTGCTTTTGTACACTTCATCACCCCACCCACATCCCCACCTCATGGTGAAGTGCTGTTTGAGATCATTGTTATATTTTTGTCATGTGTACATTCAAACAACATGAAGTCGCGTTGTATTCTGACAATTGCAGTTAGCTCCTGCCTTTGAACTGCCCCAGTAGTATAGGTTACATTTCATGCAGGACATAGAACGTTGAGCTCAAGGGCCGGTTGAAGACTCTGTCTGCAGTACTTTGAATCCAAACCATCAGATTCTTTACTCCGCTCACTGAACAGTCACTCCAGAGATTTCTCCTGTTGCTCGTTCAAAGACTGTTAAAGTCTTGGTTTTCCTAATTATTTTACCGCAATTCGGTTCACTCTGTGTCCGCGGTACAGTAAGTATTTAGATAATGTTTTTGATTGTGGAAATTGTAAGTCCCGATCGTTTGGCTGAACCAATCCTTTAGGTCTTTTGATTTAGTCATTTTAGTGTGTGGTTACCGGTTCTTATCGGTTTTAAAAAACGTGTTTTAGTTTTTCAAACACCCTTTAACACGGTTAGAAACCCGATAAGAGAGTCTGGCTGCATGTTGCCGAAAAAAGAGTAAGTTTGGTTAGGTTGGCCATTGTCTGAGAAACCCAAGAAAAACTGGGCCCACTGGTTTCAACATCTGCAGTGAGTGTGGGGAGGTCTTTGCTAAGGCCGATCCCCACACCACCTGTGTTTACTGTCTGGGGTTTGACCACCCTCGACTCAGACTGCCAAATATGTAAGAATTTTCCCAAGTCTACCCTGGTTAAGAGATTAGGTAGACTTAGGGAGAAGGAGGCCGAGAAACCACTAACCCGAAGGCCAGCCGGTTCGTTACCACCAAACCAGAAGGAGTGCACTCTGACCAGGGTGATACTTCTTCAGGCAAGAGGAGAGCTGATCCTGAGGGGTCAGTTCCTACAAAAGGAAAAGAAAGGAAAATCTTCTGGTTCGGATCCAGAATTCCATGTTCCAACTACGGAAGAAATTGTCCGAATGATTCGGATTGTGGAATCGCTTTGTCCGGGTTCCAACCGATCTGGTCCCTGCTGGTAGGGGTTCGGTTCGGTCAGTTCCTCCGGTTCAGGATTATGCCCTGAAGATTTTATGAACCAGATTTTGAGGAGGGGACTGTGAACAGTGTGAGAATTATGATGATGAGTGCTTAGAAAGTCTGGATGTGCCTATAGAACCGAACATCTCCCCAGACAGACCTTCTGGTGTTTCCTAGGCTCTCTGAGTCCCCTCCCACTTTCTGTTTTATAGGAAAGTGGCAGAAACCTCCAGCTTCCTATGGAGGAGGCTGTGCAGGACCAAGAAGAGCCTGACTTTGTTGAGATAATGGATATCCCAGAGTCTAAGAGACTGTCTATTCCTTCATAAGTTTTTGGGAAGCAGACTCAAAACATTCTAAAGTCTCCTCACTCTATACCTCCTGTGTGACAGAAGGATGGACAAGAGGTATACTCTGTCAGGCTCAGATATGGAGTTTACTTACCAGCAATGCAGCCATGTTGGGGTAGTGCAGGATGCAGCCTGTGACAGGAGGCATTCCCTTGGTTTCACCCCCCAGATAAAGACTTCAGGAAGTTGGATGCCATGGCAAAGAAACAGTACATGGCATCCTCTTTGGGACTCAGGCAGGCTAATTATATGGCCTATACAGCCAGGTACCAGAAGTCCAGATGGGACACTGTACTGGCACTGACTAGCAGGCTTCCCAGCTGGCCAAGGAGCTGGAGGGGGTGGCTGCTGATGGGATCGAGGCACCCAAAGTTCAGTTTCATGCTGCTGTGGACTCCAATGATGTATTATCAAGAGTCATGGCTACATCTGTGGCTCCTCGGAGAATGGCTTGGCTCAGAAATACTGGCCTTCACAGGACACCCAGGCTAAGGCCATGGATTCTCTGTGGTGGGTAATTCTTTGTTTGGGGAGCAGACAGAGAATTAACATGAAGAAACGACGAATACAGGACCACTTCCAGGAGTGCACAGGCCAAGGAAAGGCAGGCAACTCCTCAAAGGCAGCAAGCCAGGGCAGGGTAGCCTTTTCACAGGCCTTTCTACCAAGCGCAGGCCTTTTCTCCTTTTCCCAGAGGGGTTCTTTAGAGGGAGAGGCAGAAGGGGATGAGCAGGGCTGCGTCCACCCCTCAGCCTAAGGCTCCTGCCAAGCAGACACCCTGAGGTGTCAGCCCGTGCGACTCCCCATACCAGAAGGAGACAGGCTGGCTTACTTCCGTCCAGAATTGGAAGTCTGTTACCAGACAAGTGGGTCCTGGAAGTGGTAAGCCAGGGACTGGTCCTCAGCTTCAAAATATTTCCAAAGCTAAGGCCTAGATCTTTCCCACCTGCAAACACCTCTGAATCCCTTGCCTTGCAAGCAGAGGTTTCATCTCTGCTGGCTCTAAGGGCCATAGAGACGGTGCCTTACCCACACAGGGCAAAGGTCTGTACTCCAGGTACTTCCTACCCCAAAAAGGGTAAAGGACAGGGAGTGGTGACCCACCCTGGATTTAAGATATCTGAACAAGCATCTGTTAAAACCAAAGTTCAAAATGGTGACTCTGGGAATAATCTTCCTCTCTAGGCCAGGAGACTGGCTAGCCTCCCTGACCTCAAGGATGCCTATTTTCACATTCCCATCAGGTGCTCCCACAGAAAGTACCTCAGGTTCGAATTGCCTTTAGGTCATTATCAGTTCCAGAGCAATGCCCTTGGCCTAACATCAGCTCCAAGGGTGTTCACCAAGCACCTGGCAGTAGTGGTGACCTTTTAAGAAGGAAGAAGACTGCAGTGTTTCCATATCTGGACGACTGGCTCATTGTGGGACAGTCCCCAGACCAAGTCAAGTCAGACCTCCAAGTGACCCAGCAAGTGCTCACTTCCTTGGGGTTTTTCTCAACCTTCCAAGTCAGTTCTCGAACCTGTACAGCTTCTCACTTTTAGGAGCAGAGCTGGATACAGTCAAGGCAAGAGCTTTCTTCCCATGCAGAGGGTTGCAGCCATTTCAGAGCTGGCCTCTTCTCGCCTTCTGGTCTCTCGACCAGCAAGGCATTTCCTTCAGCTTCTGGGTCACATGGCAGCTGCTACAGCAGTGGTCCAAGGAGCCAGGTTTCAAATGAGGGACATTCAGTTCCATCTAAGGTCCTTCTGGTCCCAAAAGAAGGATCCTCTTACCAAACTAGTTCCAGTGACTCAGACTCTGATCCAGGCACTTCAATGGTGGCAGGATCAGGACAATCTCAGGCAAGGGGTTCCTTGTCAATCAGCCCCACTCTGTGGTCCCTTACCACAGATGCTTCTCTGTTGGGGTGGGAGCCCATCTGGCTCTCACAGCCCAGGGACAGTGGTCCATCAAGGGTCCCTCCTGCATATCACTCTTTGGAGCTCAGGGTAGTTTCTGGCTCTGCAGCCTTCTCTCAGTCAGTGCAGAAAAAGGTGGCAGGTACAGGTCAGGATAGACAACACCACCACCATGTGGTACATCAACAAGCAGGAGGCACTCGGTTCCACGGCCTTGTGAACGGAAGCCATGAAACTATGGTCTCTGGCTTACTGTCTGCAGACATCCTTAGTTGCAGTCCACCTTCTGAAAAGGACAATGTGATAGCTGATGCACTGAGCAGAATCTCCCGGGCCATCATGAATGGTCTCTGGATCCCTGGTGCTAGAAGTGATTTTTCCAGGTGGGCACTCCAGAGATAGATCTTTGCAGCCCTGGACAATCACCAACTTCCTCTGTTTTGTTGCAGACCTCCAGTACTGGGCTCAGTCCTTTGGATGCTCTGGTTCTGAACTGGGAAGGAAATTCCTCTATGCCTTCCCTCCTTTCCTCTGTTGTTCAAAGTTCTGGTCAAAATGAGGTCACAATCCTGCAAACTAATTCTTGATTGCTCCAGACTGGGCCAGGCAGCCATGGTATCCTGCTGCTGTCTCTAGCAGTCCATCTTCCCCTGTCTCTCCCAGGAAGTGCAATCTGTTAACCTCATCTCAGGGAGGATTTGGTACCTCAGTCTTGGTCCCTCAATCTCAAGGCATGGCTCTTGAAGAGTTAGAATATACAGATTTGCATCTGTCCCAAGGGTTCTGGACATTCTCAAAGCCTCCCGAAAGCCTGCCACCATAAAAACTTACAACTCCAAATGGAAAAGATTCAGCATTTGGTGTTCCAAGATGCATATATCCCCAGACACTGCTGAATTGTCTACAGTTCTGGATTATATGGTTCATCTTAATGGTCTAGGCTTCAGACCAGCTACTCTCAAGGTACATTTGTCAGCTGTTTCTGCTTTTCCGTCAGTGGGAAAGCCTTCCTCTCTGTCATCTCATCCTGTATTCTGTAAATTTTCAAAGGCTTGCTTCATACCAATCCTCCTTTTAGGGATCCTGCTCCTGCCTGGGATTTGAATGTCGGCATTGCTCAGCTTATGCAACCCCTTTGAGCCTATGTCCTTGTCAGAGCTCAAGTACTTGACTTGGAAAACTGTGTTTTTGGTTGCTGTTACCTCTGCAAGACGTATCAGTGAATTGCAAGCCTGTCAATTGAACCGGACTTCATCTCATTCCATAGGGACAAGGTGGTCCTAAGAACCAATAGGAGGTTCCTACCCAAAGTGGTTTCTGATTTCCACCTGAACCAATCCATGTCTCTTCCTGTGTTCTTCACTGATCATGCTTCCTCAGGAGAGCGAAGGTTACACAGTTTAGATATTAAAAGAGCCCTTAGTTACTACATAGAATGTACAAAGGTCACAGGTTTGACCTCCAATTGTTCCTCACTTATGGGGAAGTAGGTAGGGCAAACCTGCCACCAAGAGAACTATTGCCAGGTGGATTGTGTCCTGTATCCAATTCTGTTATGAAAACTGGGAAAATTCCTCCCTCAGGCCTGAGGCTCATTCCACTAGAGTTACAGCTGCATCTCTGGCTGCGGCCAGGGTTATTCCTTGTTAGAAATGTGCCAAGCAGCCACCTGGAAAACAGTTCATACCTTCACCAAGCATTACTCCCTGGATATCCAGGCTCAGAGTGATGCTAGATTTGGCGCAGCAATGCTTCAGAGCCTATTTCCAAAGTAGGTTCTGTCCCTTCTCCTTAGCGGTACTGCTTGGTAGCTGTAATGTCAGAATACAGCAAGATTCACGTTGTCTGAAGAAAAATTACTCACCTTAGTAATTGTGTTTCTTCTAATGGAGTCTTGCTGTATTCTGACCTCCCTCCTGCCTCCCTCTCAGAACCTGTTTTGGAAGTGGGTGGGCAGGTGCAGTGTTGCACCCAGGGTGTCATCAGCACACTTCCTGTTGGGTGCTTTAGTTTGCTATTAAGAATTTGTTATGCTTTATTACCTGGTTTTGTTTGGTTTTGGGTTTCCTGTCTTGAGTCTTCCTTTGAGAACCTAGACTGTTAGTTGCTAGTTGGCTAGTAGAAATTTTACAATTTCCACATTCTGATAGGTCAGTGAGTTTTAGCTCGTAAGTATCTGATGGTTTGGATTCAGATTACCTCAGACAGAGTCTTCAACCGAGCTTGAGCTCAACGTTCTATGCCCTGCTAGAAATGTAACCCTATACTCTCTGGGGCAGTTCAAAGGCTGGAGCTAACTGCAATTGTCAGAATACAGCAAGACTCCATTAGAAGAAACACAATTACTAAGGTGAGTAATTTTTCTTCTCTCTATGGCCCAGTGCTGTATGCCAGTGGGCTGCCCCCCTGCCTGCTGTCCTGGTACGGGCGAGGGGCCTGGAGTCCTACTACGGTGAATTTTGGGAGTTCATTCCCAGAAATATTAATAATAGCGTGGTGCCTCCACCCAGAGTAAAGTATCAGTGGGCCAGGTATCTGCCTGGTACAGCCTCCGGGATACTGTACCTACCCACCCTCCCAGCCAACCACTCTGCACACTGTGTCCCCAAATACCTTGTTCCACCATAAACCATATATCTCAGCAATAA
Organism: Neoceratodus forsteri; assembly: GCA_016271365.2. Classification (NCBI taxonomy): domain Eukaryota; kingdom Metazoa; phylum Chordata; order Ceratodontiformes; family Ceratodontidae; genus Neoceratodus; species Neoceratodus forsteri. The sequence goes on from CM028136.1 coordinate 246,190,032, forward strand.
GTGCATGCAATGAAGTTCACCACCACAGCAGTTGCAACAAACAAATTCACAGCTTTATTCAGGAGGTAAGGACTAGGAAATGGGATACTTGGATTAGGGTAGCTGTGAAGGCAGAAAGTAAGATTAGTGCAAAATGCAACATCAACATGTGGTTCCATGAGGCAAAGCCCCTCCCCACTGGTATCAGTGTCTCTAGATTGTCTCTAGGGGTACCCACTAGGTGCAGGCCTGATCGCTGCCAAGGGTTGGCCGCTGTTGGGACCCTGAAATATTGTTGGAAAACTTTAGAATGAACAACAAACAATTCCTTTTTCCTCCCAGGAGCCAGGTCCTGGCACTCATGGTTTGTAGATCTCACAACCAAGGGAAATGGAGCTCCTTGAATTAGTGCAGCAAAAGCAGAACAGGCTGGCCAGTATCCCGCTGTCTGGGTGGAACTTGCTCAAGGATCTTACAACTGGTCACCTTGATTGTAGTTCTGGCCACTTCTCACCTTCAGCCACTTCTGGCCCATTGCAGAGCAATGTGGTAGGACAACACCAGCCCCAGAAGACCCAGACCCAGGAGTGGTTCTGCAGCCCTGCTCCCATAATGGGTCGCAGGTGCCCTAGCACCTTAGCAGCGCTGGTGACCTCCTGAGACAGTAAGCCCCATTTGAAAAGGGTTAGCAAGTTCCCTCCCTGGCTGTGGGTGAGGACTCTCTAGTGGTGGGGTCCTCCGGCAGTCACTGCACTGAGTTCTCAGAAACAAAGATTTTCAGGTAGTCGCCAATAAAGTCTAGTGCCAATCTGCGTGGGAGCTAGGCTCTATCTCGATAAGGGCAAGTGCAATTCAGCAAGGGTAAACTTCAGCAGCAACAACAACAACCCCTGCACACCAGTCCACACTTTCCAGTTTAACAGTGTCCACTGTCCACACTCTTTTCTTCGGCTGTAGCAAGACCTCAGCTCTCAGCCAGTTTAACCAGTTCACTCAGGACACACACGTTCCTGGCTAGCACCCTGATGACCAGAGATGCTCTACCTCTTCAGAAATTGCAATTACAGTCCCACTCAGCAAACAGTTTCTCAGCAGCAATTGTAGCACTCAGATAATCTGCTCAGTCCTCTCACCCTGTTTAGCTTCTCAGTGCAGGGTTTGTACAACATCTAGTTCTGTTCCAACAACAGCAAAGCATCTTCTCATTACCTGGAGAAAACAGGATCAGAGTTCAGTCTGTTTCTCTCTTTCCCCTTCTCAATTCAGTTTAGCAACAAGCACCTGGGGAATCAGAATCACAGTTCAGTCGCTTTTTTCTCTCGATCTAATTCTGGCAGCAGCAATCCTGAGATGAGGGCCTGAGAAGCCCCTGAAGCTCAAGGTCCACCTCACAGCAGAGTCCTGACTTGTACAGAGCCCGGGAACAGGCTGATTCAGTCCCAGAAAGGCCACACTGTTTCATTCGAAACTTATGCATTCTGATTGGCTGTTGAAGTCTTTAATAATCAATTTCGTAGTGATCAATATTCTCTGCTCGTTTATTGGGGCATGATCTAGGTGCCAGAATTATTCCCCTGCTTTTCCCAGGTGTCCTTGGTGTTCAGTTTGGGCACCTAGATCAGTGACTGGCTTCACTGGGGGTCAAATGTCAACAACATGTCTGCTCCCATTTGTTTACCTGGAGTCCCATACAACACAGTGGAGTCTTTCCCTTCAGCTTCAATGCAGCCCAGCACATTACCTTATTTGCACCATCACCCTACCGACTTGTAGCCCCAACTGTCCCCTTTAAATAAGCCCACTCACCTTAGGGTGCCCCAGCCATTTTCTGTCACTGCCACTGAAACTCTGTCCCCCAGGCACCAGCGCAGCACTCATCAATATGTATGGGTCGTCATTAATATTCATAACCCCCGAGCAGCCCCTGTTAGAACTCCCTTTATGTGCAGGTGCGTTTCTGTCTGACTCTCTTTAGGTTTCCTGTCCTCTAGAATGTAAGGAGAGCACGGGACCCTGGACAAACTCCCCATTCATCGGACTGCAACGGCGGTCACGATCAAAGTGCCTCTTGTGCTTACATGAGTGCAGGATGAATCAACATGCCAGCAGCTCGCGACTATGGGATTATGCCCTACAAGGACAGAAAACAGCAGGCTGGCTGGAGAAAGCCTGTGGGGAAACCAAGAATGCCAGCAAATCTATGGACAGTCGGGCAAATAGATAAGCCCCAAAGGGGTTACATCTCTGAGAGTCTTGTTTTCTGTTTCTGCAGGCAGTGACTTGTGTTTGTGAAGGGCTCTGAGCCCAGGAAGGGTGCTCTATAAATAATAAAACTACTACTGCTGCTATATAGTAGCAGTTAAATATTCTTCAAGGCTCAAAAGGGATCCAATCCATTTTTGACTGAGTCCCAAACAGGACAATTTTAAGACATGTCTACATCACATACAGCAAATCACCTTTGGGCTCACCACATTGAACACAATAACCCTGTGGGATGCTTCATTTGATATGCTATACATGGGATATAACGGATTTTGAACTACACAGCCAATGGAAATATTTTAGCCAACGTCCAAGTATCTGTCCATTTCCATGGCATCATGCTGAAGCCTAGAACTGTGACCCCTCATGCCTGCTTTTCTCCAGTGGCCTGTTGTGTAAGAATCAGGTAGAGGTGCACCACCTGACTGTGAATCTTCACCAAACCTACCTAATGAGCCTCATCCACCTGTGTGGGTAGGAGATGAGATACCAAGCCAAAGTAAGCAGTAGCAGAGTGTCAGTTGAGTCAAATGAGCTGGAATCTTATAAATGTCTTGGACTTTTGGATTTGAATCTCAAAATCCCTAAGAAAGCTAGGGTAATCTGCAAGTAAGTTAGCCCCTATTTTGTAATATAGCGTAAGCTCAGTTGGTGGCACATCTACATCTGTGCCAGAAGGTTGTGGGTTCTAAGCCCACTCCAGGATTGGGCTCTGCACTATAAATGCTGGTTTATGAGTGCAGTCCTAGAGGAATGCTGACTGTTGTGCCATCCTTCAGATGGAACATTAACCTGAGGTCCCTTCTGCCCATCTCTGGTGCTGTCCTGGTAGGTGTCCAGGTGGAAGTAAAAGAACTCAAGGCACTTTTCACAAGAGATGAGGGATTTTCCCTGTTTCCTGGCCAACATTCCCTTCCATTGAACTGGTTCATGCAATTGCCCAGGCTGTGTGTCAGTGTGGGTGTTGGTGTGTGAAGTGGCTGATCTCTCATTGCCTGTAAAGCACTTTGGGATACAATGTGTTGAAAAGCACTATACAAATGCTAATTCTTCTTTTTAAATGGCATAATTTCATAATGGGTTGTGATCGTGAAAAATGAGTTTGGGCCTTTTTAATATTTTGGTTGTGTCAGTTGAATTTGACAAACTCTCCCAGTAGGATCACATTAGAAATGAACCTTGGGAGACATTGCGAAAATAATAAGGACAAAGTGGAACCCTCTTGTAAACTAGCTCTTACTACCTAAACACTAATTGGGTGCATATCCCTGCTCATGTCTTTTTATGGCTGTGTGGGTGGAGCTTATGAGCGTTATGCCATCATCATATCTTTAGAAGAGCACTCTGGAACCGTGAGGCGGACCAGCTGTCGGTGTGCTTCCATAGTGCTCTGGTAAATTCCACTCTTGCTGTTTATGCAGCCCTTACCCTCCGTGAGCCACATAAACATACCCCGTTTGCAGGGCACTACCTTTTCTTCCATAACCGAAAGTAGCGTCCGGCTGTGCCCAAGATGGCCACCAACTCCAAACTTCAAGTGCGCGAGTATCGCATGCAGTTCTTTTAGCACTGCCATCATGGGAATGGCAGACTCTGGTGCAGCGAGGCTCAAGTATTCTTTACTTGCTCTCGCTGCACTCTTACGACTAGAGCAGCCGTATTGGCTATGACCAAAGCTTGTTTGGTAATGGAACAACACAGCAGTTGCTGAAGCCAGGTAGCCAAAATATGCAGTCTGAAGTCTGGACCTATGAGGTTGCCTTGGTCATACAGTGACCAAGATCATTTTTTGATAGGGCATCACAGAGTGTTTTACTATGGCTAGTATATTAACTCGCAATGAGTTCATTTTTTTTTGTATGATGTTTTTATTAAAAGATTCTCAATTACAGTACACTCAGTTACAATATATTTAGGTGCTTGAAATTCATACATAGAAAAGTATTATACATCCACAATTTGCTTGTAAGTTCATATATTCCCCTACTTTGTGTTTTGTATAGCATACTGCTCTGTAAGAGCCATCTTCTTACTCACCTCACAGTCAATCATGGGCACCACTTTACCATAAACCCAGTTATCTTCTTCTGTGTACACATCCCCAACAGGGAAAGCAGAACAAGACAAAAAGAAGTACAATTTTAAAAAATCCCAAAAAGAAGAAAAGAGCCAAGGTGACGGTGACCTATCGAGTTCCATAGAACTCTACTCTGACTCTGATGAGCTTAGTATATCATACAATAAACTTTAACCAGTAAAGTTGCCTTGCCAAGGTTGTGTGTATCCTCTGTAATCAGCCAACATTTCTTATGTAGTTCCGTGCCTATGGTTTGCTATCTCTGGCTCCACCCTATGTTTTCCCTGCAATATACAGGCATGAGGGCCTATGTGAACCTCCTTCCTGAAGAGTGCCACCTCTAGTGGGAAAAGGCACTCAGATACTTCTCCCATGCTTGAAGGAGTCTCTCTCCTTACCCTTTAGGATGAATGTTAGTCTGTCTACAGCTAAGGCTTGAAATGTCAGACTTTTCCACTGCTCAGCCGTTGGGGTTCTGTTCATTACCCACATTCTGTATCCCCTGTCTGGCCACCTCTAAGAGAACCCTCATCCACCTCTGGTAAAGCTCCCAATCATCCCCTCTCCGAGTGTCAACCCCAAACAAGCGTGATTTTTGGAAATCTCTATCTCGCGTCCCTTCATTCTAGTTAATTCACCAACTATTCCTTTCCAGTATGTTTGGATACCAGGCAGTCCTAGTAATAGTGCATCAGGGTACCTCTAGCCCTTCACATTTTCCACACACTGGGAGACTGCAGGACAGAACTTGTGCACAGCATTGGGTGAGTAATATAATCTATGCAAACATTTGCATTGCATCTCTTTAAACTTGTTGCAGAGGAGTAATCCCATATGTGATCTAAGGACCACTTCCCAATTGGCATCAGCTAATGATTACATTAAGGTCTTTCTCCCTCCATTGTTTGCTCTCCTCTTCACCCTTAAAGTATACCCTATCTAATTTCGCTGCTGTACCCACCAATCCTTTCTCATTTATTCTGGCCCCTAAGATCTCCCTCTCCACTTCGCTATCGCTGGTCTTCTGTGGATCATCTAGCAAGTTTATTTCAAAAGTTTCAGAGCTGGAAAAATTTAAATGCATGCAGATTTGGAACCCTAATCCTTTCCTGAATGTGTGAGAAGTCCCTAGGCCTGTTCTGGTGTTCAGATACCCCAGGCACCTAACCCCTCTCTCCTGCCACTGTCCGAATCCTTCATCCTGGAGACCTGGCAAAAGTCTGGGTTCTGCTATCGGAACTAGTAGAGTATTTATCTGGTGCCACCCCCTTCCTTCTTTTAATTTCATTCAAGCTTCCAAACATGATACAGCCATTGGGTTAGGGTTCTTAAGGCGCCTATAAGCCTGTATACCAGATCCCCCAGATACGTTGACAGTTGCCCTGGACATCCACTCTCTTCCAGATTTACCCAAGTGGCCGCCTCCCTTTATTTACCCAGTTAAGCATGTACCTATACTGCATAGCTAGGTAGTACCCTTTATATCTGGAAAATTCAGGTCCCCCTTCTGTAGTAGCCTTTAATTTCATTAAGCTGATTCATGGCTTCCTTCCTGCCATATAAAGTCATTAAAATCCCTTTCAAGCCTTTTGATATCTTTATCTCTAATCCCCATTGGCATCATCTGTAGGATGTACAAATTCTAAGTAGGTTATTCATCTTAAGGAGGTTAATCCACCCAAGCCACAATATTGGAAGAGCTCGCCACCTCTGTAGGTCTCGTAATATTGTCTCAAACAGGGGGGCATAATTAAGTTTATACATTTCCTGCACATTCCTGCCTACCCTTATTCCTAAGTATGTGAGTGCTTCCCAACTGCCCTTAGTCCCCATATATCTTGTTGTTCTCCTCCCTTTTCTTACATACAGGAGTTCTGATTTATTAATATTTAATTTGTATCCTGAAACCTCCACCCTGCAGCCACTGACAGGATCAAGGTGTGCCTTGGACTCTTCATTCAGAGTTCACCCCATTCTTCTGTGTGCACCCATCTCAATGTATTTCCTTATGGAATGGGGTAAGCATAAGGCCTGAAAACCCTATGGCACAACGCGATACTTATCGGAGTCTCGCAGGGTAGGGTGAAGTGAAATGGTATGAGCGCTATGGCCGATGACCCAAAGGCATACCTCAATGCCTGTCAGTCTCTACAGGTGCTGTGAGGTTGGCATCACTTCCGTACTTCATTGCCATTCCTATTCTGCATCTCTCTAACTCCTGCACTACCAATGCCAATGTCAGCAAGACAACATTTGGCATTGACAAATGCTTGTTTGAGTAAGTTGTGGGACCTAGAGAAGCTAAGGTGATGAGGTAGAGAGTTCCACGATTTAGGAGCAAAGTGGACAAATGCTTGCCCACCATTTTGGTTGAGCAAGTGGTAATTGTAAATAGGGCAAGGGTAGAGGACCGAAGTTGGTGAGAATGTTCAGCAGGAACAAACATCAAGGCCAGAGAGGCTGGGTGAGAGGATCTAATGATATTGTCAGGCAACTGGAGTGTAAGTTTGCGAGGAGGGTGACAGCCAGTTTAAGTCAGAATAAAGCTTGCAGTGATGGGTAAGACATGGAGCAGACAATGCAAACCTGCAGATGTCATTGTAAGCAACATCCCATTTGTAAATGAAACTAGTGTCAGCATTGAGAAAGATAGGAGTGCGTAAGTTAGTTTAGGGAGTAATACTCCTTGGGCAGTTGTAATTTGGCTGCTGGAGTGAGGGCGTGATAGACACGGTTGGTAATCCCGATTTTAGAACTGACAGATTTGCAGATCTCGTTTATGTGGAGGGAGAAATCTAGGCTTGGGTCAAGGTACACCCAGGTATCTGAAAGAGGGCATTCAGAGACCTGGGAACCATCGAGACAGTGGATGTGCAACTCTTGAGACTAGGTGCAAGACTTTTAAAGGAGCCAAAAGCATAGCTGGATCTTATCAATGTTTAGTACTTAGCGATTTAAGGTAAGCCAGGTTTGGATGCTATGGAGGTGGGAACCGCTCAATTCGCTCCCAGTAATTAGCTCCCTGACATACCGCTCCGACAGTTCACTCCTACTAGCTCACTCCCATTCTTTTTCACTCCCTGTCTTTTCACTCCCAGAGCTGAAAAGCAAAGCGGAGCTTAAGATCAAAACAAGCTTTACCAGGTGAGCGTAAAAAGCAAGAAAGTTTCCTTTCCCCATTCTGGATAAGAATCTACCTGCACCACTCTTTTTGTTGAGTCTAGACACTCGAACAGAGTCATCGCTTCACGGTGGTGAATCAAACTTACGGTGCAGGTTCCTGCATTGGGAGCATTTTTTCTGGTGTTTAGCTGTTGTAGTGCTCATATATTCAGTGAGTGAAGACAAGCATCATACTGTCATTCAGAAAACCGAATATTAGTTTCAATAATATATGGTACTCCCACATCTTTGGTCTCTCTCTTTTCCAAACACTGCCAACAGTCAGGAAGCTTTAAGTGCACCTTGGTGAGAAGAAGGAAGAAGGCAGGGTGACAGCACCATGTTCAATACTCCACCTGCAACCTCAATGGGAAGCCAGAGAATGGAACCGTGGGAGCAGGCTGGCTGTACTATCACAGCTGGCAGGGACTGAAGCTCTTTTATTATAGAATATTAAAGTAGCCTTTTCTTACGGTAATGCTCTGCTGTCATCTTAAGTTAGTAACTTTCCAAAGTGATAGAAATGAGAGGCAGAGATTAATGTTGCAAGCATCAGACACTTTGAAAAACTGAGAATACTTCTATTTAAGGGTAAATCTCTCTTTGTCCAAGTTGCAATGCTACTATAAATACAGGATTGTGAATGAATTCTAAGATTTCCAGTTACAACACAGGCGGGGCCGAGCAGGAGTGAATTAACATGGAGTGTGATTGGTGGGAGTGAATTGATTTGGGAGGCGAGTGGTTGGGAGCGAAAAGGCATAAGACAAATTGCTGGGGCAATTGACATAGACCCTATGGAGGTCAGTGGTAAGTTGAGAGTTAATAATGTCCATGGACCTATAGGCAGTATAAATCTGAGGTCATCCATATACAGAAGGTGCGCAACGGATGGAGAGGTTGTAAATTATTACTAAAATAGAAATGAGTAGGTGTCCAGGTATGGAGCCTTGTGGTACCTCTTGAGTTACTGAGGCAGGGGTGAGAAGGCCTTATTGAATAAGACTGACTGAGAGTGATTTTGACGGTAACTCATGAACAAGACAGAGTAGAGAGTGAAGCTCCAAGAGATTCCAGTTTATGTAAGAGAAGGGAGTGATTAACCAAATTAAACACTTTAGTAATGTCAATAAAGACTGCCCAGTGATAAGACCTTTATCCATGGAAGTTTTGACCTCACTAGTGAATTGCATGAGAGCTGTAGTGGTACTATTGCTGTCCTGAAACTGTGCTGAGCTGGGGATTGAAGATTTCATGGAAGCAAAAGTGTGAGACCTGGTGGTGAACTAATTTTTGAGGAGTTTACTGAGGGTGGGTAGTATGACTACGGGCAGTAGTTAGCAATTAGTTTGGTATCCCTTTCAAAAATCTGGATGATCCTTGCATTTTTCCATAGCTGGGCATAGTGGAAGTGCTTAGGGATAAGTTAAATAACCGTATAACTGGGGTAACAATTAGAGGAGCATCTAGTTTCAGTATTTTGGGTTCATTGCCATCTGGACCAGTACTACCATGGGGAAATGGCATTAAGAAGACACAGAACCTCACAATGTGTGACAGAGGCAAGGACCAGGGAGGATCAATTGTTGGTGATACTGTTGGGGCAGAGGAATGAAGGTGGACTTTAGAGATTCAGAGCAAGGTAGATTAGAGAACATAGAGTTGAAGGCATTTGCAATAGCAGTGGGATTGTTGCAACTGGTAGAATTGATTTCTTGTCACGGGGTGTTTGGCCTCTGGTTTTGTCCATGATACCATTGATTTGGGACCAGAAGTGTTTTGATCCCTGATGTAGCAGTAAGTAAATCCCTGTAGTATATACTTTAGCTGCTCATATTTTGCATTTACAATTGTTTCAAATAAGCAATCAGATCTGAGTGTAGAGGAGGATTTGTACTTTGCCCATAATTTATCTCTAGTTTTAAGCATTTTGAGAAGGGAACATTTTAACCATTTAGTAGGTGCCCTAACTCTAGTTGCAGTAGGGATGTGCTTATTCTGCAGGGAAACAATAGTTTGGGTGAAGTACTCTGTGGCATAGTTTATGTCATTAGTGCAAAGAGAGGAGACCAATCAACTTGTCTACATCATAGAGACATGCATTAGGATTGAAGGCTCAGACGTTAGAGATAGTGATCACTTTTGGAGGGCAGGAGGGTGGGCTAGCATTCCAGACACAATGAAGAGGAAAGTGGTCACTGATTGAGTCTGCAAAGTTCCCGGCGGCAATGAGCTCATCCTTCCTGTTTGTAAGGATCCGGTCTAAGAGAATGGCTGGACCTAGTAGAGAACATGTGGTGGAGCAGTTATAAGTTGTGATAGATCGGCTTTGCTGATAGTAGTAGATAAATAAGTTGAGTTGGGCCCAAGCCAGTCTAGGTTGAAGTCCCCTGAATGATGACCTAATTTTTCTGAGTAACTGATGGCAGATAGTCCATAAGTTCTGTTAACTCTAGTTTACCGTTGTGGGAGGAATGTAAACACGCTATGTGGCACTTTTGTTTTACCTAGGAGTAGTAGGGAGTGCAAAATTTCACAAGAGATGAGTTGGGTAATAGGGTAAGGTTTAGGTGAATCTTGAAGAATACAATAAGGCCACCACCACGTTTTGATGAAGGGTGGTCAACCTCATAGCATACTGTAGCCAGAGAGAGAGAGAGCACAGGGCATCTGGGATGGAAGGTTTTAGCCATGATTCAGAGACACCCAAAATATCTGGATCATGAAATTTGGTCCATGCTTTAGCTCAGTGATTAGCCATTAAGCTTCTAATATTCAGATGGCCAATGTTTAGGTCTTAAGCCTGAGCCCAAGAGTGAGAGAGTTATAAAGGGTATGTTCTGGTAGCTATGGGGCCATGGTTAAACTCAATGTCACCTGCAAGGGTTATAGAGATGACAACTATCCAGATGGTGGCAAGTGTGATAGCAAAGAGAGTTTGTAGGGGAACTATGTTTTTTTTAAGTTGGTACTGTATCTGATTAGGAAGTTAAGGCTTGGGATTGTGCCACATATGCAGAAAGGGGCATGGTGTTGTCTCAACCAGCATGTTAGAGAAAGTAAATGTCTCCTGACTGGTCCATGTGGGGTTTAGGAGGAATTTATAGAGGGAATTAAAATGTCCAAAGCTAGGATAGCACAAATTGATGCCAGGCAGGCAAGGGAGTATAGAGAAGGATGCATGATGGGAATGGAGATAAGACAGAAGAAAGAGGTTAGATGTTACTGAGAGTAAATAGAAAGAAAGAAAAGGGGTGAAACAGAGTGCAGGTGAAGTTAGAACAACATGGATGGCTTTCTGAATAAGCAGAGAGAGAAGTAAGAGAAGATGTAGGTGAAATATCAGTTTGCTATGCAATGAGTCAGTGGTAGGAAAGCTAAGGTTTAGAGATGCAAGCAGCAAGAGAATTAAGGAACAAAATGTGTGTGTAACTTACGTTAAAGACTCTGTAGTACAGCAAGGTAGTAGAGCAAGGTGGAATAGTTTTATTCACAATAATAGCGGAAGTAGAGTTGGTTAGTGTCTGGCTTTAGTGTTGAAAGTACAGATAACTATGGCTTTGTTCAGTAATACTGTTTAACCATATTAGTCTCACACAGTTGGTGAGAAGTATGGGACAGTGAGCCCATACCGTGATTTAAGAGCTAGCTGTGCTAGAAGAGCAAGTTTCACAGAAGCAGTGATGCAAGCACGGGTCAGGAAGTTGATAGCTGATACACCACTGCGCAACTGTGTCTCTCAGCTAATCAGTGCAGTATGCCAACAGAAAATCTGCTACAGGAACACAATGTAATGATGTTGAGCACCAAAGTAGCGTGGCACTCAGTACCTGTTGTCCTCCTGCTCAGCAGTGGGCATGCGGGAGAGGGAGGCTGCAAAGGAGCTCTCACAATCTCCACTGGAGTCTTGAAGCAGCAGCTGAAGGAGGAGGTGTCTGGAGGAAGAATAAATGTAATCAGGTAGGTGAAGGCAGCAGCACAATGACAAGCAACCTTGGGTTGAAGATTAGAAGATTGTGGGTTCTAGTCCAACAGCAAAACCTGGGCTAATACCTAGTAGTGACACTTTAGTCCAAAACTTTGGGGGAGCACTGTTGAGGTGCTGTCGCTAGCTCAGTTGTTAAATCTAGGTCCCTCTCTCCATCTCTGGTGTGGCTGTCCAGGTGGAAGTTTAAGATTCCATTTTGTAAGAGTAGGGATTTTCATTCATTCATAGATAGTATAGGACAGATAAAGACTTAAGGTCCAGGTAACCCATCCTCCAAGCCTCCCTAGTAAATTTACATTACAAGTCTAAATGACAACTCAATCAATAAATAAAGAAGACAACCCATATATTTCAAGAGTGAGGTTTCAAGAGCAGGCCTTCAGATGTTGCTTTTGTCCTTGTACACTGTGTACATTAAATGGCACAATGTTGGCCTTTTCAAACAACATGAAGTCTTGCTATATTATGACATATGCAGTATAACCCCAGGTTAGAACTGCTCCGAGGTGAAAGAGTTAACTTTCCATGCAGGGCATGGAATCTTGAGTGCGAGTCCTGTTGAACACTCTGTCTGTTGTAGCTCAAACTTAAACTGTCAGATTCTTTATTCGCCTCATTGAACAGTCGCCCGAGATTCCTCCTCCTGCTCGGTTCGCTTGTCGGTTTTAAAGTGTAATTTTGGTTTATTTTACCAAATTTAACCGCAATCGCCGGTTCAAGCTCTGTCTGTGGTATTGTAAGTAATAGATAGGCTTTTGTTTATTTTCTTCTGTGTGGAACTTGTAATGTCTTTTCGGTTCAGTTTGAACCGATCAGATTGGGTTTAAAATTACTCTAGTCCTTTAGAGTGCGGTTCCCGGTTCTTATCGGTTCTTAAAAAAGGATTTTATTACGGTTTTTTCCACGACTCTGTGACACGTGTTGGGAACCGATAAGAGAGTCTTGCTTGGCGGATTGCCATTAACGGGCAAGTTTTGGTTAGGCTGGCACGATGTCTGAGAAACCCAAAGAAAACCGGGCCCACTGGTTTCAGCATCAGGGCTCCGTGGGGAAGCCTTTGCTAAGGCTGACCCACACACCACTTGTGTATATTGTCTGGGGTTTGACCACCTCAATGCAGACTGCCAGATTTGTAAGAATTTTCCTGCTGCCACCCGTGGAAAAGAGAGTTGGTAGGCTCAGGAAAGGAGGCCAAAAGTCCGCTGACCCGATGGCCAGCCCAGTTCGGTTCCAACCAAACCTGAGGGAGTGCCCTCTGACCAGGGCAATACTTCCTCGGCAACGAAGAGCCAGCTCTGAGGAGCCGTTCCAACTAAAGGACTAGAAAGTCAGCTAGTTTGGGGCCAAAAGTTCTTTTCTCCAACTCTGAGGAAATAGCCAAAGCTATTCAAATTGTCCAGTCTTTTCCAGCTCCGTCCTGAACCGACACCATTAGGGAAGCGCTGTTCGGACGGTTCCTCCGTTCAAGATTATGATTTTGAGGATTTTTATGAACCGGAGGAAGGGGAGGAGGGGTATGAGGAGAGTGAGTGTGATTTTGAAAGTCTGGATGTGCCCATTGAACCGACATCTCTCCAGACAGACCTTCAGAGGTTTCCTCCCAGGCTATCTGAGTCCCCTTCTCATTTTTGTTTTACAAGAAAGTTGTTGAGACTCTGCAGCTCCTGTTGAGGAAGCTGTTGATGATCAAGAAGAAATGATGGATATTCCAGAGTCTAGGAGACTGTCTATTCCTTGCACAAATCTTTTAGGAAACAGACAGTAAAAATTCGAAAACTCCTCATTCTATCCTCCTGTGGATAAAAGGATGGACAAGAGGTATGCTTTATCAGGCTCTGATACGGAGTTCCTCTCCCAGCAATGTAGCCATGGGGTAGTGCAGGCTGCAGCCTGTGACAAGGCTAATATTCCTCTAGCCTCTCACCCTCCTGAAAAGGATTCTAGGAGGATGGATGCCATGGCAAAGAAACAGTACATGGCAGCATCTTTGGGAATCAGACAGGCAAATTATATGATTATGCAGCTAGGTACCAGAAATCCAGATGGGATACTGTCCTGGCCCTAGCAAAACAGGCCTCTGACCAGCTTGCCAGGGAGCTGGAGCAGGTGGCTGCGGATGGTATTGAGGCATCCAAGGTGCAATTTCATGCTGCAGTAGACTCTAATGATGTTTCATCAAGAGTCATGGCTACATCTGTGTCTCTTCGCAGAATGGCCTGGCTCAGATGTACTGCCCTGTCACAGGATACGCAGTCTAAGGCTATGGATTTTCCTGTTGTAGGCAATTCTCTGTTTGGGGAGCAGACAGAGAATTATATGAAGAAATGGATGAGTATAGGACCACCTATAGAAGTGCACAGGCCAAAGAAAGGCAAGCCACTCCTCAAAGGCAGCATGTCTGGGGGGCAGGCCTTTTCATAGGCCTTTACAAGCCCAGGCCTCTCTTCTGCTTATGCCCAGGGGGTTCTTTAGAGGAAGGGCAGAAGGGGTTCTAGTAGCCTGCTTCTACCCTCAACCCAAAGCCCCTGCAAAACAGGCTCCTGATGGGGTGGCCAGGGCCGATTCTCCACTACCTGTAGGGGGCAGGCTGGCTTACTTTGTCCAGGACTGGAAGTCTTTAACAACAGACAAGTGGGTCTTGGAAGTAGTAAGCTAGGGACTGGTTCTCAGCTTCAAAAATTTCCGAAGATGAGAGCCAGGTCTTTCCACCTGCAAACCCATCAGAGGCACTTGCCCTGAAACAGAAGTTTCTTCCTCCTGGCTCTCAGAGCCATGGAAAGAGTTCCAACCATACACCAGGACAAAGGTTGTACTCCAGGTACTTCCTACCCCAAAAGACAGGAGAATGGTGGCCCATCCTGGATCTCAGGTATCTAAACAAGCACCTTTTAAAACCAAAGTTCAAAATGGTGACTCTGGGGATTATTTTACCTTCTGTAAGGCCAGGGGACTGGCTAGCCTCACTGGACCTCAAGGATGCCTACTTCCATGTTCTCATCAGGCGCTCCCATCAAAGTACTCAGATTCAAACTGCCTCAGGCCATTACCAGTTCAGAGCAATGCCCTTCGGCCTCACCTCGGCCCCGAGGGTGTTCACAAAATGCCTGGCAGTAGCAGTTGCTCATTTAAGAAGACAAAAGATTGCCATCTTTCCTTATCTGGATGACTGGCTCATTGTAGGCCAGTCTCCAAACAGGTCAAACTACACTTACAAGTAACCCAGCAACTGCTCACATCTCTAGGTTTCCTTCTCAATCTTCCAAAGTCAGTTCTGGAGCCTGTCAAGCTTCTCACCTTCATAGGCGCAGAACTGAACGCAAAAGAAGCCAGAGCCTTCCTCCTCTGGAAAGAGCAAAGACCTTGGTCTCTCTGGCCTCTTCTTTCACCCTGCAGGTCTCTCGACCAGCAAGGCATTTCTAAAGCTTGGGGCACATGGCTGCTTCTACAGCAGTAGTGCAGGGAGCAAGATTTCAGATGAGGGACATCCAGTTCCATTTGAGAGCCTTTTGGTCTCAAAGGACAGATCCTCTAACCAAATTGATTCCAGTGACTCGAACCCTGATCCAGGCCCTTCAGTGGTAGCAGGATCAGAACAATCTGAGACAGGGGTCCCTTCACTCCCAGTCTCATTCCTTGACCCTTACTACAGATGCATCCCTCTTGGGGTGGGAGCTCACATGGGCGACCTTTCCACCCAAGGGCTGTGGTCCCCCAGGAATCTCTGCTCCACATCAATTTGCTGGAACTCAGAGCAGTTTTTCTAGCACTCCAGGTTTTTCCACATCTGTTCAGAACAAGGTTGTTCAGATCAGAACAGACAATACCACTACAATGTGGTACATCAACAAGGGGCACTCGGTCTGACCTTGTGCACCGAAGCAATGAGTTGTGGTCTCTGGCTTATTCTCTGAGCGCCTCCCTTACGGCAGTTCACCTCCCAGGAAAGGACAATGTCCTAGCGGATGCTCTCAGCAGGATTTCCTGGGCCATCACGAATGGGCACTGGACCCCCTAGTACTGGAGGTAGTATTTGCCAGATGGGGCACCCGCAATAGATCTCTTGCAGCCCCAGACAATCACCAACTTCCCTTTTTGCTGCAGGCCTCCAGTGTTGGGCTCAGTCCCTCTGGATGCCTTCCTCCTCAGTTGGGAAGGAAAGTTTCTATGTTTTTCCCCTTCCCCTTCTTTTCAAGGTGCTAGTCAGAATCAGATCTCAATCCTGCAAGGTGATTCTGATTGCTCCAGATTGGGCCAGGCAGCCCTGGTACCCACTCCTCATGTCCTTAGCAGTCCACCTTCCCTGTGTCTTCCCAGGAATCACAACCTGTTAACCTGTGCCTAGGGAGAGTTTGTATCCGAACCTCAAATCTCTCAATCTCAAGGCATGGCTCTTGAAGAGTTAGAGTTTGCTGACCTACACCTTTCCCAAGGTGTATTGGATATACTGAAGGCCTCTAGGAAGCCTTCCACCAGGGCTACTTATAATTCAAAATGGAAGAGATTTTCCATATGGTGTGCTGGTAAGCATATTTCCCTAGAATCTGCTGGCGTACTTGATCCTGGATTATTTGGTGCATTTGAATTCCTTGGGGCTGAGACCAGCTACCCTAAAAGTGCACTTGGCAGCTGTGTCTGTCTTCATCAGCAGGTAAGCCTCTTCTTTTCATCTCACCCTGTGTTCTCCAAGTTTTTAAAGGGTTGCTTCACACCAACCTCCTTTCAGGGACCCTGCCCTGCTTGGGATCTTAATATTTGTATTGCTCAGCTTATGCAACACCCTTTTGAGCCATTGTCTTCCGTAGAGCTTAAGTACTTGATTTGGAAAACTGTGTTTCTGTAGCCATCACCTCTGCCAGGCACATAAGTGAGCTACAAGCATTGTCAGTGGAGCCTGATTTTATCTCCTTTCATAGAGATAAGGTGGTCCTCAGGACTCACAGGAAGTTTTTGCCTAAGGTGGTTTCAGACTTCCACCTTAATCAATCCATGTCTCTTCCTGTGTACTTCACTGACCATTCCTCCTCTGGTGAGAGGAGATTGCACAGTTTAGATGTCAAAGAGCCCTTAGTTACTATATAGAACGTACCAAGGGTCACAGGTTTGAATCCCTCCAATTGTTCCTCACTTATGGTGAGGTTGGAAAAGGAGACCTGCCACTAAAAGATCCTTTGCCAGGTGGATTGTCTCTTGTATCCATTCTGCTATGAAAACTGGGTAGGTTCCTCCTCAGGCCTGAGGGCTCACTCTACCAGAGGTACAAGCTGCGTCTTGGCTGCTGCCAGGGACATCCCTATCCTAGAGATATGTCAAGCAGCTACCTGGAAAACAGTTCACACTTTTACTAAGCATTACTCTGGATATCCAGGCTAGGAGTGATGCTCAATTTCAACACAGCTGTGCTTCAGAGCCTATTTCCCAAGTAGGTTCTGGCCCTCCTCCATGGAGGTACTGCTGTGTAGTCTGCATATGTCATAATATAGCAAGACTTCATGTTGTTTGAAGAAAAATTACCTTAGTAATGTTGTTTCTTCTAATGGAGTCTTGCTATTAAGGACCTCCCCCAGCCTGCCCCTCTCAGAACCTCTATTTTTGGGATTTGGGTGGGCAGTGCAAGGTTGGCACTTCATAGATGCCCACTTTATTCTCACCCTTTCTTAGGGTGCTTAGGAGTTATGCTTATTTTTTCTTTCTTGAACTCTGACTTGAGTCTTTGTTTTGGGATCAAGAATAAAAATGTGTTTTTGTAGTTAGTAGCCAGTGGGCTAGTGTAGGTTTACGGCTTCCACACAGAACCTTAGTGAGTTTTGCTCGTAAAGATCTGACAGTTTAAGTTTGAGCTACAACAGACAGAGTGTTCAACCGAGCTCAGTGCTCAAGATTCCATGCCCTGCATGGAAAGTTAACTCTTTCACCTCCGGAGCAGTTCTAATCTGGGGTTATACTGCATATGTCATAATATAGCAAGACTCCATTAGAAGAAACAACATTACTAAGGTGAGTAATTTTTCTGGTTCACCAAATAGAAACATAGATGATGACAACAGGAAATGGCCAATGGTCCATCCAATCTGCTCATATTATCGTATCATACCCTGTATCTATTGTCTCTGTGGGGCCTTCACTTACACTATTCCGACTTTTGTTAACTGTGTTTCCACCCTCACTTCCTGCTGTGTTGCTATTATCCCTTGACTCTATCCCAGATATGCTTGAAACCATTTATGGTTTTGGAACCCACCATCTCTGCCGGAGACTATTCCATGGCTCAACCACTCTTTCTGTAAAATAATACTTCTTACATCCTTTTTAAACCTTCCCATTAACCTTCACTCATGACCCCGTTTGCTAGCTTCTCTGTTCTTGACAAATAGCTCCTCACAGTACACCTTGTTAATTTCATTCAGGAACTTGAAGGTCCCTATCATATTCCCCTTTCTGTTCTAGTTTTGTGATTACATGTTCAGTGCCTTAACCGATCCTCATAGGATCTGTCCTCCTGGCCCTGAATCATTATGGTTATCCTAGATGTACCTTCTCTAGCCTGTTCCTATCGTTTTAGGTGGGACTCCAGAATTGGGCACAGTACTCCAGGTGTGGCCTCACCAGTGACCAATAGCATGGGAACAGTATCTCCTGCCTTCTACTTTTGAACCCTTTCCGATACACTCCAGTATCCTGTTAGCTTGCTGAAGTCCTAATTACATTGGCTTTCTTGTTTAAGGAGTCACTAATGATGACTCCTAGGTCCCTTTCTTCTGATGTTGTGTCTTGCTTAGCCCCCACCCCCATCCAATATTCTGTTCTAGGGTTTTTCCCTAGTGCATAACTTTGCATTTTTGGCATTGAATTTCAGCTGCCAGACTTTGGATCAATTTTTCAACTTTGGAGGTTTCTTTTGTTACCCCTTTATCTCCTCTACATTGTTAACCCTACCACAGAGTAAGTGCCTTGAGAACTCACCACAGTTGCTCAGTGGTTATAGTAATGCAGGCAATGGGGTAAGTAACTGAGGATTACCTAGTGCTACTGAATGGTCACCCTCAAACAGTGAGCATTTATCAGTTGAAAACTTAATCAAATTTTATAAGACAATACAAATGACATACTTCATGTTATATGCATCCAAATCATAATGCAGAAGTTGTTGATTGCTATGTAGACAGTAGAACAACCTTTATAGATGTGAAGCCTCGATTTTATGAACTAAGAGGTCTAAACTTAAAATGATTTTTCCAGATTTCTGCTAATAAAGTACTGCTGACATTGGCAGGACACAAATCTCATAGGATTCAAAAAATCAGATTTTGAGACATGCCATTCATTATTACTGCATACATTTACATGAAAACAAGCTCTTCGCTCCTTAGATTTCATCTGTCCTCACTGTTCTTCCTGTTGTGTAGTCATAATCCTCTGCTTGTGACATCAACATCAAGTCTATGGCAACAGGTTGTGATATCATAAACAAAGGATTATGATTTTGCAGCAGGTATAAACACTGTAAAATACAAAGTCTAAAGAAAAAGATCCTGTTTTAATGAAATTGTCTTCCATGTTAAAGGATGAAAGGTCCTGAAATTCAAAACGGGGAAAATTTTGTGTAACTGAGTTTTGTGGATGCCAGCTGTGGATTTTGTGCTGGAAACTGAAAATCTCTTTAAATTGAAAAGATAAGTAAATAAAGAGCAGCCCTGCTGGATCCCCTGGAAAAGGGAGAAGAGGAGGAACTAAATTCATATTCACAATAATATTCACCTGAGGGCTGGTGTACAATAGAGCCACTTATTTGGAGATCACCGGACAAGCCCATACACTTAGTTTGTCAAGTAGGGTAATCTTTATTTCTGTATGATCATGGAAAAACGTTAAATTTATTTCTGTTTATTTCAGTGACAGACATCACAGAATGAGGATGATTCATCACCACGTTGACTCGAACAGCTAAAGACAAGAAGGAAACTTCTTTGTACACATGATTTATTTATTAAATAAAACAAAAACTTTTGTATAGGTACTTTTTGACAAAACTAAAATATTTCTTTCCAAACTTGTTATAAGAGTTTTTGTATGTAAATTTGCTTTTAACTGTTAGACATTGCCTATTAGAGAAGCAATAGGCAGGCTATAGTATTGCCGTAGTATCTTGCAGAGCAAGAGGCCCCTTAAAACAACAGGAATTTATCAGTGATGTTGTACAAAGAGTATCATGTCCACAGGAGTGTGCTGCCCGAGATAGAACTTTATGCAGATATTTAGAATTTAGAATACAAGTTCAAATTCTGCACTGTGGTCACGCTTTCCCTTCCTGACTTAATGTCAGAGTTATTTATCCGCTTGAAGAGAGTAGTCACCTCGAAATCATCTCCATCCTTCTGGTCTTTAATTTTATATTTTAATCATATTGTGTGTTTTATTTGTAAAAGTTAGTTTTGAATACTTTGAATTAGGTGTTTTGTTTAATAGTTTTGACTATTTTTGTGGTTTCTTCGGTTCCCAGGAACCTAAGAAGGCTGCTTTATAACGTGGTTCCTACTTAAGGGAACTGAACAGTTTATGTGAAAGAAATTGTAATCATTGTGGTACATTATTTTAATACAGTTTTATATATTTTATTTAAAATTATCTCTTTCACATAGATATCCAGGTAAACGGCCCGGACCAAATGATAGACCAAACCACATCTTTGCAAAGTTTCTATGTTATGCAGACAGACAAAGTCTTGGTGGCAGCCAGGAAAGTTGATTATATTTTAATGGATGGCAGTGAAGTGAGCATATTTCAGACTACTCATGGCGCTTACAACAAGAACGCCAGGTGTTCGCTAAAGTTAAAAAGCCTGCATGCGCTTAAAATGTCCATTCAAACCCCAGGAAATCTTACTGTATTCTGACTTATGTAGTATGGTCTCACCATAGACTGCCCCGAGCTGAAATGGTTAATAGAACCTATGCAAATGATGGAATGCTAGGCTCAAGCTCGGTTTTCAAATCACTGTCCCTGGTAAACAACTCTAAACCATCAGATTCTTTTCTCTGCTTGCTTCAGTAAGACGCTCCGGAGAGCTCTCCTTCATCGCCTTAAGAAACTTTATTTTCTCGGTTATATTATCAGTAAAATTATTTTATTTGGTATTCTTTTCACTGTCCTTGGTTTTCAGGTAGTAATTGTTTAGATTTTTAGTCAGTAGGGTAAGTAGTTGCTTACTCCGGTTCTTTAACGAGGAAACCAACAGTCTCCTTTTACTTTTTATTAATTTTAAAAGTTAAATATTCTGTTCTGACTTGGTATAGTTGGTTTATTACTAGTTTGTTTTTTAACTGGGGTAACTCCTGGTTTTGTCATTATCTGAATTCAACCGGGGTAACTCCTGGGCTGCTATTATTTGAATTCTTCCGGGTAACTCCTGGTTTTGTGGCTGGTTCGTATCCGACAAAAAAAAAAAAAAATATATATATACTTCTAGTCTTCTAGTGTGGTGATCTGGGTTATGTCACAGAAAACAAAAAGAGAACAGGACCCACAGGTTTCAGCACTGTACTGAGTGCGGGGAACCTTTGCTAAAGCAGATCCACACTTAATTTGTTTATTTTGTCTGGGGTCTGAACACTTACAGATTGTGAGATTTGTGCTAACTTTCCACAGTCTACCTTGGCTAGACGGTTAAAAAGGCTGAGGGGAAAGGATGGCTGAGAGCTGCTAACCCAGCCGCAGAGCAACCGGATGAACTGGGAGCTGCCCTCGAAAGGGCAATAGCTCTACTTCCAAGAAACGTACCACAGATAAGGCTGCTGAACTGGCTGTTGCGGTTAAAAAAGAAGGAAAAGCACCAGGAACTGCAACCAAACAAACCGCGGTTCCTTCTGCTGAGGAGATAGCTAATGCGATCAGAATAATTCAGTCTCTCCAGTCCCTGTTTACGGTTAGTAAGCAACTGTTTCCTCAAACCCCTGGTTCAAATGCTATCCCCAGTTTAGTAGACCAAAGTGGGGAGCCTTTGGGGATGAAGATTTTGGAATGAGCCTGATGATGATGAGGAGGAGGAGAATTATGGGATCCTATTGATCCGATATTTCCCCTGATCCTCACAGACCAGATTCTTGACAAGGGAACAGAGAACTTTACTTCATATTTTGCTTTCATGAAGCAAGTGGCTCGTCCTCGACCTCCCATCCCAGGAATCTGTAGAGGATGAGGAGGAGGAGGATTATAAGGAGATGATGGATGTGCCACCATCAAAAGGTTACTCCTCCCTTTCCATAAGTCTGAGAAAGCAGACTATGAAAGTGCTGCAGACTCCTACTCTGTTCCACTTACAGACAGGAAGGTGGATAAGAAATACTGGGTGGCGGAAGCAGAACCTATGCTAATGAAGCCACCAGGAGTCAAGAGCGTGGATGTAACACGAATGGGCAAGATGGCCAGGTGTAGCTGAAGCCAGCACACACCAAATCTCTGCTCCTCCATCTGTCCAAGCAACCACTATTTTGGTTTACTATTATTTCTCCTTTTTTCTCTAACTTCCATGACTCAATGGGCTTGAAGCTTTCTCATGTTTACTAAGCCGTGAGTATGTACAGAGCTAAACTTGATGAACAGGTATGTTTGTTCTACCAGTTTGAGTTCTCGTGGAGTTTGACCCTTATTTGAGATATTGCTTGTTTATGGCCGCATTCCAGGTGAAACAATCTAGGCCAGCTTAAAAGTCAGAACATAAAGAAGATAATAGCTCTGTGGTCATTTTTTATTGGGGTTTGGCTTGAAATTGAATTTGAATGCTTGCTCATGCTTTGAAGTGTACTGTCGGTCTAAGAACGACCAGCACGCCAGAAAAAGGGTGGAAGCACAAAAGTTAGAAGAAAGAAAAGAAAGCAAAGGATAAGGAGAGGAGGGGAATACGATAATGCTCAGGGCCACAGTTATCTTTTGGTAGCTGTGAACTGAGTGCGGGGAACATTTGCAAAAGCAGATCCACACTTGATTTGTTTATTTTGTCTGGGGTCTGAACACTACAGACAGATTGTGAGAATTGTGCTAACTTTCCCGGTCTACCTTGGAGAGCGGTTAAAAAGGCTGAGGGAAAGGATGGCTGAGAAGGTTACTAACCCAGCTGCAGAGCAACTGGATGAACTGGGGAGCTGCCCCTGAAAGGCGATAGCTCTACTTCCAAGAAACGTACTGCAGATAAGGCTGCTGAACCAGCTGTTGTGGTTAAGAAAAGAAGAAGGAAAAGCACCAGGAACCACAACGAAACAAACCGCGTTTCTTCTGCTGAGGAGATCGCTAATGTGATCAGAATAATTCAGTCCTCCAGTCCCTGGTTACGGTTGGTAAGCAACTGTTTCTCAAACCCTCGGTTCAAATGCTATCCCTGGTTTAATAGACCAAAGTGGGGAGCCTTTTGGGGATGAAGACTTTGAAATGAGCCTGATGATGATGATGAGGAGGAGGATTATGGGATTCTATTGATCCGGATAGTTCCCTGATCCTCACAGACCAGATTCCCTGACAAGGAACAGAGGACTTTATATTTTGCTTTCATGAAGCAAGTGGCTGAGTCCCTTGACCTCCCATCCCAGGAATCTGTAGAGGATGAGGAAGAAGAGATTAAGGAGATGATGGATGTGCCACCATCAAAAGGTTACTCCTCCCTCTCCACAAGTCTTTGGGAAAGCAGACTGTGAAAGTGCTGCAGACTCCTACTTCTGTTCCACCCACAGACAGGAAGGTGGATAAGAAATACTGGGTGGTGATGGAAGCAGAACCTATGCTAATGGAGGCACCTGTGTGTCAAGAGTGTGTGGTGTAACACATTAACAGGCAAGATGACCAGGTGTAGCTTTAGGCCGCACATGCCAAGTCTCCGCCTCCTCTGTCCATCAAAGCAACCACTATTTTGGTTTACTATTATTTCTCCCTTTTCCTCTCTAACTTCATGACTTGATGGGCTTGAAGCCTTCTCATTTTACCAAGCCGTGAGTATGTACAGAGCTAACCTTGACGAACAGGTATGTTTGTTCTACCGGTTTGAGTTCTGTGGAGTTTGACCCTTATTTGAGATAGTGCTTGTTTATGGCTGCATTCCAGGTGAAACAATCTAGGCCAGATTAAAAAGTCATTAATACAGGAAAGATAATAGCTCTGTGGTCATTTTATTGAGTTTGCCTTAAATTGAATTTGAATGCTTGCTCATGCTTTGAAGTGTACTGTTCTATCTAAGAATGACCATCACAGGTGAAAAAGGTGGAAGTACAATAAGAAGAAAGAAAGAAAGTGAATGATAAGGACAGAAAGGGGAATAAAAGGAGGCATATGTGGGGTAGCAAAATATGTATAACGCTCAGGCCACAGTTATCTTTTGGTGGCTGTGAATTGCTATTCTGAGCATCTTTTTTCTTTTTGCACTCGAAACTTTTTACCTTCCCTTCTGGGCTCAGTTTGCATATTAAAAACTTCCACACAGTTACCGAATTGGCACAATTACTACTTGAGCACAAACACAACCCAGAATATTTTTGTCTTGGCACCTTTAGAAAATTCCAGTCTGATAAAACAAGGAGTCATCAGTCTCTTAATTACCCTCATTTCTCTGGTAAACTGCCTAGCTTTCTCGATCTCCACCTGTGCATAATTACTTCACTAAAAAGATTAGCTCCCGCCCATTATGTAACCCCAAATGCCTTAAAATACAGCATACTCCTACTACAAATAGCCCTACAAATTTAAGTATAAACCTAAGCATGCCTCCTAAGAAAGATAAAACAAATCGAGAACAAAGTGATTCTTCACAGACCACTTTAAAAAACATCTTGCAAAATCAACAGATTCTCAAAAAAACAGATTTAAATAAAAGTAATATTTCAGCTAGTGCTACAACAACTGGGCCTGCTAGCTTATCAGCAGAAGAAGAAAAATATTATTCAAGATGAAGAGGTGTTCCCATAAAAGCAGGCTCTGAGAAGGTAATTAGCAGTGAAAATATTTTGGCTGCAATAATGGATATAAAATCTGACATGGCATGCATGTTTGGGAAATGAAGGAATCTATACAAACGATTATTATTTCAGTTATAGAATTAACACAAAAAATAAGCAACTTGGCAGTAGAAACTGTTCACACTGAAAGGATTTCTAAACTAGAAGACGAAATCCCTCCTATGACTAAAACACTGTCTTTACATGAGAAACATCTTCAAATTTTAACTCAGAAGATAGCAGAGCAGGAAGATCATTCAAGAAGGGGAAACTCAGATTGTGTAAAATTCCTGAAGGAATTGAAGCCACTCAGGACCCACTTATCTTCTTTGAAAAATTAATTACGGAGGCATTGGGAAAAAAATATCCAGAAGGAAAAATATCTCAGACAGAGCACATAGAAGTGGGAGTAGATTTATAGCTTCAACTATGAGCATGCCTCGTACAGTTTTCATCAAACTCACAATTTTCAGCACAAAGAAGAAATTCTTAGACAAGTCAGAACACAGAAAGGGCTGAAGGTGGGCTGTACTCATTTTAATGTATATCCAGATCTTTCACAAGAGATAACACTTAGAAGAAAGCAATTTAACCCTTAAAGGCTAAAATGTATGCAAAGGGTATTAGATTTTCCATGCTATACCTGCTAAATGCGTTTTGTTATTAATAATAAACTTCAAACATTTGAAGACCCTTGGGAGGCACAGGAGGCTTTTGAAAGTACTATCCTCCAGCAGCACACTCTACTAATGCCCAGAACTCTCAAGTGTCACCACAAACTTCAGAAAACAAAGAGCCTTAGAAGAAATCAACTAATATAGAGACTTAAATTTTATTTTGAAATCCTCTTCCTTTTTTTTTTTTTTTGGGACTTTGGAAGAAGAAAGACGAATGAGGGCTGAGATAAGAGAAAAGAAAGAAGTATAGATGGAATGGAAAAAGGAAGGGAAGATCATGGATCTACAAGACTCTACAATCAAGGTTTATAGAATATATTAGAGACTTTTATAAAGAAAACCCTTTTTGGGGATTGTTTGGGCAGATGGGGTGGACGGACTTGGGATATTGGTACTGATTAGGCAATAGCTGATTAACAAACCAGCTACATAAAATTAATGTGGGGTCATACTTTGTTTATTATTTATTTTTATTGTGGAGACTGTATCAGCGAAAAGAGGAATGCTCTGTACAATTAATTTGTAGAAAGGGTCCAAAAGAGGTTTAGCACTTGAATGAAGTATATGGTAAATAAGCCAGAGAGAGAATACAAATAGCATCCTGGAATATTAAGGGCTCAGAATAAGGATAAAATCCAAAAGGTTATTAATTACCTAGACTCTCATAAGATACATTGTGTATGTTTTAGGAAACTCATTTAATACTCAGGAAGCTGAATGTTTTGCTAAACGATGGGACAGGGATTTGCCTCAAATTATCGGCCCAATTCAAGAGGAGTGACTATCTATTTTAAGAAGGCAGCTTTGAGTCCTCTGTTTTTGAAAACTGCAACAGACATTCAAGGCCGATTTTTGATAATTGAACTGCAGCTGACTAATTTTAGATTTACCTGGCAACCTTATATGCTCCAAATGAAAATGCTCCACATTTTTTGCAATTTTTCCTTCAACTCACTAACCATTCACCACCTTATTTGATAATAGGAGATTTCAATCTTACTTTAAATAAATTGGACCATACACACAACTCTTATGGTGCTCATAAATCATCTATATTAATTATTAAAACTTTCAAATGGACCTTAATCTATTGGATCCTTGAATTTATTATTATAAGGATAAGTGAGTTTACTCATTTTACTCTAACGCACATGCATCATATTCATGAATAGACCTGGTGTTATGCTTAGAATTATTACTTCATAAGATTTCAGACATAAATACCTTAGTATAGTAATCTCCGACCATGCTCCATGTATTCTTTTCTAAACATTCCCAATTTCCAGAGCAGCCCTAAATGGTGATTGGATGCTTCTATATTGTATAAAAAGAATTAATAGATAAAATAGAAGGATATGTTAGAATTTTTATCATTTAATGATAATTCAGAGGTGGAAATAAGTAGTCTTTGGGAAGCATTTAAATTATGGAGCAGGGAATATTTTAGATGTTTAGAAATTAATAAGAAAAACTTTGTAATCTAAAACAATCACAATTGGAACATCAAATCCAACAGTTACACAGTATAAACCTAGATACTAATCTATATAAAGATTATCACAAAAGCAACTTGAATATAATAAAATTACAGCAGAGAGAGCTGAAAAGATGATTTTACAAACCAAAGCTAATTATTACTGAGACAAGCCACTAAAATTACTATCTTGGCAACTTAATAAAGACAAAGAAGAATCAAATGCAATACATAAAATATATAGACATGATCATTCCATTACTATGGATCTTAAGGAAATTAACAATATTTTTATCAATTCTATCAGCAGCTGTACACTTCTCAGTTAAACTCTGATAATTTGGATATGCAAAATTTCCTAAACTCTGCAGACTTAGTGACCATTCCACCTCAAGCTGCAGACATCTTAAATACTGATTTCATTAGTGAGGAGGTGAAAATAGCAATATCCTTGCTTCCCTAGAAATAAGGCCCCGGCCCAGACAGCCTCCAGTTGATTTTTATAGCAAATTCAAACATATAATTAAACCTTTGCTTTTGAGATTAAATTCTTTTATTTAGAATCTCAACTCCCAAATCATTCTATGAAGCAATAATTAATTTAATACATAAGAAGAACAAGGATCCTTTGAAGTGTCAATCTTATCGCCCGATCTCACTGTTAAATGTCGATTATAAAATTTTTATTACAATTTTGGCACTCAGATTACAAACACTTATGAACCATTTAATACATCATGATCAGTCTGGCTTTTATCAAGGAATGAAAGACCTTTGAAAATATTAGAAGAACAATCAATATAACAATGCACACAATGATACAGCTTTTTTCTTTCAATTGATACAGAGAAGGTGATAAAATAGAGTGGCAATTTATATTTCGTACAGTACAAACAATGAAATTTGGAGATACGTTTATAGGTTGGTTAAGACGAATTTATTACACACCTTCGCAAAGAAAAAACTATTTAATTTGGTGAGAGAGGGGAAAGGGTTGGGACACAGCCTCAGCCTGCACTTCTTCACGTGGTCTTCAATCTCGCTGCAGGTTTTTCTCTTGCAGCTGGCTTCTTTGTCCAGGTCTGGAATGCCTAAAACGGAGGCAGTATAGTGCAGTGGTTTGAGTCTCTGAGCTGCAAATCTGTGACTTCAGCAGACCAGACCTGGGTTTGAATCCCAGCTTCCACTTTTTGCTGTGTGGCCCTGCAAGTCACTTGACTCCTGTGCTCAGGTTGTGCCTGAAAAAAAAAAATATCGTTGGGCACCTCCATTCTGAGGGTTGTGTTACTCATCCTTCCCCTTTCTCCCTCACTTCTTTTCCTTGCTTCTCTTTTCCTTCCTCTCCTTCCAGAGATTGGGGCCTCTTCTTCTTCTCCCAATTTCGTTTCTAAAGTTTCCTCCTCTGTTGTCTCAGTCGTTTATTTCTTCTTTTAGTTCATTCTTCTTTTCCTTTTATCTATCCCTTAGGCTCTCTTGCCTCATCCGCCCTCCCTCCCTTTCCTTGCTCTCCTGCATGTCTCAGAACTGGGGCTGGGGCGGTCGACAACGGCTAACTGCCCAGCCCTCGAGCGCCACGTAGAGCGCTGGTCTCAGGGCCGGCGCCAGCCCTACGCCGATCCTCCTATATAAAAAGCCTCATGGGTCTTAGCTCCAGTGAGCTAACCCAATAGTGATGAATGTGAAGATACACAGAAAGATCAATAATTACAGTATGTAATTTTCATTTTCTGTGACTGCTACGATATCTAGGCATCCCTTTTCCATCAAGGCCACCAGTTCAGGGAGCTTGTTGCCCAGACTATGGGCATTGGTACTCATTACCCTCCATTTCTTGATGGCCTTACCCCTTTTTGACCCATCCCTGTCCTTATAGCCTTTGTCATTTTCTCCATTTACCCTGCCCTTCTCCCTATCGACGGTCTCTATCTTGGTGTTTACCTCACTTACTACCCTGTTTTTGGGGGGCTGAGATTTCCCTGCTCCTTTTGCAATGCTCTCCTTGGCTAGTTTAAATGCTTGCCAATGAAGCATTTAAACCTATCACCTAGGATCCTGGTTCCTCCTGGACAGATGCAGACCATCACACCAGTATAGGCCTGCATCACTCCAGGTGGACCCCAGTCCCTAACGAAGCAAAACCCTGAGCTCTGCACCAGTTTTTCAACCACTGATTGAATCCCATGGTGTGGGGCACCCTAGTCTCACCCATGCCATAGACAGGCAGCACCTCCGAGAAGGTTACCATGCGTGCATTTGTCTAAGACCTCCCCAACTCCACAAACTCTTCCTGCACTTGCTGTGATCCTTTCTCAGACAGATCATTTGTTCCTAGATGGACAGTGACATACAGCTCCCTCCCTGTGCAGCTGTTCTGGCGATCCTGAGGATTCGCTCCCTGTCACTCCAAGCCATGGCACCAGGCAGGCACCTTACCTCCCTCCCTTCCTCCCTCAGTTCTACCCTCCTGACATTGGGAGTCCCCACCAGGAGTTGTTTCCTTCCCTGTGGGGTCCCATGCCACCCTCCTGTGGGTCTCCTTGTGGAGGTTCCCAGCATCCTCCTTGGTCTCCACTGTGGCTCCATAGAGGAACCACACTTGCCAGAATGGCATATGAATTGTGGAGAGGTACAACTAGAGGGATGCACCTCTGTTCTACCACCTTCACCCTCCCTGAGTCCACTGTGGTTCAACCGCCCTCTTTCTTGGCAACCTCTGAGGCAATGGCAGTGGCCCTGGTGGTCCCTGGGTGGGAGAGGAGGTCCCCAAATCCTGGGCAACTCAGGCTGGAGATGAGCAACTTCCTCCCTCAGCCCAGAGAGGTGCCTGCAGATGGGACAACACCGCATCCTCCAGAACATCTCCCGGAAGACTGCTGCTCCACAGCCACTGCACTGCACCACTCCAATCATGTCTTATTTCTGGCCCCTTAACTGTTGTTTTGAATACTTCTTTTTCCTCTGTTTATTTATGCATGACATAAGTGTATGCATCTTTCCACAACCTGTGCCAATCAAAGGAGGACTGTGGAAATTGTGAATTCCAATACTCAGATACCTGATCTACTTGCAGGTAGGCCTTGGTGTATAATTGGGTATATGATTAGGAAACTGAGTGGGGCAGGCTGGCCAAATCTATGAGTGACTGCAGGAACCTACTGGCATTGATATAAACAGATTTCACTGTGAAACTTTGCATCACCACATGGCAGAGTTGATAAATCTTGAAAACATAAGGGTTACCTAATCAGTATTTCCTTGAAATGGCCACTGAGGAAAGACATACCCTATCTCTAAGCAAGTCACCAACCTTTAATTCTGCTAGCTGGGGTAGCCAGGAAGGATGGAGGTCTACCACCAATCTTGAGGTTTGGGTTCCAGAAAATCAGTTGAGAAACATCTAACTTATGTTTGTATTTTAAGAAGGCACACAATTGAGCATGAATTTTGATTGAGACTGTGATCACAGAGGAGCACAGAGTACCCAGCAGATCTTTGGGGCCTACATGTAACAACACACAGGAGATACCCCGGAGGATGCAATCAACTCCTGTTCCATAGAGTGCCAGACGGGACATGTGGAGAAGAGCCATCTCCAGGAGGTGAGGAGAGCCACCTCAAATATTTCCTTGCATGACTGGCCCAATAATACAATCCAAAATAGGGCAACTTAAGCCCCCTGGTCCTTGGGCACCGCCATTTTATAATACGCCTCCTCAGGGGTTTTCCTAGCCAAATAAAATCAGAAACCATTGCATGTACCTCCTTAAACCAGGATAGGGGTAGCCACAAGTTTACCAAGTTAATCGGGTAGAAGAGCTGGGGCAATAAATTCATTTTAATGAGGCTGATACAACTCCATGGAGACGGAGTAGAGCTTTCCACCATGACAGATCTTGTTGCAACCCCAACTAATTCTACCAGATTAAGTTGCTTCATCTGCAAAAGGTGTATCCCAAGGTATTTAAGGCATTTACAGGACCCAGACAGACCCAGGTGGAGTATTTCTGCCCTAAAAACTCGAGCATTCAGGGCATTACCACAGTCTTTTCTAAATTAAGTTTATAACTGGAAAGGGACCTATAGATCTTATCTGTGCCAGTCTTCACCATTCATCACCTTTGGGTACATGGCGGAGGTCATGACCCCACGGGACTCTTTTTTTTTTTGGTAGGTGGGGCTGACACCATTGGCGCTGTTCTCGAGGCCGACGCATTGCGTGGCACTTGCAGGTTGGCTGTTAGACGCTGTCAACTCCTCCTGCCTGCCAGTTCTTCATCTCCTGCCGTCAAAGGTCACCTCATAGGAAGTTCTGCAGAACTTGGGGCCTACCGCCTACAGTTTCGACTTTCAGCCATATTATTCCTCCTGCCACAGCCCGTTGGCTCCTTTCCTGCCGGTTCTAGTTGCCTTACTTGACATCACTTGGTAAGATCTTTCCATTTATTTTATTCTTGGTGACGCCAAGTCTGTTTTTGGTGTTTTTTCCTCGTAGGTCATGTCTGGGTCAGAGGCAAGAAGACTTGAGTGGACAGCCCCATGTGGCGGTGCCCTTGCAGGCGTAAATTTTCCATCACCGACCAACCCGACCGTTGCCTTATTGTCTTGGCCCACTTCATGACGGCATGGATTGTCGCGCCTGTTTCTCCATGGACTGCCGGGTCATCGAGCAACATGCGTGGAAAGTGGAGCGAGCTCCACTGACTTCGGGGTCAGGTGCACACTCACCGGGCTAAGCCATGTACTCTCAGCCTTTCCTTCGGGTCCCCTCCGGTTCTACATGGACCGAGGAGGAGGGAGCCTTCTTCTAGTAGCCTGGCTGTTGCTGAGGCTCCTTCCGTGGTGCAGGAGGCCTGTCCCGCTCCTTTTCGGGCGGGTGGGAGAATGCCACCAAGGCAATCGCCCCGCCGGGTGAAGGCTCCCCAGTGTGAGACCCACGGTTACATAAGGCCCAGGTCAGCGCCGTCCTCAATGCCGTTAGTCGGTGCCGTTTTGGGCTTTGGCGCCATTCACAGTGCCGTGGGCCCTGATGGAACCGTCGTTGGCGCCAGTTTGTCGCTCGGTGCTGTGGCTGCTGTCAGCGCCTTTCACTGTGCTGATAGTGCTAGCGGCACCGTGGGAGTCTCTACAGTGCCGTCTTTGTTCTCTTCTCACGCACCAGGTTGAGGCACGGCACCATGTCCTGCTCACGGCCTTGCGCCATGGGGCTTCAGATTCCGCTGTCAGTGCCGCCCCTGCCCTCTGCACTGTTGCAGTGTCATGGAGCTGGGCAGCGCCATCCGCGGTGCCCATGGCACTGCCAGAGCGTCGTCAGAGCCGTGGAATGGCGGCACCGTGACTGGTCTCCTGACTCCAGGGCTGTTGTTCGCCAGAGCCGTGTCCTCCACGGATACCATTCATGGTGCTGTGGGGACACTGGCACTAGCCTCAGGCATGGTCTCGGTTTCTGGCACCCCATTTGGCAAGGATGGCAGGGGCGTCCTCCCACGGTCTGACACAGGGCCTCAGCCTCTACCTCTTTGGAGGCGGAGTCAGACTCTGAGTCAGATGAGCAGTCTGACTCCTTGGGGTTGACTGTTGGGGTGGGTAGCCCTGTAGTGTCCTCGACAAGCAGAGTCAGTCCCTTCTGAGGTGGGGTTGGTGGCTGCTGAGACTGGGGTTGGGGTGCTGACCAGCGGGCAGTGGTGCAGGCTACCATTGCTCTGCAGCCCAGTCTTGGTGGGTTCACTGACCCCTCAGTAGTGGTACCCCACCTGTGGTGTGCCTGATCGCCCAACTTAGGGACCCGATCAGGGCACCTATGGGAGGGAGGTGGTGCACCCTGGATAGCTCCTTCAGGTGCTGGCCAAGGCTGTCGGCTACCTAGGCTGGCCAACTCGAGGAGGAGGGCTCTCTCAGATTCTGAGGGGTCAAGGGGCATGGGGTCTGCATGGCAACCTTTTTCTGGGGCCCACCCAGGCTCTGGGAGAAGCCGTAGTGTGGATCTCCGCTCTCCCTCCTCGATCTCTTTGAGAGAGCCCTGTTCTTTGAGGTAGGGGACCGTCCTTCTGGACCTATACGGCCTCGGTCACCTCACAGGGAGGATTCTTCCAGGCACAGCCAAGGCAGTACCGAAATGGTTGTTCAGCTGCCGGCTGTGGAGTCTTCCAGAGCACCTTCTTCTTTGGGTGCTCTTGGTCTGCTCCCAGCCCAGGCAGAGGTCAGCCAACATCTCTTCTCGGCTCTGTCCCTATTGCTCTGCCACATTCTCCTGTGCTCCCAGGCAACCTTGGTCCTAGAAGGCCTCTCCTGGGAGCAGTTCAGGGCTGTGGCTGCTCAGTTCCCAGCTTACATCAGGGCAATGGGCAGTCAGGTTTTCAACCTCCAACTCTTCATCTCCTTCTTCTGGGGAGAGGGCCTTCTGTCTACATCTCTTCAGCTGCTGATCTAGCTGAGTATTAGCGTTTCCTCGTGAGGATGTTGGAGACTTGCACCTCACCCCTGCCACTTTAAGCAATCCAGAGCACTCGGCGATGCCTTTCTAGATGATTTCAGCGAGGCCATCCTTGTGGTGACCCCTGGCTTGCACCCTTTCGGGAGGCATTGTTGCATTCCTGGCAGAGGCCCTTCTCCAGAGTTCCTGCCCTAGGGATCTCTGCCAGCAGTATGCACCCCGAGTCTCCAGGTTCAATGTCTCATCTGCAGTCCGATTGGACGCAGTTGGACACTCCTGATGGGCTTCACACCTTCACCATGACTAGCCCCAGATCAAGACCCTCGGATTTTGACTTGGGGTAGGAGGCTTTCTACGGCATGGTTGTTGCTTTCTATTTCTGCATATCAGGCCCACTATGCAGCCTATGACAGGTTTTTGTGATCCAGGCTAGGTCAGCTTCTAGCCTCGTTGCCTGACATGGAGCAAACCAAACAAACCATTGCACTCTCCGCGCGTGGCCTGGAGCTAGCAAGGCACCAAGCGAGGGCATCCTATGATGTCAATGAGGTAGCTACCAGGGTCGAGGGACAGCGATCTGCGCCAGGCGGATGGCATGGCTGCGTCTTTTTCCTGGTTGTCACCCTTGGCCCGGTGTAGGGTGATTAACTCCGCTCAGCAGAGAACCTATCTCTTCTCCTCGTTGAGCGAGACAGCGTTGTCAGGGCAACTTCCCCTCTGGGGGCCCGTCTCACTCTCCCCACTCTCGGCCTCCAGGCCCTGAAGGTTCTCCCTCTTAGTGTGTCACCCACTGACAGCTAAGGGACTCTGTCCCTCAGGGTGTAAAAGAAAACGCCTTTGGGGGCTCGCATCACTTATTCAGATGAATGGTGAAGATTGACACAGATAAGATATTAAAATTATGTACCTACCATAATTATGATCTTTCTGTGTGTATCTTCACCATTCATCACAATCCCACCCTCCATTTCCCTGGGGCCTCAGTCTCTGGGTCCCCTCCCTCTCTGTGCCCAACCTCGCCCTCTCCTTTCTTTATTAGGAGTGGGGTAAACAGAGAGCACATGGAGATAATGTTCTGGAGAGAATGGTCAGCATGGGGGGCACTCCTTCTCCACAACGTTAGCTCCACCCCTGTGGGGTGGGAGTTGGCAGTTGCCTCCATTCTCTCTTCCTCCCTGTTCCCGTCCATCTTATTTTTCCTTGTCCTTTGACTGTCCTTTATTACCAAAAAAAAATAATCCTTTTCTTTTTCACCAAAATCTTTCCTTGAGAGGTGTTAATTCTCTGTGCCCTGTCCTTCTTCCAGAATAGCTGATTCTGCTCAAATGGAGCTTTGCCAGCCATTCTGTGCCTTGAATTCTGGCAAGAAGCCTTTGGCTACTCCTTGCAGTTCCTATACAGTCTGGAGACGGACCAGGGTCTGGGATGTGTTTAACCTTCTCCCTCTCATCCTACTTCCTAAATTCTTTATCCCACCCTACCTCCCTCCTCTATTTCCAGAGATTGAGGCCCTCCCAATCCCTTAGTTTCCGACTTCTTCCTCTTCTGTCCTCTCAGTCGTTATTTCTCCTTTTAGTTTACATATCTTTTCCTTTTTCTGTCCATTGGACTTCCTTGTCCCACCCTCCACTCTTCCTCTTACCTCTCTGGCAACTCAGAACTGGCAGGCAGGCAGAATCGACAGTGCCTAACAGCCAACCCACAAGTGCCACGCAATGTGTCGGCCTCGAGGGCAATGCTGATGGAAAGGCCAGCTCCGCCACTCCCAAAAAAAGAGAGTTCTGGGGGTCATGACTCTCCACTTCATGTACCTAAAGGTGATGAAAGGTAAAGTTACACAGAAAGATCATAATTACGGTAGGTACATAATTTTAATATTTTGGTGGTTTCCAGGACAGCAGGGATGGACGTACCAGGATACAAGAAGTGGAGCAAAATATTGACAGCATATGCCGCCAATTTCAATTCCCAGTCCCAGTCTGGACTCCTTGAATAGCAGGGCTTCCATTAGTCTAGTGAGCAAGGGTTCAAGATGGAGGTTAAATAGTAATGCTGATAAGGGACATCCCTGCCTAGTGCCCGACTGCAAAGGGAAGGAGGAGGAGGAGGAGAACACACCATTGCAGTAGATTCCATCTCTAAGGAAGGAGTAAAGGGACTTAATCCAGTTAATGAACTGAGCTGGGACACCAAATTGTTGCAAGGTGCAGAATAGGAATTGCCAATCCACCCTGTCAAATGCCTTCTCTGTGTCCAGAGAGACAAGAGCTATAGGCTGCTCAGAATCCCTTGGACGTAGAGAAGATATGGGCCAACTTCCTGAGACGATCTGAAGATGAACGGCGCTATAAAGCACACTTGTTCAGGGCCAATAAGTTTACATTTAAGTTTAAATTAAGTAGGTAAAACTTTACTGAGCCTTTCAGCTAAGATCTTCACAAAAATGTTTATGTCACAATTCAAGAGGGAAATCGGCCTGTAACTTGCTACCTTCTCTAGCGCTTTATCCAGTTTATGAAGTACTACTATCAGAGCTTCCAAGAGAGACTCAGCTGACAGCTCACTAGAAAGAATACAACTATATAACCTGTAGAGCCAAGGCACCAGTTTGTCCGCAAACATTTTATAAAAATCAGACGAAAACCCATCTGGTCCCGGGCTTTGTCTGATGGGAAAGCTTAATGGCTGATAGAAATTCAGCTTTGTAAGTGGAACTGTCAGAAAGTCTCTCTGGGTATCCATCAAGACTGGAAGTGGGATGACCATTAGGTAACCGCCACTGATTGCGGAAGGAAATGGCAGCCTTTTGACTATACAGAGCTCTATAATACTGTTCAAACTCCTCCACAATATCTCTAGACATAGTTTTAAGGAACCACCTGTAGAGGACTTAATGGCATTGACTAACCGAGAAGCTTCCTGCTTATGGACTCTCAATGCCAGCATTCAGCCAGCTTTATCACCCTGATCAATATATTTAGCATTGGTCTTAAGTATAGCAAATTCTGCCTTTTCACGCAATAACTCATGCGATTGGTCACGCAACATCTGGAGTTCCTTTCAAGTAGAGTCAGGAGTAGCGCCCAAAAGGTTTTGGCACTCATAACCTCAAAACTGGACACCACAATTGAAAATGGTATTAAAACTTGATTTTATTAGCAAAAATAACACCAGCATCCCACCTGATGCGTTTCAGACACTCAGGTCCTTTATCAAAGGCTAAGGATTCTAAACAAAACCACTGCTATTTAAATACCCTACAAAACACGGATCATATGACATAAATAGCATTAATTAACTTACCATATCAAACATGTCTTTAGTGTTAACACCTGTTGTGTGTCTCTTAAAAATCTTTTGACAAGATAGTCCATATTAAGCTAGTGCCATAAATACAACTATGTATAAAGAGTTAAAACATATGTCCTATTGTATATAGTTGATCTAATGTCTGAACAGCTCTATATATACAAATAAAACATATGAGCATAACATAGAATAAACAAAAAGAAAAAGAAAGAATAAAGAATAACAACACAAAATAAAGACGGAGAAAGGCAAAAGAGGAAGGAAATAGAAAGCAGGGGGACTAGGGATGGGGATGAGAGAGAAAAGACTAAGGATTGGAAAGGAAGACAGAGGAGGGGAGGAAGTAAATACTGGCAGCAGTTTAAGAAAGCCCTGTTATAACATTTTCTTTGGTGCCAGGTACCATCTCTTACAAATGATAGAACACAGCACCAAAGCCAACATGCTTTTGTTTTATCTGGTTGCTCCAAGCTATGTGTGTAACTTATTGCTTAGTTGTGGATATTTGTGTGTGTGTGGGGAGTAGAAAGAAAAGAGTTAAGAACAGAAGGCTAGCATATAGAAAGTCCACATTAAAGTTAGGTCTGGCATGCTATAATTTTATTTTTGAGCTGAAGATTTTAATTTTCAGCATGCCAGTGTTTACTTTTTATTGTCTAACCATTATCATTCATGGCTTGTCCAGGTAATATTTTTAGACCTTGGTGCCCTCTTATCAATTGTTTTAGGGCTTGATGCTATTTCCTTTCTTACATGAGTAACCTGCCAAGTCTGCACATGGATTACTTACTACTGAAGCCACTGAGAAGTTTTCTTTTTCATTTTTAACACTTTCACATTACTTTTTCACCTTTAAGCCTGTCTTCTTTTTATTAAACACAGGTTATATGTGGTTCAGAGCTCAGTGCTTATGTTACATACTGTAGCTGAATGATGTAGGTTGTGCTTGACACAGAGGCCAGATCAGTAAGTAGGACACTACTCACCAGGTATTAGCAGTTTGAATTGATCAGTGCTTAGGTACTTTGAACATAGTCATGTGCAAGTCAGTGATTACAGTACAAGTTGACTGGATAGTCTATGCAAGGTGTTTAGATGCTTGAACTGATGAGTAACTTGTTATGACTTGATATTGGTTTGGCCTTTCTCTGTATCCCACCACAAAAGGATGCTTAGTCCAGTAGTTTGAGACCCCCACAAAAGAATAATGATATCAAATGATTATCTCCTCCAACTCCGGAGAGTGTGACCAGTAGCACGCAGGAGAGGGAAACCCCTTTGGAGGAAACTTTGAAGACCCATGGCTACTGATCTGCCCATCCTTCTGGGCATACTAAAGGAGAATAATCCTAAGTGACAATTTTAATTTAATCGCTAATCCGAAATCCAAAGCTGTAGATCCTGATGAAATGGAAAACTGAAGAAAGTTCTGAATTTTGAAGTGTCGGGTGAACATAGCAGCATCCTTCTAGTAACTCCTAGTTTGAGAATCCATGTCCAGGGCAGAACGATAGTAGATTAGAATCCATGGTCGGTAATAATTTGAAGCATCAAAGTTGCATTGGTGAAGCACTCCAGCAGATGAGGACATCTTCTTCGAGGAGAACCAGTAACCAAAGGCTAAGTGTCCATGTCCAGAGTGGGAGGACAGTTGGTTTGTGTTCCACTTGGCAAGCTTTGCAAATGAAGGCCTCGATAATGAAGTAGGAACTGGCGCATGCTGTGTGATCTGTAGAGGGCGGAGCAGTACGAACCTCCGATCCAGAGTGAGAAAGCAGTTAAGTGAATTAGGTATAGATTGTAGGAATAGGTAGATGGTAAGTTAGATGTACCTCCGGATCCTGAGGGGCAAAGTAGGTTGTGGAATAGGTGAGTCAGTCTTGATGCACCACTAGGCCCTGTAAGGGTGAAGCAGGTAATATGAGCAAATAGTGGAAGTAAGTGGACCTGTACATAGGTCAGTAGTAGTAGTATTAAATCTGCATGATGCAGACGTAGTAGCAGAGGAGTAGTATTGCATAGATTATGTACGGTATACAGTGAGCAGCATGAGGAAATAGTAATAGCACAGGAATCAAAGCACTTCCTGGTGATCCAAAGTTGCATAGTGTGTCGATATCCACATATTGAGAGCCAGAACTTTAGCTAGAATTGACTTAGGATAGTCTGACGAGGTCCTGAATAGTCGAGCTTATAAGTCATAAATGGTGATAACTGAAGAGGCTGAGTCGAATGAAGTAGTGTTGTCACAGGGTTCAAGAAGCCTTAGAGCACAAATCATGAGACTGAGAGTCTTCTGGATAAGCTCAACTAAAAGTCCTGGTGGAGTGTAGTAGTAGTAATTCATATGACTGAAACAGCAAGGCAGAAGAATCCAAGTAATAGATGACGATGACTAAACAAATCCAGATGTGAGTCCATAGTACAGGGGCTCCTAAGGCTGGCAGACACAGTGGCAGGTAGGCGTATAGTAGAAAATGCAAACCTCCAGGACCCAAGCAGGAGGCAGGTTTGAGTAGAAGTAATTAAACCTCAGACCCAAAGGACAAGGCAGGTCATAGAAGCAGGCGAATATAATATAGTAATATCTGTTCAAGGGACCTCGGGGCCTGAGGGATGCAGGTCTTTCAAAGTGCAATGCAGTGAACCTCCGGCCTCATGCAAGCAGGTTGTAGAGCAGTGGTAGATAGAGTAATAGTAATGTCTAACTGCATGCAATGCAGAAATAGTAGCAAGGTAGTAAGGAATAGATTGTAAATGGTATTGTAAATGGTAAGATAATCCTGAGCCTAATCCGTGCAGCGCAGAATATATTCTGAGGCAATTTATGAGAGCTGTAGAAAGGTGCTGTAGACGTCATTTCTTGATGATCGAGAATAGTAAAGTATGCAATGAAAAGACCTGTGGATGAGTCAGCAACTCGATATAGAGGTAATAGGCATCCTAAACTGCGTAGATCTATGTCTAAGCTTAAACTATGAAAAGGAAGGCATTATGAACTATAGTAGTAACTCCAGGAGTTGCAGCAGTATAGCAAGAAGCATCCTAGGGAATTGAGGTGAATATCCGATGTAATCCTGAATTAAATCCAATGGAAGAAGAAGCATATCCTTGATGAATGGAAGTAGAGTAGGAGCAACAAGGCAAGGGCTGCGGGGAGTCATGACCGGTTTAAGTCCCCGGACAAATCGTCGGCGTTATGTAACAGACTTATGGTCACCAGGACAGTTGTCCGTTACCGCTGTCGCGCATGGACAAAGTGTAGCAGTAGCTCTTCACACGAAGGTAAGAAAGGGAATATAGATTCAGAAAGGAATATAGATTCAGAAAGGAATGATGTGATTATGTGCTGTTTCGATTGCAGACTTTAAACAAACTTTAAGCAAACAGTTCAATTCTTTATTTATTTATTTAATATGGGAACTCTGTGCTTATGTGCTGCCTCACTGCCTTGTTTTGGGGTTTCTTTGTTCGAATTTGATCAGAACTGTTTGCTACTGTTCATAATGTTTTTTTTCTTTATAGAGTTCTGTATGTCAAGATTTGGAGGCTGCTTAATTTGGATTACTTGAATGGGTTGGTTGTAGGTCTGTTAGAGGGTGTTAGGTTGTGGGGTCCCTGTTCCTTACCCTGCCCTTAGTCGTAGTCGTATTACCTTGCCCATCCTGGTTGTCTGACAAGACCACTCGCCTCCCTCCAGGACTGCTGTCCCCTGCACTATAAGACCGCCGATCCACCCTTGAGGGGGAGTTGAGAACAAAGATGTGGACTGGAGAGTTATGTTGGCAGAATTATCTTTTGGCTACTGCCTTGGTTTTCTGC
The DNA here is from genome assembly GCA_016271365.2 of Neoceratodus forsteri. Lineage (NCBI taxonomy): Eukaryota > Metazoa > Chordata > Ceratodontiformes > Ceratodontidae > Neoceratodus > Neoceratodus forsteri. The sequence continues at coordinate 246,230,186 of CM028136.1, forward strand.
TGCCCTGTCTGTGATTTTTGCTTCCTTGCCCGCCCTTTATGGTGTACCTACAAAGCCAGTCCTTCCCCACTTATTAAGATTCATTTAGCTCTCTGTGTATCACCTTTTTAGTATGACATTCTCTGTTACTTACCTGTGGTTACATGATCAGTACTAATATGCCAACCCATCACTCTTAATGACAACATTTTCTCCGCTACATTTTCACCACCGAAAAGAAACCGCTACTATTAGTCCGAAACCGAGGGGCTGCAAGGTCCAGGATCCGAGCAATATGACTGAAGGCGAGGAATAATCAGTGTGCATCTGATCCTAAGAAAACAAAAAGTGAATGGAGAGGCAGCTAAGCCCCACGGTTAGTTAGCATGCACAGCTGGACCACAATGTAGGTCAGCTTGGTAAATCAAGAAAGTGGCAGCTAAGCCCCATGAAGGTTAGCATGCGCAGCTGGGCCACATGTAGGTCAAACCTCTAAAATCAGCTGTGTCTCTGTTACCATGATTTGATGCTTCTCACAAAAAAATGCAAAAAAGAATCTGAAAAAGCAGCACAAGAGGTCAAAAATTTAGAGATTAAGTTAAAGGATAGATTTCCATTGGCTGAATATGATACACTTAAACAAAGAACTGAACATAATGTGTCAAAATTTCAACCTGAGTTGATTCTACATAAACAGAAGAAATACCAGAGAGATGAAGGTGACTATAAGTCTGGGACAGTTTATACATGGCAAGGCACTAGAAAAGGAATTATGCTGACAATAGAAAGCAGGTGGTCTTCACTGAAGAGGGTATGGATATTTCATCAGGGCCTAATAGCAATTTGAAGGAACAACGAGGGCAGATGAAAATAGGCATTTTTAGGTATGAACCAGGGTCAGGATCTGGATTTGGCAGACCACAGAGAATTCAAACTAGAAGAGGACTGGGGAAGAGGAAGAGGGAAAGGATTCAGAGGCAACAGAGGAAGGCGGAGTTACAGAGGGAGACAGAACTGGGGGAGAAGGTCCCACAGACTGAGGAATCCGAAGTGGAGGTCATAAACCTCTCGGATATAGCATTATCTAGAGAACAAGCACAAATTTTATCTAAAGGTCTGACCTTTGTCCTTCAAATAAAGTAAATCCTTTCCAAGTTGAAGTTGATCTTTTAGATTTTTTAGGAAACTATATTTGAAAGATCATTTTTTATATCTAATGAGGTTACAACAAATGTAGATGTAGAGAAAAATACATTATTTAAAAATCATTGACTTTCTATCCTCCCCATTCTAACCATACCATCAATACCTTTTGTAACCTTGTTACTAATGATGTACACTCCTTATTAATAAAAATAAATTTAAATATCAAACACACAATATCTCAAATAAAGAGAGAAAGGCAATAAAGGAGTTACAAAGCCAGTGAGATTATAGTAATCAAACAAGCAGACAAGGGTGGGGCAGTGGTGGTGGTGGTATGGGGTCTAAAAGACTATAACATAGAAGTGGAACACCAACTTCATAATGATTTGTTTTATGAGAAAATAGGAAGAATCCAACAGAGACCATTAAAATAAAAGCAGATGCATTAATTGACAATGGTCTGAATATGGGGTTTATTACACCAAAAGAAGCAGATTTTTTAAAATTCCATACCTGCTGGGACCAGTCTTGTATCTGTTACCAAAAGTTCATAAGAATATTAGTCCTGTACCTGGAGACCTATTGTCTCTATAATGGCACTGTTACTGAGAATATCTCAAAATGTGTTGATTTTTGTATTCAAAAACCAGTTCCCTACTGCAATCATACATTAAAGATGCTTTACAGTTATTAAAAGATGTGGTTGTAACAGAGACAGACATACTAGTGACCATAGATGTGGAGAGTCTCTATTCCAACATCCTGCATGAGGGAGGTTTGATAGCAGTGCAGAAAGGTTATCCCAAAGAAATAAAATGAAACCTCCACAGAATATATCATAGAGTTGGCAAGATTTGTACTCAAACAGAATTATTTTGGTACAAAGGAGAATATTATATTCAAAAAGGGAACGGCAATGGGCACCACCTTCGAGCCAAGCTTTGCTAACCTTTTATGGGAGAATGGGAGGATTCTTTCATATATAATAGAGAACAAAATACATTTCTCAGACATATTAAGCTATGGAAAAGATACATTGATGATTGCCTAATGATATGGAGTGGGTCTGCCTGTGAACTGAACTATTTTATGGAATACATTAACCACACCAGTATACATTTGCATTTTACGCTTGAAAGCAGTATTTTGAGAATCCTGTTTTTGGATATTATGATCAAAAAGCACGGTGCCAGATTGGCAACAAGCCTATACAGAAAACCACTTTCAAGGAATACACTCCTTTTAAGAAGTAGTTGTCATCCACGATCTGTAGTAACCAATATACCAAAGGGCAATATATAAGAGCAAAGCATATTTGCTGTTCTGAAAATACATTTCAAATTGCTAAAAAGGATCTTACTGATCGATTCATAGCATGTGGTATGAACCAGAGTTACTTTAGATACACTACAGACAGTTAACAATTTGGAGAGAGACAAGTTATTGAAGCCTAAACATAGAAAGGAAATGGGCAATAAATTGATCTTTGTCACAGAATATAATAATATGGTATGTAAGATTGGAAAATTATACATAAACATTGGGCTATTATATGCTCGACCTTTAGACTTAGTAATCTTTGGGAAACTACTCCCATGATTACCTATACAAGAGGTCAAAATCTTAAGGACATGCTGGTTACGTCTCATTTGTAAGTGGAAGAACTGAGAAATAGAACATGGCTACCAGTCCCACCACAAGGCAATTATAGATGCGCATTGTGTACATTGCTCGAATACATATGACACAAAATGTTTTCACCATCCCAGATCGGGTAAAAATATAATATCCAGTCATTTATTAACTGCAGCTCTACTGGAATTATATACATGTTGACATGTCCGTGTGGTATGGCTTATGTAGGACAAACAAAAGGGCCTTGAAACTCGGATTGGTGAACATAAAGGAGTGATTAGGAACAGTAATTTGATTATGCAATGGCACGCCATTACCAAGCAGTGAGACATGGATCACCAACATCATTAAGATTTATAGGCTTGGAAAAGTAGAAATAGGATTCAGATTTGGTGATCTGGGCAACAAGTTACTGCAAAGAGAAGCTTATTGGATTTTTGAGTTTAATACTATGGACTTAATGAAGAAAATCTGTTGTATAGCTGTTTATAGACCATTTTTGTTCTTTCATAAGGTTTAAATTGTTATTTTAGTATATGCCCACAGTATGTTCTAGCAATGCACTTATATACCCGAGGCTTATCGAATCCTTGGACATGTGGAGAGTATGACTTTTCAGCTCTGCTCTCTGAGTAATCTAAGTGCAGTACTTTAAATCTTAGCACACAGTGACCATGACTTTTGTGCTCTGGTCACGCTTTTAAATAGCATGACTTGCCGGCTCTTGCTCTTTTAATACAAGTGTGCCTAATCTATAGTCGCTTTTTGTCTGTTATCCTTAAATGTTAGATTTAGGTTGGTTGATATTTTGTAAGATTTTGAATAACTAGATGTAAAGTTTGCGGGCTATTCTATTATTTGATTGCTCTGCTCTGTGTAAAGTTTGTGGTATTTTTAGAGTATATGTGCTTGTAAATAACCTTTTCTGCATGTACAAACCTTTTTGCACTTCATAATTATTATTTTTAAAGCATGAGTACTGGTGATTGGTACACTTTCCGATGCATATAGCTTTAATTGATGGTGTCTGTTTTAGTATAAATAGGGTCCATAGATGTAATAGGTGTTTGAAGAAGACCATCACACGGTCGATATGTAAGCATACCCGAAGCATTGTGTGTGCATGCCGAGGGTCATGGTTGTGCTATTAGGAATTTTGGTGTTCTGTATTCACCGCATGGTAGTAGTTTGGGTTTGCATTGTTTTTCACCTAGAATCGGCTTGGCAGTTCATTTGGCCATCCGTTTTATGTGGGTGATTCAGTACATATTTCTACGCACCATGCCGCTGTAAGTTTATAGAAAATGCCGACCATGTGTACCTGCATTCACTTTTAAACCCATGGATTTTCTGGCTGCATGAAACTTTAGACACTACAGGTTTTTTACGCCTGCACTGCTACTTTGCTTCTATGGGTGAGATCTGTGCCATTTATTGTGTGTATTTTTGCTATGCTTTTATGCTGCTCTTTATTAAAGGTTCATTAAGTGCTGACCCTCTGGTTTTTCTTTGATTCGTAAGTATGTTCAGCTCCGGGTATTGTGCACTTCCTGCAAGAGTCCCCTTATCCTCTTAGAAATAGTCAAGAGGTAATTTTTCGGTTCTTTACCTCCATAAGTCTCTTAAAAGGCAGACAAACAAAATTTATAGTTGCCTACTTCTATCCCCCCATAGACAAAGGATGGACAGGAGGTATATGCTGTCTGGCAATGGTACAGAGTTCCTGCATAACCATTATAGCCATTTAGGGGTTGTCCAGGCTGATGCCTGTGATAAGGCTGGCATTTCCTGGCCTCACACCCTCCTGAGAAGGACTCTCAGAAGATTGATGCCATGGCCAAGAATCAGTATTTGGCTGCCTCATTGGGGATTAGACAAGCTTCAGACATGGCATACGCCTCCAGATACCAGAAATCCAGATGCGAATCCATTCTGGAATTGGTTAAGACTGCTTCACCTCAGCAAGCTAAGGGTGTGGAGCAAATAGTCAATGATGGCATTGAAGCACCCAAAGTCCAATTTCACTCTGCTGTGGATCCAAATTATGTATCCTGTAGGATTCGAGGTTGTTTGAAGAAAAAATTACCACAGAAATCGTGTTTCTTCTAATGGAGTCTTGCTGTATTCTGACCTCCCTCCCTCCCTGCCTCCCCTAACAGAACCTGGGGTGGTACTGCATTACAGCTGTTCTATTTTTGAGTGCTGCACCACTGGGGTGGCATTTTGTTAGGCATTTCGACTTGAGTCTTCTAGTTAGTAAGTAAGTAAAAACTTTATTTTTAAACAGGAGACAAGTCATTAGGACAAAACTAGTCCTGTTTACAAGACAGTCCTGTAACTTACAAATCATAACAATTGTTATACAAAATATAAATAACACTTAGAACCAATCACAAAGAGAAAATCAAATACAATGACAAAGATTAATGAATTCACACCTAACAATTACATACATCGACCACTGAATTATTTATAGCTTGTGCAAAATCTAGAATAATCAAATAATGCACGAACACCTGAAGGCTGAGAATTCAGACTGTGGCTACCCTTGTAGAGAGGGTCCTGTCCCCAAACCTATTTTTATGTCTAGTTGGCAGGAATTTTATTTTGATATACTGATCTATTAAGGACTCTCTCAGAGATTCCTTTTTAAAAAATAAATGGCTGGAAATTGGATGACCAGATGATCTAAGTTTGTGCAATAATAACAGCCAAGTTCTATTATGACTTGTTTCTAATGATTGCCATTCCAGCCTCCTTAGTAAACAACAATGATGTATATAAAAACTGCATTTCAGCACATATCTGGCGATCCTAAACTGAGTTCTATCCAAATGTGTCAATAAAGATTTGTTTGCAGTTCTATAAATTAACTGACCATAAGTTAAAGTAGGAACAATTAATTGTTCTGCTATCCTTTTCTAATAGGCCGATTTAAAACCCTGTTGATCTTTTCAGATTCCTAATTTCTTATTCACTTTTACTATTGTATTAGTTATATGTGGTGCAAAGGTCAAATTTTTGTTGAAAATGACCCCTAAATAACAATAATTGTCTACCTGTTCAAGAATAGTAGCGTCCTTAGTTTGAATCTTAAGTCTATTCCCCAAGTCAGTTTTACAAGAAAATACATTACTCTGGTTTTTAACATTCATAAGTAACTTTGACCTGGTGAACCATCCCTCAATATTTGAAAAATCAGACTGCAACTTTAACTGTAGTTCCTCCATATTTTTACCCAGGTTAAATAGCTGTGTAATGTTAGCATACAGCCTTACGGCTGTATGCTCTGCCACATATGGTAAATTATTGTTAAACATCAAGAACAATAGGGGTCCCAATATGGACCCCTGAGGAACACCCTAATAACTTTACGGGTCCTAGATGTTACCCCATTTATATCTATACTTTGAGTAATGCTCCCCAAGTAAGATTTTAACCAAGCTAGAGGATAATCCACAAATCCCATATCTTGCAGTCTAGAAATCAATAAGGAGTGGTCCACCAGGTCAAAAGCCTTTGAAAGATCCACATAAATCAGTTAGTTGCGATTGGAGTCTGGCCACTCATTTAATGAGTCGCTGAACTCCAGTAGGGCAGTAGTTGTAAAACCTTTTCTAAAACCAGATTGATAAGGATTAAACAAATTATACTTATTTATGTAATTGATCATTTGTGAATGGATCATTTCTCAAAACATTTTGACACAACAGAGTAGGGCTATTGTTCTGTAGTTGTTTACCTCGGTTGGTCACTACCCTTAAATATTGGTCTAATTTTACTTTTTCCAAGAGGATGGGAAGTGACCCAACTGAAGGCTCCAATTTAGAATGTGTGATACCACTGGGGCAATAAAGGGGCAGCAATCCTTAAAAATCTGCCCTCGAGGCCATCAAGCCCAGCTGCTTTATGTATATTAATGTTTAGTAAAGTTTTCTTAACCTCCGAGATTGTCAGAAATTTAAATCTAGAAAAGAAGGGTGCTTTCTTAAAGCACCAGTAGATATAATTGAACTGTCCTGAATATTTGAAACAATAGGAATGTCACATTGGGGCAAGTCCACAAAAAATTATTTAATAAATTAGAGATAACCCCTAAGTTATTTATTAGGGTAGATCCTTCTTTAAGTTGCAAATTAGATTGAGATTTATGACTCGGGTTTGTTAATTTATGTATATTACCCCAAAACTTCTTAGGTTCCATATTACAGTCGATTTTATTTCTGTAATACCTAAATTTTGCAGCTCTGATCATCTTTTACACTGTTTTTTTTTATTATACTTAAACAGTACCCAATCAGCTTCTGTTTTGATTCAATCACTTTTTCCATAATCTATTCTTTATCCTACTGCTTTTGTAACTTTTCATTCATCAATAGTAACTTTATATGTTTAATTTTGTGTCTTATCACAGGAGCATGAGTGTCACAAATTCTACCAAATGTATCTATAAAATAATCAACTGCCATATCGATGTCTGTAATCAAGTAGCATCACTCCCATCTTTCTTTGAGATACTGTTTAAAAATTGTATTTCCAAGAACTTCCAGAAATCTCTTGACCAATTTTGTTCTAGTGTCGAGGGTCTGAATGGAAATTGCGATAATGGCAGAGTAATCCATACAGGATTATGATCACTTAAAATAGGAGACAAAACCCTGAGGCTTCCACCTGAATATCCATGGATACAAAGATTGGATCAAGAACCATCCATCCGATGAATTATTTGTATAATGAGTGGGGTCTTTTATGTATTGTTTTAATCCTAATGGGGTGACAATTTCTTTCAGCAGTCTTCCTCTAGTATTAGGCCAGTCACACTGTAAATCACCTATTAAGATAATTGGATTTTTACCTACATTATCTACTATTTTGCTTATAACCACTTCGATATCTTTCAAATTTGTTTTAGGGGAGAGTTAACCACTACCATGACCATTCCTAATAAATCCAAGGAGACTGCCAAGTATTCAATACCGATACCACAGTCACTACCACTTATTAAAACCCTGGTACAGCCAAAATTTGTTTTAAATAGAACATCACTCCGGTATCTATCAGATCTGTACAGTATATACCCAGGAAACCAAGTTCTTCATCAGTATGTTTATTTGTTAACCATGTTTCACATAGGCCAAACACACTGGGATCATGTTCATGGAACATATAAGCCAGTGTGTCTGTTTTATACTAACACTTCGTGCATTATCATGAAGGACCTTAAAATGTTTTAAATTTCCTGGACCTGGGTTAAGTTCAACATCACCCCTAAAATTAACATTAAGCAACAGGCTCTTTGAAAATCAGTTACACGCTTATGAAAACGGAAAGATGAAGTTGGCCAGACTCCAGGTCTTAAATGTGTCTTGTATCGGTCTAACGAGAAACCATTTCTCCTGTTTTAAAACTATTAGACCTCCTTATCATCAATGAGAAGAATGACCAGTTTACTTCTTGTTTGTTTCTTCTAATATCACAGGAAGCAAAAACAACTAAAAATACCTAAAATAAAGAACCTCCATAGACCAATACAAGACATGCTTGAAAAAAAGACAAAATATACAATAATTTAAACAGTACAGTCTCTATACTAACACTAACAATATACACTTTAAAACTGACAACCAAGTAAAACAAAATATATCTGTAAGCCATTTCAATGCTTAAAAAGGTAGGAATATAGCAATGTAAATACCTACCATTAAGTTTAGTACAGGTGTAAGTCCTAACAAGTGCTCCTAAATAACTTCATTCCCTCTAACAGTTAAAATTCTTAATTCAAGCTAAATTTAAACAATATATCTATCAGTTTGCCCTTTTGTTTGGCTATTAGTCTTTGACTACTATTTTATTAATTGTTATGTATGTAGTATAGTTTAGTAGTCACTGTTTTAGTAGTAGTCTGTATAATAATAGCAGCGGGACCGCAGCTAATTATGCTTAAGCAGGCTATGCATATATGCAGTCTTGCCTCCTCAGTAAGCTTATCTCATAGTGGTTAGCTTAAGTTCTGTAATCGCTACCCCACCCCTTGTCACTTGCTGTCACCTTCTCAGAACTTTAAATTAATATAAATTAATTTTGTTGTGGTTTTGTGCTTTGGTTTGTGATTTGTGCTTCAACATGGTTTTGTGACCACAGTAGGGTTTGTGCTGGTTTGTGGTTTTGTGCTTAAACTTCGTTTGGTTTCAGTTAGTTTGTGACCACAATACGGGCTTGTGTTTCAATGTGTTTTGTTACCACAGTACAGGGGCTTGTGTTTCAATTGGGTTTGTGACCACAGTATGGGGGCTGTGCTGTTAAAACCATCATAACTTTATTGAACTTTATTTAATCACACCATGTCGGTTTAAAATGGTCAGTGACTTTTGACTGACTTTTTTTTTCTTTATTGCTTTGTTACACACATTCTCAATGTCATAGAAAGCTTGGAAATCTTCCTCACTGCTGGCATTTTGATACTGGCAGTATGATTGCTCACCCACATTTATTCTATGTATGTACCGTATGAATGTTTATGTTTTATTCAAGTGGAGCTTTGGAAATGAGTCTATGACTCAGAGGGTTGTAATTGATTTCCTCAATAAATAACATTTTGTTCTATGTACCGCATATCATCATCAAGACTGCAATACATCTTTAGCAGTTGGAGCAGGCACAGGTGCTTCTTCATCTCTGTCATCTTCGTCCTCATAACCCTGCTCACTGTCACCCTCGCCACAGCAGCTGCAATTTCCTCATCTATAAGCATACCAACACACTAGAGATTATCATTCCAAAACCAACAGGTCGAACTCAGCTTGTGAGATGTTTTCTGGGGCTGGCACCTTCTCATCATCCTCTTCTGCTACCATCTCTGTGAGCTAATCACTTAACAGTTATCACCTGTTCAAAACAATTGAGCAGACACTAATCAGGCTATCATTCATTGTTGCATCCATCCTAGTGTATGTCATGAGTATTGAGAGAAAGACGTTAATTACTTCAGCTACGTAGTGTGACAGCCAGAGGAGGAAATGTGAAAAGACAGATTTACCATGAAAACGAACAAAAAACTATGTGATTATGTGGGCCACTTGTATGCTTTTAAGCAAGTCATTTATAATGGGTAACATAGGAAAAGAATCGGGAATGCATTTTTTATTCCATTAAGTGGGATTTGTTAAGCGGTATTCTATTAAGTGGGCTTGACTGTACTTGTAAGAATCTGGCGGTTACATAGAATGTACCAGGGACAGGGTTTGAAAACCAAGCTCGAGCTCAACATTCTATGCATTTGCATAGAGTTAACTCTTTCATCTCTGGGGCAGTTGAACTGGAAAGGCTAGGGCAGTTGAACTGGAAAGGATAACTGCATTTAGTCAGAATACGGCAAGACTCCATTAGAAGAAACAAGATTACTGTGGTAATTTTTCTTCTTGCCCCTATGCACAGTCCTTTTAGATCACATTGGCCCATAACTGGAAGGATGTCTCTTGGTCCACAGTTAACTATACTGACATTATTGTATCTAGAAAAGAGTTTTAGTTTTGTCACTATCTACCCTACCGCATAGCTTCATGTCATCTGGTTGGATCCAAGATGGCTGAAAGTCTAGTCAACTGAAAGGTAGCACTCCAGTCAGCAGCTCACAAAGCAAAGCTTAAAAGGATGAAAAATAAACCTAAAACAAGAAATGAACCCCTCCACAAAAGCAACAAAGGTTCAACTAAAGGGTACAGCCATTTAAACTGGGAGGTCTTGTGAGAATATGTTTCCGCTTCAAATCGGAAAATATAGCCTGAACACAAACAAAAGGTAAACTACTTGAATATACATAAATGAACTCATTTAACTGGAATGTCAAAGAAGTTCAGATCTGTTAAAGAGGCAAAGTAATCTATAACAAGCATTTGTCAATGCCGAGTGTTTGCTTGCTGGCATTAGCAGTGGAAGTGCAGGAGTTAGACAGATGCAGTATAGGAATGGCAGTGAAGTACTGAATTGACACCAACTCCACCCCCACCCTGCAGAGATGGACTGGCATTGGGGTGTGGCTTTGGGTCATCGCCCATGACGGTCACGACATTTCACTTCACCCTACCCTGCAGACACTGACAAGTGTCAAGGTGTGCATGGAGTGTTTGGGCATTATAGTCACCTCATTCCATAAGGAAACACGCTGAAATGGGTGCAGTATAGGAGAATGGGGTGAACTCTGGGGCCAAAGGGTTTAAGGTGCACCTTGATGCCTGTCACTGGCTGTAGGGTGGGGTGGGTGGAATGGCATGAGCATTACTGTCGACAATCCAGTCACACCCCTGACACCTGTCAGTCCTTACAGGGTAGGGCATTATGGTTGAAAACCCTAATGCCCTGATGCTTTGTATTTTACTCCAAGTTTTAAACATGGACTTTTGTGACCCCAGCGCATGAACAGTGACACTATCAGTTCATTAACTGAAAGGTGATTTTGCACAGTGACTGCACCATTTGGTGTCACAGGTGCAGAAACACATTTCAAACAGGATGTGAAAAATGACAGCTGTACTGTTCATGAGGAGGTGTAAAAAATGGCAATGTTGAAAATCTGGAGTGAAAATATAAAAACTAGTGAAGGCACAAGCGTGCATAGAAACTGCGCAATGCACACCCACAATGTAATTAGTTTGGGGATTTTTACAGCAGATTTTCAACACAGGCATTTTGGGACCTCCGCTCATGAACAGTGTCACTGTGATTTTCTTAATGTGTCCCAAACACTGATTTTCCACAGCAACTGCACTATTCTGGCTGGAAGTGCGAAACACATTTCAGTCAGGGTGTGAAAGTGACAGCTGTACTGTTCATAAGGAGGTGTGGAAAAATGCCAATGTTGAAAATCTGGACTGAAAATATTACAAATTCGTGAACTTACAATGGTGCGTGGAAACTGCGCAATGCACACTTGAAACACGGTCATTTTATGGTTTTGTCACCAAATTTTCAACATATCCATTTTAAGACCTCTGCTCATGAAAAGTGTCACTGTGATTTTCTTAATCTGTCCCGAACACTGATTTCGATACCGACCACGCCATTGTCGCTACGTATGCGAAAACACATTTTTGGGTGAGATGTGAACAATGACAGCTGTATTATTCATAAGGAGGTGTGAGTAAACTGTGGTGGAAAATCTGGAGTGAAAATATGATAGCAGGAAATGTACTGGCATGCGCTTATAAAACAGTCATTTTGGAATTTTTCACCAAATTTTCAACATGGGGTTTTGGGGGTCTACCTCATGAATTGTGACACTGCCTTTTCATTACTCTGTCCCAAAAGGTGGTTCCGTATAGTGACCATGAAATTACCTTTTGGGACCGAATAACTAGATGAGAGTTACTGAATTCATGAGATGGGATCCCAAGAACCCTATGTCAAAATGTGGTGCAAAAATCAGAAAATGACTGAGATATGAACCAAAGTTGAAAAACCCTATTAATGCCATTATACAGCTTACCAGCATTTCTTCAGTTTGCAGTTAGCTTTGAAGAGTGCAGCCGTGTTCCCGGTCCACGAAGATCATTGTGCCAGGCTCCAGAGGTAAGTATGGGGTGAGGGGGTGGGGAGGTGGGGTGTGCAGAGGGTGGGCATGGGTTGGGGACAAGAGAGTCAACAAGGGACCGTTTTCTTTTGTTACATGTTTTTTTTTAAAAAGATGATGAGGGACTTTGCCACGCTGGGGTGGGCTCCCAGCATGGCACCTGGAAGTTTGTTTGGTGGGCAGTGGAGCCAACAGGGATTGGGCACCCTCATTGGCCATACAGTGTGTGGGGAAGCACATGATGATGTGGGACTTTGCCACGCTGGGTTGGGCTCCCAGTGTGGCACCTTGAAGTTTGCTTTTGGGGGCACTGGAGCCGACAGGGATTGGGCACCCCATAGGACATACAGTGTGCTTGGGGGGTGTGCATGTGCCGAGGGGATTGGGCACCCCAGCACACAACAAATGAAGGTGCATCATGCCAGGAGATACAGTGGTGTACAGCTGAAAGAGAATGATTGCCAAAGTGGTGACATGTAGGCAATTTGCATACTGCTAACGACACGGCAGTATGCAAATTGTCTACATATTACCACCGCGATTGTAGCGGTCTTCTTCAACTGTACACTACTGATCTCGAACCGCTGTCATAGACAGCTCATACATTCATTGGTGCCCTGCTGCCACACCTGCAAAACTTATCAGGGCATTGGAGCGGAGTGCCACACCTATGAAAACTCATATGGTGGCACTATATTTCTAGTACATGCATGCAAGCAAACATAAAATCAGCAAAGTCATTTGCAGAAAGTAGCCTCGTAAAATAAGAATGTGAGACTCACTAAGAGAACAGCCACATCTGAAACTCTACCAGAAATAAATCCTAACAGCACAGTAGAAAGGGCTTTACTGGGTCCCTCAGACAAAGTAGCATTAAAACAAAAATTTTTTTAAGCCCACAAACCCAGATGCAAAGGAGCACTTACCACATAACAGTTCTCTTGCAGGGTTGGAAAGTCCAGTGATTAATCTTGAGCCACAGGGAAAAGCAGCAGCTCAAAATCTCCAGCCAAAAGAAAATATGCCCCCAAAACAAAAGAAAATAAACAGAATGGATCTAAGAAGCCTTACAAACACAGATATCCATTTTGCTCTAGCAAAACACCTCTGGCTCTGTTTAAAAACAACATTTTAAACTGGGTAGTATCACATAAATGCCAGCAAAACAGCGTACAGGTTCTCATGGAAATGGAGGACAACAACAATACAGACAGCACCCAAGGAATTGTAAAAGAGTCTAGGACTGAAACTGTAACCAGCAGTGGTAAAAACAGACTACAGCACAAATGGTCAGAAGGAGAAACTTCTGGAAAAATCTTAAAATCAAACAAAATTGAAGATGAAGTCACAAAGGCAGGAAGAAGAACTGAAGCACAGAAACAGAAATCAATCCTGGAACAGTGGCTCTTCCTGGACATAAAGTCTCCACCACTCATTCACACTAATGGAACTTCACCAGAGGCAGTAGGACTGAACGGGAGCCAGAAATCTTCAGGAGGGCTGGCACTGGGGTAGGACTGCACATGTGCGGCACCACTAGACCAGCTCATGCCATATAGGCTACCTCGGTGTTGACCTTCCAACTGCCTCAGTTCCTTTTTTCCCACCGTTGAGTATGCTTCAGTGACAAAGTCACTCACCTGCTGGGAGTCAAATCTTCACATCTATATGACAGCAGCTTAGTCGTTCAGTATTTGATTTTTAGTATTAGTATTTTTTATTCGATTAAAAAAGTTTATCTTTCTTCAAACACCAGAGAAGTCCTCTTCAGCCCACCTTCACAGAGTCAACCATGAACGGGCCGGTGACGGTAGGATACTTCATGAAAGCTGTTTTTCAGCAGGGCTGGCTCCGTTCTGTTGCCCTCTTACAGAGAGGGGGTCTGACTACGGGCAGTCCAGTGCTCAAGAGAAAGGTGGTCCTCCTGAAGCACAAAAGAAGCGGCCCGCTCGATCTTCATCAGGAACCCGGCACTGCTTGGCCTTGAGGCTTCTTTCATCCCAGTAGTCGAAGAGGAAATGGTACCACTTGAGGTCACCTTTAGTACGTTTGCATGTTGATCATTGGTAGTGGGAGACAGGAGGCTGACCGTGACTCCATCAGGGTCGCCTGCAGCCTCTGTTCCAGTGGCTGACATCCTCGATTCCATAGTCTTCCCTGCCCCGGGGGTTCCTCCAGTGAGCAGTTTCATCATTGGGTTGCTCTTATGGAGCAGTGGGTTCAGCAGTTGTCCTGACTTCCTGAGCCTGCAGAGTCAGTCCAGGGCCTTTGGGCCTAGGACTTCGAATCAAGGGCAAGGCGGTTGAATCAGCCTTGTCGCGGCGACATCTTTCAGTGCCGCTGACACCATGCATTTGTGCTTCCCTCACATGGCTGCGGCATGGTGGCCAGCATGGGTACCACCTTCTACTCATGTTTTCAGATCTTCATCCTTGGGTGCCCTGAGGTTTGGGTCTCTGGGTCCTCACGTGGCGCCGGTTCGCGGTGCTGTCTTTGACTCCGGTCTTGGTGGTACTGCATCTGGCGCGGTGCCATGTTCAGCATCAGCACCACCTTGGTGCAGGAATTCTGCACCCGATTTGAGGAGCACTTCCTGCTTCTCTTTTCTCTCTTCTTTTATATAGGAAAGTAGGGATGATATGGAGACTGATCCTGAGCTACGATTAGGGACGCCTTAGATGATGATTTATCCTTCAGAGTGGAAAGTAAGTCTTCTACTTCAGCAGAGCTTTTGGTCAAGGACCTGTCATTTAAATCTCTGCTGAGGAATATGAATTCCATCGTCTCTCCAGACTTCAGAGGTTGATCTGTGGAAGCTGTTGTGCCTTCAATATCTGCATGTTCCAGAACTCCTGTGGAACTGACTCCTCCGCACAGCCCTCTTTGAGACTCTCTCACAGATGGTGTGGGATAATACAGTGCTTATTCCTTCCATGGCCAAGCCCATAGATAGGAAGTACACTTCCCTAAGGATCGACCAATTCTGGCTTCTAAGCCTTTGTAGATGCCATAGTGGTCTTAGCAGAAAACAACAAAGCCGTTCTCCCTCAGGAGTCTACGGCTCATCCAGTAAACAAAGAATCCCACAGGATTGACACTTTGGGGAAGCAAGTCATTGTCGCCGCTACCCTAGGAATGTATATTGCTAGCTACCAGAGCTACTTACAATATGAGTATACCCTCTGGCATTCACTGAAAAGTTGGTGAAGCTCTTGGAGTCAGATGTTAGTTCAGAGCTTATTCAGATCATTACTAGAGGTATTGAGTCCAATAATCAGCAACTTAAGGCTGCTATGAATGCCTTTGATACTGCCGCAAGGGCAGCGGCAGCTGGGATATGCACCCAACGCCACTCATGGTTGCAGACTTTGGGATTTACAAATGATGCTCAGCGAAGAGTCATGAATTTGCCATTTGATGGAGTTTATTGTTTGGCCCACAGGTGGAGCAGGCACTGGAGGCCACGCAAAAACTAGGACTGCCATCAAGATAGCCAGACTGGCTCCTGTTGCTCCTCAACGGGCAAAATCACCAGCAGTTTCATAACTGTCAGTCCTTTCATGGTAAAGGCAGAAGGGGCTTCAACAAGACTCAAACCCCCAGCTGCAAAAGAAAACGCAGCAGAAGGCACAGGGCCCAAGGTACCTAGTGCCTCCTCTGAAATTTAGCCCAAGTCCCACCTCAGCTGTCTGAGGGGACTCTTCTTTGGCAGGGGAGGCGTGTGACTCAGTTTTATAACCAGTGGAAGTCAGTCACAATGGACAAATGGGTTCTCAGGATAATTTGTGAAGGTTACTCTCTAAATTTTTCAGATACTCCTCCGGATCATCCACCCAAATGACAGCCCGGACTGTCTGTCACTCTGAGAGACCACCTCACTTCCAAGATTCAAGGCCTTCTGAACAACAGGGCAGTAGAAGTAGTTCTGCAGGAGCAGCGAGACATAGGTTTCTACTCCCATTACTTCCTATTTCCAAAGAAGACAGGTGGTATGTACCCATGTTCTAGACCTAATGAAGTTAAACAAATTTCTCTTCAAGGAGAAATTCTTTTTTTAAAAACTTTGTTTTATTTTGTTTAAAACAAACATACAGTTGTTTTACAAGCATCAATGAGATGCCTTTATGACATTTATATCACCATGAGGGCTGACACCCTCTTAATACAAGCAGTATAAGCTATCAGATGCTTTATAGATACTACATATGAGGGAAAACCAGGAAAGAGGTAGCAAAGTGCTATTCCTCTATTTTTACAAAGTATATCATTGCTGTAGAGGAGCCCATTGGCAGCCTGGAAATTATCTAAAAATTTAAATATATAAATGTCCCAAAGTCCTTCACCACGCTCGTGGTATTGGTATACAGGCATCAACTTAGTAAAGCACAAATACTGTACAACCCTGTATTTTGATCCATCAAAGTAATAAATTCCAGAGCTTACTTAAACTTAAAATCAAGCTTAACCATTTGAGCCAGATTTTAAATTATAATAAGGTTTAGGAGGAACTATTTAGTAATCCAAAAAGAACATGGAAGTCCTTAGCACTGTCCATTTTTTAAAAGAAGAAGAACACTGATCAGTTCCCTAAAGTTCTTGCTGGTATTCAAATAGAAAGTCAGTTAAGTATTTCTTACACGAAAACAGAGTACATGGAGAGAGATGTCAGGCTATCGCCAGACCTGCAAAGTAACTTCAAGTCTTCTCATTCTCCAAGACTGCTGCTCTGATTTGTTTTGTTGACTAATGGGAGAGTATGTCTATAGGCCCATTTAAGGGCTTCAGCAGGCTCTGAGAAAAGAAACACCTTCCGCGATGGGTGATCCTCAATCGCGCAAAAAGATTACTCCATGGACAATTGAAGCTTCACAGAGCATAGCCCTTACTCCATCGAAACACTTGCACTTCTGGCAGGTGGCATAGCTAATGTCCGGTACATATTTATCTGGTGACCATCAAAAGAAGTCCCTTTTTCTTTCAGCCAGATTCAAGATGAAATGTCTCGTGGCTGCTCCGCCTGTAACCAAGATGATTGTCGAGGTATGTACAGCACCCATCACTGCATCAGCCCTCTTGGAAGCATTGAGGGCAGTAGTTTGGGTCCTTCCATGGTTGTTTTGAGCGTGACAACCCAATTATTTAGCCCGTCGAACTTGTCGGAAGAACTGTTACCGACTTGATTAATTTCGTAGCTTTGGCCCAATAGTTTATAGTGAATTCCTCCTCCTCTGTACCTCCAGCGTTATCCTCAGGCCTGCACAAAGTGGAGTGCATGGTGGAAGCTGTTGAGCATTTTTAGATTTTGCCCCGCACTATGGTGCTGCCCTTTATGTGGATTTCCTATAACTCCACGGATAGATCTGATACCCATTCCTCTTATTTTGGCTCCTGTCTATGAGGTTTAAACTGCAGTATTTTGGCTGTTTGTTAAGATGAGCTGATGAGAGTGGTCAAATACCATATTGCTCAGGCTCCACAGTGCCCCATCCTTCAAGGAGAAATTCAAGATGATATTGCTCGGTATGCTTCTACCTCTGATTCATCAACATGATTGGCTGGCCTCCTGGACATGCAGGATGCCTACCAACATGTTCCCATACACCAAGCCACCACAAGTATCTCTGCTTTGTGGCCCTGGATCAACACTACTAATTCAGAGTACTGCCTTTGGGCTGTCCTTGGCACCGCAAGTCTTTACAAAGTGCTTTGCAGTACTCACAGCATATCTCAGGAAACTCAGAATTCAAGTATTTCCATATCTGGATGATTGGCTCCTAGCAAGCTCTCCAGACAAGGAACACAGGAAGCAGTTACCATAGCCTCCAGGTTCCTCACATCCATGGGAGTCCTGTTGAATCTGGAAAATCACAACTGCAGCCCTCCCAACAACTCCTCTTCATAGGAGCCCTCCTGGACACCTCCAGTGCAAGGGCCTTCCTTCCAGAGGACAGGCGAAATGATATCCTACAGATGGCCTGCTTCATCAAAGAGAACAACCCTGTTCAAGCTCTCTCAATGCAGCAGATGCTGGGCCTCATGGCATCATCGGTGTTCATGGTGCCTTTCACTCACCTTCACATAAGAACAACTCAGTGATGCTCAGTACTCAGAGGTCCCCAACCACACATCCACAGTCCTTTCACACCAAGGTGACGAAACCTCTAAAGTGGTCACTCACCTGGTGGACTCAGGAGGACAGCCTGCTTCAAGGCTTTCCCTTTGCTCCACTGGAGATGCAGATCACCATCACCACAGATGCATCTCTAGTCTGCTGGAGAGCTCACTGTCAGGATCTCTACACCCTGTCGGTGGAATCAGGATGAGTCCCAACTCCACATAACTGTTCTGGAAATGAGAGCTGTCCTGCACACTGTCCGAGCCCTGAAGGACATCCTCTGTTGCAAAACACTTCCCCTTCAGATGGACAACAAAGCAGTGATGTACTACATCAACAAGCAGGATGGAGCACACTCTTACCCTCTGTGCAGGGAAGCGATGAGAGTGTGGGAATGGTGCCTGGAACATGAAGCTTTGATCCAAGCAGTCTACCTGCCAAGTGTTCAGAATGATCTAGTGGATCGCCTCAGCAGAATGGAGGTGGATCCTCACAGTGGTCTCTCAACGCAAACGCCATGTGCAATCGCTCTTTGAAGAATGGGGCACTCCAGATCTGGACCTTTTGCATCCCCACTCAATGCAAAACTGTCTCTATTCTGCTCCAGAAATCCAGAACCTGGCATTTTCTGTCAGGATGAATTATGACTACGGTGGACAAGGCGCTTTCTGTGCGCATTTCTCCTCTTCCCTTAATTCAGAGGGTGCTGCTGAAGCTGAGGCACAGGGAGCAGAATGATCCTTATCGCCCCATACTGGCATCATCAAATTTGGTTTCCATTAATAAACAGATTATCAGAGATATCGCCGAGATGATTACCACTTCAAATTAACCTTCTGACCCAGGGCCCAGTGGTCCATCCCAACCTGAGGTCCTTCGTCTCCATGCCTGGCTCCTGAGGAGATAGAAGAGGGTAGATTTGATGTCTCCCGTGAGTCTCAGACATTCTCCTAGCAGCAAGCAAGCCATCCACTAGGAAAACTTCTACAGCGAAGTGGAACGATTTCATCTGGTGCGCAATTCCTCCCTGACCCCTATTCTTGCCCACCAAACAAAGTCTTAGAGTATCTGCTAGACCTGTCAAATACAGTGTTACAATACCCAATGGTGAAGGTTCATCTCTGTGCAATCTCGGCTTATCACGAGTCTATCCGCTCTATGTCAATGGCTCAGTTGCTCTGGTTAAGAGGTTCCTTAAGGGTATCCTCCACACTAGGCCACTAGTCAGAGATCAGTAGCCACTTGGGATATCAGCCTTGTGCTAGACATGCTCACTCATAAACCTTTTGAGCCTCTAGCAACTCAAGTAGTTGAAGTTCCTGACCTGGAAGGCCACCTTCCTTGTAGCCATTACCTCCACTTGCAGAGTGGAATACATGCCCTGGTCACAGACCCTCCCTATACAGTATTTCACAAGGACACAGTGGTTCTCAGAACCCACCCTAAATGTCTTCCCAAAGAAGTCTTGGAGTTCCACGTGAACCAGCCCTTGGTCCTTCTGACCTACTTTGCAAACTTCTAGAATGAAGGAGAGAATACCCTATTCTCTGGATGTTAAAAGAGTTTTGCAGTTCTACATTGACAGAATGAAAGAGATCCGCAAGTCAAAGCAACTTTTGCCTCATTCAGTATGACACGGCTGGGTCAGCCTGCTGCCATCAGGTGTATTTGGCGTGGCTGGTAGCATGTCTCCACCATTGCTACTCCATGGCACAGGTCAAGCTGGAAGGCAGGGTATACACCATTCTACCAGAGCAGTCATGGCATCTCTGGCAGAAATACAGAACGTGCCCATTGCAGACATCTGCAGTGCAGCTACTTGAGCTCTGTGCACACCTTTGTGAAGCACTATGCTTTGGATGTCCATGCCAGACAGCATCCATCCTTTGGCAGGACATTCCTTAATGGACTTCTGTCCTGAGTGAGCTCTTTTCTCTCCTGCCTCCCTCTCAGGGGTGGGAGGATTATTTTGGCTCCATACTCTCCCATTAGTGTGAATGAGTGGTGAAGACTTTATGTCCAGGAAAATATGTAAATTACGCACCTCTGTAATTCTTGATCTTTTTTTACTTTCTATTTTTCTTGCCTCCTCCCACCAGTTCCGATATCCTCAGAAGCACCTAGGAGGCATCCTCTGCAAGCCACCTTACTTGGTCTGCCCCTGTTAATCATGAAGCCATGGTTTACCCCCGGCAGGGATGAGGTGGGGCCCAAACACCCCAAACATCTGGTTTCTAAGTCAAGGGGTGCCAGGAAGGTGCCTGCACATCAAGGGCAAGCTCTGGTCTCCGTCTCCATTGAACTGGAAGGTATTTTCCTGTTCTGTGGGGGTGGCCAACAGCCCAACGTCAATGTGTTTCCGCTGACGCCTGCCACTCCCAACCTCTCTACACTCCAACACTTGCTGCTGCCTCCAGTGTCCGCCAGAGGCCAGCCAAGCACCGAGCAGGAGCTCCTCTCCCGGGAGAGGAGAGCTGTCCTCCTGATGCTCAATCCTTCCTCCCTTGTCGACCCCAATGACCTGGGCTTGTTCCTGAACTCAGGTTGCCAGCGTGGCACAAGGTGTGGTGTCCAGCGCCCAACCCTCAGCACCACTGAGACAGTAATTCTTGATCTTCTTGGATGAAGTCTCTGTCACAAACACACTCTGCAGGTCAGGCCCTCTGCTCCCACAGTGCCAACTTCAGAGCACAATAGTGTGAACAGGTAACAGACAGGGTAACTCTCCTGTCTGCTTTGGGTCCGAGTCACCTGTTAGCCTCAAGTTCTGAAGGGATTGAAACTGTGAACCTTATGCTAGCATACCTAATTACAGACTCAGATATGTACCCTCTTGAACTGCAGTACAATCTTTACCAGGGACACCCAGCCAGGTCTCCAAAATGAACCCTTAAAACTCTATAAGAGACCTTAGGTATATTCTTACCTTTTCCAAGCTTAGTAACACCATCAAGCCTTTAACAGCTATTAGACTTAACCCATACATCACATGCAAAAAGAAACTGAGAAGACACCCAGGCAGTATTTCAAAGAAATGGTTGTTTACTAAAATATGATAAAATTGTAAAATTAAACACAGAACAATATATCATACAGCTTACAATCTTGTAAACAAAATGAAGTTACAGACAAAACACTCCTACCACAAACACTTAATTTCTTTCTAACTATGACCTTTCTAAGAGCTTTTCCAGTCAGAGTCTAGAATCATATGTCACAATCCCATATACAATGTTTCATTTTTGACTCTATCTGTCCCCACCCCTTTTGATGAGGTCCGCTAGAACCTCCCTTAGATAATTTCTGATATAAGTGTCTCTGAGGATGTGAGTCATTGCTTTGAAAAATCTGTACTAGCCATTTCCCAAATATGACAGTCTTTAATTAAACACTTCTCTTTGAACTTAACAATCCCACACTCATGTCCTCTTAGGCTGATTTCCTGTGCTAGTGTGATCTGAGGGATTTTATGACTCTTCACACTTCTGGTTATATGCTAAAAGGAGAGAAGTAGCCCACTTTTCCTGCCTCCTGTAACGTCCAAAACTCATTTAGTTTCAACTTCAAAAGCATGGGCAGGTCATAAAAAGGTAATAAAATATTCTTCTGTAAGAAGTCTTCATTAACTGTTTTGTCTGGTCTGTTTTACAACATCCTGTGGTTTCAGCTACTGACCTCGAAAGTTAAAGGTCAAATCTGTCACATACTGACATTTCATTCGCAGACCATTTATTTATAAGATAAATATCATACAGGTAACCAGAAGCAGGGCAGAGCATCACAGTCTCCACCACTCATTCACACACCCGCCTCCATCCCTAAGCTCCACTATCTTGTTTTGGTCTTCACTCTCTCAATGGCTGGGATGTGAGGACTCTGTTGTGTTGACCCTTCTTATATAGGTCATTCAGACTATCTTATGTCCGACATTGGTTAGTTTCACTCACGTTAGTTTATGCTGCACCTTCTCAGTAAAAAGGTACTGGCGGTTGGAAAGGTCACTGCCGAGGTAGCCTATATGGTGTGAGACAGTCTGCGCAGTGCCACATGTGCAGTCCCTACCCTGGCGGTGGCCCTCCTGAAGATTTTTTTGGCTCCCGCTCAGCCTAGTGCCTCTGGCTTAGTCCCATCAGTGTGAATGAGTGGTGGAGACTTCATCCAAGAAGATGAAGAATTACAGTAGGTATGTAATTTACATTTACGAGACCCAGGAGCAACAACGAGTCACGTTCACTAGGTAAAAGAAACTGAGAGCAAAAAGAAGGCACTGAAAGCAACAAAGAACTGAATAAAAAGCAATACAAAAGCAACTGTAGGACTAAGGATCTAAGCGGATGCAGCTACCTTAGCAGACCTTCGACAAGGGACAGCAGTGGCAAAACACCCAAGCTACAAATCAAATGTCGGTACAGGAAGCCCTCATAAATGAAGTAAGGCAGGGCTTTGCCAACGACACTTATCAATCACTGGACTAAATGAATCAGTCTCAGTTCTATCAAAAAAATGGATAACTTGGCAAAAAGAACAGAAGAACTGGAGACAAGACAAAACATAACAGAGGAAAACTAAAGCCAATACAAGCATCAATGGAAATGCATACAAAGGGCTGGAGTCACTTACATTTAAAATTGAGGAGCTGGAGACAAGAGCAAAATGGGATAATATGAAACAGGGGGCATTCCAGAAGGTTCAGAAGCGACCAAACCTCTGGAATGTTTAGAAATATAGTAATGGAAGCCCTGGGTCGTACATACCCAGATCAAAAGGTGGACTGGACAGAGCCAAAAGAGGAGCTAATAACCCCAACCACAAAGGCAACTAACCTAGGTTTGTCTTTATAAAACCCCACCACTGTCAAGATAAAGAAGAAATTCTCAGGAAGGCAAGGCTAGAGAGAGAGAGAGGACTAAAAGTGGGCAACATAATGATGCAAGTCTACCCAGATTTTCTCCCAAAGTGCTGGGAAAGAAAAGCCTTTGCCACTGCAAAAGCATTACTAACACAACATGTAATCGTTTATGATAATTCCACTGACAAAGTTAAAAGTAACATTGCTAGGAAGAATAAGGATTTTACCTCCCAAGAGAAGCTGAGAGAGTAATAAGAATGTACAAGTGGAAGACCCTGGAGGAACATCAACAGCAAACGATATCCCCACACACAAAAACAACACCGAATTAAGAAGCCAGTGGCAAGGAAAACATTAACAACAACATCTTTCTGGCATTAAGAATAGAGCAGACAAAAGGGAAGGGTGAATGAACAAAACCTCTAAAAATTCAATTAACATTAAATAATATTTTTAAAAAACTTATACAAATGAAACAAGACATTGAGAGAGTTAAGGAAAAATAGGCATAAATAAAAAGGGTGAATATCGACAAAATATGTGACCCTGGATTAAGGAGTGACATGGCCCAAGAAGCTGACTGGTGTAGGAGCCGGTTGGATTGCGCAACAGTTGACCAAACTGGCAAATCTGCTCGGTGACTTTGCTAGGTTTAGGGAGAAAGGGAAAGGGAAATTGTTTAACCAGGAAAGGCACACTAAGCCAGAGCTTGTTTTCAGGTGCAACCTGGGAGCAAGGAAGTTAAGTGACTTGCTTAGGGTCACACAGTATGCAAGCCGGGGCTGATAGGATTCAAACCCAGGTCTCCAGATTTATAGTTCAGTGCCTTTAACCACTACACTATACTGGCAAAAAGATGTGATAAAATTGTACTACAGTTAACATTATTCAGGTCGGATGAATCAACACCCAAATACCTAAGGGTGGGAGGGAGGAGGTAGGAGGGAGGGGATACACAAAAGGAGAAAAACAAATGCTTAAAATATGAAACCACCCACACAAAGGTGATAACAAAATGAAAGGAAATCTATTCTGTTTATGCAGGATCTCTGGATTTAGGAAACAGAGCCATAAAGAGATAATTATGCAGAATTAAAAATTAAGACTGGAATGTCAGGGTATGAGGGAAAGATTAAAAATTAGAAATGTTATTTTAGTATGAAAAGGAAGGCCATCAAGATCTTTTGCTACAGGAAACCCATTTTTAAGATAAAGATTTTAAATACTGTAGAAATGTATTTCAATCTAAAGGAGTATATGCCGGACAATCAACAAATGCAAGAGGCACAGCAATCTTCATCAAAGAAAATACAGGATATACCATAACTAAGCAGGCAGGGGACCCGAATGGTAGATTTTCAATACAGTATTCACACTAAAAAGGTAAGGAAAGCATGACACCAGCATCCATTTATGCTAACAATGAGGATGCCCCATGATTTTCTTACAAATTTCTTTAGAATTAGCACAACTCACAGAACTGTACATAATAGCTGGTGATCTTAATATCACTTTAAAACATATAGATATAACCCCATGATCTAGTGAAAGGAAAAGCAAAACAGTAGCAATAATCACAAATACGTTAGCAGACTTTAACCTTATAGACCCTTTTAGGCAACTTTATCTCTTAAAGGAAACATACTCCTTTACTCGACACCAAACAAGATTCAATCAAGAACAGACATTTATATAATTTCAAAGAGTATACTAGAGAATGTTAGACATCATATATAAGGAAACATCAGAATCTCTGATCATGCCTCAGTAACTACAATAACCTTTAATGAGGATAGCTGTCCAACAGAAAGATCATGGAAATTAGAAAATTACCCTTTACACAGCAGTATTTATCAACAATTAAACAAGAAATTGCAAATCTGAGGCAGTATAAGCGCAATGGTCTGAGCTCTGAGCTGCAAATCTGGTAACATCCAGCAGACCAGATCTGGGTTTGAATCCCACAGCTTCCACTTGCATACTGCGTGACCCTGAGCAAGTCACTTAACCTCCTTGTGCTCCCAGGTCGCCTCCTGTAAAAAAGCTATCAGCTTAGTGTGCTATACCTGGTTAAACAACTAACTAAAAAATAAATAAATAAATTTTCTAGACAACAATAGTGAAACATCTACTCAGCTCAACCCAAATGGGATACTCTTAAAGCAGAGGGACATGTATCTCCTATGCAGCTTACAAAACAAAACAGACACATTAATTCTTAGTTAGTAAATGAACTAACAGTGGCTGAAATCAGATTTATTCAATCAGAAGCCAGAGAGGATCTGAATAAAATATTAATACTATGGTATAAAATAAATCAAATCACAGAAACAAAAGCAAAATGGCCTATGATGACAGCCATATCCAATTATTACTGTCTAGGAGAAAAACCCGATCGTTTATTGGCATATCAAATCAAAAGGTGAAAAAGCAAGCAACATAATAAATTCAATTCAGGACAATCAAGGACAAAGTCATCAAAACCAAATGTAGTAAATGACATCTTTCTAGAATTTTACAAAACCTATACACAGAAGACCGTGATTAAAATATAGATAATGTAACTGAATTCTTAACTAAAGTGAACTTAACAAAAATCAATAAAGAAACTAAAGACACGCTAGAAAAGGATTTCATATTAACAGAGTTATAGAAACAATAACGGAAATGCCAAACAATAAGCCTTCTGACCCGGATGGTTTTAGCATGGAGTTCTATAAAACGTTTAAACATGAACTAACCCCAATTTTGCTCCAACTTCTAATAATATTTAAAACTCAATTTCACTACCTAATTCTTTTAATGAGGCCATTAAAATTTTACTGCTAAAACAAGACAAGGATCAAGAAAAATGCACTTCATAGCGACCTATATCATTACTGAACACGGACTACAAAATTCTCACCAAAATCATAGCAAAAAGTTGACTAATGCAATGCTGCAATGCTGCAAATCATACAGCAGGACCAAAGAAGGTTTATAGGAGGGAGAAGGCTGGCAGATAATATCGTCATACATTAGACTAGATGGAAATTGCAACTGCCAAAACTCCGCTCTGGTTGCATTAGATGCTGAAAGGCTTTCGACGGGTGAGCTGAAAGTTTTAACAACAATTTTGGAGAATATGAATTTTGAACATAAATTCTGTAAAATTATCAAATCAATATATAATAACCCAACAGCAAGGATAAAACTAACAATCAGTTATCATTACAATTCAAACTCCAAAGAGGAAAAAGATAAGGCTGCCCACTTTATCCACTCCTAGTCACCATTTTTATGGAACCACTAGCCAAAAATATTAGAAAAACAATTTGATAAAAGGAATAGAAATACAGAACCAACAACACATCATATAATTTTATTGTGATAGTAATCTTGAGACTGCAACAAATACAATGCGATCTTGACCCAGGTCCACCGCTTTTGATGGAGTGTTTGGACCTGATTGGACCTGTGGTGGCCAAGACAGTCGGGTTCCTTGAGGAGTGGAGTCTTTCCATTGGCCTTGAAAGAGGCTCTGGTCAGGCCCCTAATGAAAAAACTCTCATTGGACCCAGAGAGCCCCAGCAATTACAGGCCGGTCTCTAACCTCCATTTTAGGAAGGTATAGAAAAGTGGTGGCCAGCCAGCTCAAAGAGCATCTTGCCTCCTCCTCACTTATGAGATATTCCAGTTAGAGTTTTGAGCTGGGCATAGTACAGAGACCACACTGGTGAAGGTGCTTAATGATCTCCTGGTGGCAAGGGACAGAGGAGGCGTACCATCTTAGTCCTCCTGGACCTGTCAGCGTTTGACACCATTGACCACGAGGTGCTACTTGAGCACCTGTGGTACTGGTGTGGCCTGTCAGAAATGTCATCAACTGGGCCTGTTGGTGCAGCAGTTGGATTTCTGCTCACGATGTCAGCGACCCGGGTTCAGGAACGGACCTGGGTCTTTGGAGGGCCGGCCAGGGGAGTTGGATCGAGTGTCCCACGGACTGCTCTCCTTCTCTGGGAGAGGGTGTCAGGTGTCGCTGGTGCACGGGACCCCTGGTGGAGGCCAGGGGTTCCACAGCAGATGGCACCAGCATGGATCGAAGGGGCAGGATGGATGCTGGCGTACTTGCATGTTCCCACTCCCACAAAACAGGGAATGAAAACAGCCTGCCTACTGCCTCTATGGAAGCCCACCTCCAGCAACAATTGGCTCCCCAGGTCAACTCCCACCCTATCCCGTCGATCGAGGCATCTTGGGCCAGGTGCCATGACCCCACCCTGGGGCAATCCAGGGGTCCCAGGAGGGCAGCTAATGTGGAACTGCAGCTGAGGGGTCCATGACTGGGCTGATGCCTGGCAGTAGGATGGGCCCATAAAGAATAAATAGGTAAAAAAAAGGAAATGTCATCAACTGGTTCAGATCATACCTGTCAGATAGGGTGCAGAGGGTAGCGATGGGGCTTGCCACATCTAGCCCAAAGCCTCTGCCCTGTGGTGTCCTGCAGGGTTCAGTCTTGTTGCTCTTGTTGTTCACGATGTACATGCTGCCATTAGGAGACATTATCAGGCAGTATAGACTGGGTTTTACTGCTATACAGATGATACCCAGCTCTGTCTGTCCTGTGCACTGGGTAACCAGATGGCGTCTTCTGTATGTAACAGCTGCCTAGAGGAAATCCAGATATAGATGACTCAAAACTCTTTAATGCCTAATGATCAGGCCTCTGTAACCACTGAATATGTTATTGTCTTATTGTCCACCCTGACGTGGAACCTTTGTAAAAGAGCTCACACTCAAAGGTCTTTCGAAATACTAATTAAACAAATAAATAAACAAAACTGGCTTAGACTTAACCGGACAAGACTGAGTGCTAGTGGTGGATCCAGGTGATCGCTGTGGTGGGTGTGGTCAGGAGAGAGCCCCCAGGACCAGTGCTGGGGGAATCCCACAATCCATCCACACAGGGGAAGCATCTGGGCATGATCCTGGATGACAGGCTGACACTTGATGCTCAGATGTCGGTCATTGTCAAAGCGGGTACTACCATCTAAGGAACGTTGCCTGATCTGGGACCTAATTCCATCTGAGGACTTGTCTACACTGGTACACACTTCGTTATGTCCAGGTTGGACTACGCAGTGCCCTGTACCTGGAGCTATCTGAGGCAACCTCTGCCGGCTGCAGTTGGTGAAGAATGTGGCAGCAAGATTGTTATCAGGAGTGAAAAGAAATGAGCATATTACTCCTGTCCTCTGTGAGCTGCACTGGCTGCCAATCAGGTGGAGGATTGTCTTCAAGGTAGGGCTCTTATCTACAAGGCCTTGCATGAAGAGGGACCAGTCTACCTGCAAGATCTTCTTGAGCCCCATCGCCCGACCTGGGCTCTCGTTCCTCGAGGGTGGCCTCCTTGGAGTTACCAGGGCTAGGCTGCGGCATTCTGGGACCGTGCATTCTCAGTTGCCATGCCTATCCTGTGGAACTCATTACCTAAATATCTCAGGAAGGCACCCTCGTAGAAATCTTTAAAACAGGTCTAAAATGTTTTATATCAGCAAGTATTTGAACTGTAATTGATATATTAGCCTGTTTCTATTATAGATGGATGTGTTAATTTAGCTGGTCTCTTGCAAAATTTATATGATAATGTGATAATATTATTACTCTATGCTATGTGTTATTTTTTATTGTTTTAATATTGTACAGTGCCCGTCAGCCTGGTGGCAGTCATGGTTGAGGCGCTGGATGCCACATTTCACGCCACGCCTGGACCCAGGATCAGGAGCAACCTCTGGTATCAGTGGATCAGCTAGGGAGGAGGATTGAGCATCCCAGGGACTGCTCTTCTCCTCTGGGAGGGTGGGAGAGACACCCATGAACATACTGGCTCCAGCGGCCGGTAGGGGGTGAGTGTGTCGTAGTAAATGGAGGGCTGAAAGGGCAGACGCCTGATGTGAGTGCGTGAAGTGCATACTGCAGCATCATTGACATCCTTGCATGCCCATGCCATGTGAGGATCCAGGGGAAAACTAGCCCAATCCTCCAGCGCCGTGGAAGGTCTGCCACCGCTGGCGCTGCACCAGACGCTCCCAGGTGCTCCTCTGGTCCTGACCCCTCGGTCTTCTGTGCTGTGGGAGTGCACAATGTGGCCTAAGAGAGGGTAAAGCATGAGGAGGTTGAAGTTCGAGCACAGCGCCCAATGCAGGAGCCACCAGGGACAGACCTGAAGGGGAACCATAGGGACCACCCCAGCCAAGGAGGTAAGGCGACTAAAAGAAATAAACTAAAATATATATATATATTGTACAGCACCCAGAGTCCCCGAATGGGGCTCTTTATAAAGCATCTATCTATCTATCTATCCATCTATCTATCTGTCGATCTAGTTAGAAGATATCACCTATTACATAACCAACCAGATTTTTAAGAACTCATAGACCATTGTAAAATTCCCATTAAAGAAAGTATAAACTATCTGGGGTTAACATATGTAAAATGAAACAAAACTATATCAATCTAATCATGAACAGTTATTTACAAAAATATATAAAAATCTAGAAAATGGGTGCACCTTCCATTAACCCTAATAGGGTAAATAAACATTATTAAGATGAATGTCCTCCCCAGACTGCTTTTTCTATTTCAGGCCCTACCAATTTGGTTATCAAAAAGTTTTTCAAGATTGGGAACATAAGCTAAGAAAATTTCTCTGACAAAATAAAAACCCAGGACTGCACTACAAAAACTATATTCACAACCAGAACAAGCAGGGCTAGGCCTCCCAAACATCAGACTATACCATAGCTGCACAATTGGAACAGATACTAGGATGGTTTCATCCAAATAGAGAGACAGCCTGGACGAAAGTAGAGACATAAAAGGGAGTACAAGGGCCCGTGACACTGAGGGTTGAAACGCTGGACGCCATACATCACACCATGCCGGCGACCGGGTTCGCAATGATCCCATGCTGCGGGGTTGGCAGGGAGGGAGAGGATTGAGCATCCAGAGGACAGCTCTTCTCTCTTGGGAGGGAGGGGGGTCAGTGCTTGGCACTTGACTGGCTTCTGGCAGAAGCTGAAAGCATGGCAAGTGTGGAGCAGACATCTGGGGATGGGAGTGGTGATGTCGGCAGTGATGCCTTCTGAGGGCGCTCGACACTCCCACAAATAAACATGGAAAACACTCTGCAAGCTCCAGGTAGACGGAGCACCAAGGCAGACCCCTAAAGGCTCCTGCCTGCTTGGTTCCAGGGTCCCCAGTGAGACTAGAATAGTTTGGGAGTTCCACCCACCTCGTCCGCCCAGGGGAAGAACCGCTGCTCCATGAGGATTTGACCATGGAAGCAAGTAGGTGGCTGGAGTGGGGCAGTCCTTCATTGGTGCTCTCGAAGATGCGGAGCTCGGGAGTAGGAGTGGCTAAAATAGTAATTTCAAAAAAAGGTGTACAAGATTTAAAAGGCCTCTTATGGGTAAACAGACATCAATAAGGAGGCAAAAACAAGATTATCAACCACAAAAATCTCTATTAAAATATGGCAAAAGGCCAGACCCTGTGGAAGAGCCCTGCAGCTGAGAAGGTGAGGAGCTGAACCACCCCACCCACAGTTTTCAGCCAGTTGCTGGAACCTACCCCTGGACCAAGCAAGGCAGGTGCCAACTCAAGGTGCAGCGGAGTTCACTGGCAAAGCAGCTTGCTGCAGCTTGCCCTGAGCTGATTTTTTCCCATGCTGAATTGATCATTTGTCTTGTTTTGTCTGTAGTGTGCCACAGGACATTTTGAATTTTGGTGCCCAAACTTTGAATTTAGTTATTAGTCCATACCGGACCCGCTTCACCCCTGACTCCTTAGTACATTTCTTAAATTAATTCAGTGCTCCAAGCTGCAATTTAATTCTCATATTTCTTACCAAAAGATAAAACAGAATGTTATTTGGAGCCCAGGATTAATGTGTTGGTTAACTCTGAGTTGCACC
Source organism: Neoceratodus forsteri (assembly GCA_016271365.2). Lineage (NCBI taxonomy): Eukaryota > Metazoa > Chordata > Ceratodontiformes > Ceratodontidae > Neoceratodus > Neoceratodus forsteri. The sequence continues at coordinate 246,261,429 of CM028136.1, forward strand.
AGCTCCTACGTACTTTCTGTGGCATTTATAAAGATGAATTTCTCTGCTAGCACCACTGTGCTGGATTGAGTATTTAAACTATGATTTCAGAACTAGCTTCCAAGAGATTAACTCGAATTGCACTAGCTCCAATGTGTTTTCTAAAGTACAGTATATGTAAAGGTTGAACTTCTCTGCTAGCACCAAAGTGTTACATTGTCTGTTTAAACTGTGATTTCAGAACCTACTCCCAAGTGTTCTCTCTCTCTCTCTCTCTCTCTCTCTGTCTTTCCCACTCTCCCTCTAACTTTATCTGTCTGCCTCACTCCCTAATGCTTTTGCTCCTTCTAGCTTAATTTTCTTTATTCTGTTTTGGCCATTGAATTCTCCATTGCCCACTCCACAGTGTAATCTAATCTGAAACCTCTTCTCCTGCTTTCCTGTCTGCCTACCATCCTCTCTGTAACTAACACTGCCCTCCATTTCACCAGACAATGCGAGCTATAACCCTCTCCTTGACACTTTCTGCTGCAGTGAAGCCCGACCGGCTGGAACCCTATGGAAGAGCCCTCATGGTTCAGGAAGTGAGGAACTGACCTGCCCAACCTGCGGTTTTCGGCCAGCCACTGGAGCCCACCCCAGACCAAGCAAGGCAGGTACCATCTCAAGGCACCAGGAGTTCACTGGCAAGCAGATTGCCCTGAGTTGAATTTTTCTAGCCCCCCTCCTGCCGCTGGCTTCTATTAAAGCCAATTTCTCCCCAATAACCCCGCCTTTTTCTTTTTTTTTCAAAACCACTGTTGATAAGTAGTGATCCTCCCACTCTTAAAGGGACCAAACACATTAATTAGCAAAATATGAGGGTTGACACTAAACTAACAACTCAAGGTTTGCACCTTCTTACAGGGCTCCTAATTTTAATGGCCCTGCCCATACAATTTAGACTGGATATAGAGAACAAGAGGCGTCAGTAAAACTGACCAGCCACTCACCCCAATCTCATTTTCTAGTCAACAAGCTCAACAATGGTGACCATATCCAATTTTAGTATCCCACCAGAGCATAAACCTTCCACACATCCTGCAGGGACACCAAACACCACAGCTGCAACCCTCGCCGCTCTGAATTGGGCACACCCACAGACAGATAACAACCTGGATTATAGGCCCATAGAATAGACTCAGGGCCTGCTGGATTCACTTCCTTAAACAGCAGATAATGATTCTGCACCTCCTGTCCGGTAACATTCACCCCAACCCTGGTCCAATCAGAGGTCCGAAAAACAGGGCCAGCCACCTCAAAATAGCCTCACTAACATAGGTAGCCTACTTCCCAAATCCTCAGTTCCTGGCCTGGGTAAAGCAACACAACCCAGACATAATCTCCTTACGAAACATGGCTCTCCCCAAAATACTAGATGCTACTATATCACTAAATGGCTTTACCACCTTCCATCAGGACAGGCTGTCCAAACGGGTGGATGCCCAGTGTACATATGCATTCACAACATTAAAGAGCTAGTGTACTGCTTGGAAACTGCCTGTAGTTAATTGTAACTTTCAGATGTAGTCAGTCATCACTTCTTATATCTCAAGTATTTATTCTTTCTGTTTGCTAATTTGAAGATTTTCCATCTGACAGTACTGGGGTGATGTGTGGAGCAGCACTCTGTCTGGAGGGAAAAAGTCAGTTCTGTTCCTCCCACTACATCAACACTGAAACCACAATGACTATGACATCACTAGTAACCAATAAGAACCATTTCTTACTGCCAGCTTTCACTTTCACATGAAGCAGCAGGGACTGTCTCTCCCTGGTTACTAGTGATGTCACAATTTCCAGCATTTTGATTGGTAGCTTGTGAGAGTCATTGCTCAGGCTGCAAGGATTGTGGTGCTCAAGGTGTTTGGCCTCAGTTCTGATGAATGTAGTGGAGGAACAGAACTGACTTTTTTCCTCCAGACAGAATGCTGCTCCACACATCACCCCAGTACTACCAGGTGGAAAATGTTCTAATTAGCAAACAGGAAATAAAAAAATACTTCAGATACTGGAAGTGATAGCTGACTGCATCTGAAAATTACTATTAATTTCAAGCAGTACACTAGCTCTTTAAGGGCCAAGTGCTACCTCTCAGTATCAACTCAAAGGGAATACAAATGTTACCTATCAAGCTTACAATAGGTCACATGAGCAAAAATATGGTGCACACCATGGTCTATATATACCCTGTCAGGCAATGGGCTGGTATCGTGCAGTTTATAGACCAAATCAAACTTGTAAATTAGAACTGGAACAGGTTGTCGGGGTGATTTTAAATTAAAACTGGCTTACACAAGATACCACACACATTAAAGACCAAATAAATAGCCTTTACTTAACACAAATGGTCACACAAGGAGCTAGAAGGAACTACAGAACTGGCACAAGCTCACTCATAGATTGGTTGCTCTCAACCTGCCCAGAGCATATCGTAGATATCACAGTGCTCCCTGACTCTCTGAGCGATCATTCTCCAGTAATGTGCTTATGGACAAACAAGGGACACACAGAGCCCACCTCAGTACTCCAAAAACAGGGCACTAAGAAAAGGGCTGCTACCGCAATTCAGGCAATACTTAAGATGGGCAGACTGGTCTCCACTAGATATCACCAATGATGCTAATCAAGCCCTTGATTACTTTACCTCAACTTTCAAAATTGCATGTAATATATTTGCACCTTATAAAACTACAAACATCAAAGGGCCATCAACCCCTGGCTTTCAGGCACCCTTCGAGCAAATGAACAACTGAGACAACTTGTGGCACAAGACAAAGGCTACAGATAAACAGGCTGACTTTGCAGCTTACAGAGCAGCTAGAAACAGGTGTACCACACTGGTAAGAGCAGCTAAAGCCACTTACTACAAAGAGCAACTGCAAAATAACTGGGGAAAAGGGTGGGATTTTGGAACACCATAAAATGTTAAATGGTAGGAAACCAAAGCCTCTAGAATTAACTGTAATAGAAACTGGTACACTGCAGGAACTGAAGGACATAGCTAATGCCTTTAACAATGCTTTTACAGACCTCAGCAAGGTACTTCCTCCAGAGTACCTAACAACCCACCCCTGCACTTCTCCCCAGGACTATCTCCACTCCCCAACCTAAGGTTGGAGTCCCACCATCCTATTTCAGACAAATCACCATGACACAAGCTATAAAATACATCAAGAAGGTCCTAGATAAAACTAGGGTCGGGGTGATAAGATCAACCTGAAACTAGTTGCCGTCTTATTAGATGAATTAGCAATACAGCTCACTAAAATTTTAATATTTCACTTAGAACTGACGTATTCCCTGACAAGTGAAAAACTGCCCTTGTCACCCAGTCTTCAAAAGTGCACATAGAACCTGTCTGAGTAACTACAGACTGATCTCTATACTTCTGCCCTTATTGAAGTCCTCAAACAAATAGTGTCTGATCAGTTAATAGACCATCTAGACAAGTATAGCCTGCTGTGCCCACAGCAACATAGCTTTGTAAAAACACAGTACCATTACCGTGCTTACTGAATATACCAACAACTCCATATGATGCACCTGGACAGCAGCAAGGCAGTGGAGTGTATCTTCATAGACCTCACCAAGGCAGTCAATACTGTGAACCACTGCATCCTGCTTGACAGCCTACTGGCTACTGGATTATCTATTGACACAGTAAACTGGTTCCGGAGCTACTTGTCTTCTAGAACACAGTGCATGAGTTACATCTAACCATAGGAACATAATTTTGGGGTCCCCAAGGGTCAATACTCAGCCCTTGCTGTTCAGTTTAGCTATAAACTCGCTACCCTCAGCATGCCCAGCTAAAATGCTGCTGTATGCAGACAACTCAGTCATCACCATGTCAGGCAGCCATCAGGCCAAGGTTATCAAGGGCCTTCAAGGTAGTTTCAATAGTCTTGAAACCTATTTCTCCCAAAATAAACTTCTCAACTATAAAAAACAAAACCATGAATTTCTCACTCACAGTTAACAAGAAAAGCATGGCCCACTGTACATCCTTATCAAAAAGGCGATACTCTTAAACAAGTCAGCTCCTTTAAATATTTAGGAGTGCACCTCAATGAAACACTAACCGTCACATCCCATATCGACCACATAATTAAAATGGCAACTATAAAGCTCAGTCTCCTTTACACAACAGGCAAGCAACGACCCTGAGGCCCTGTGCTTGGTGACATGGAACTCTGTGCTATCTACTGTCGACTACAGCCTTGTAATCTACAGTGCTGGTGTGACACTGCATTAAAAGAGTCAGTACTCCTAAACAAGTCCTGTAGACTGGTCCTGGGAGCACATTGCTTGACGACACCTGTAGGCTATACACCGAAACAGGTTGGCTCCTCAACTAAAAATCAAATACCAAGCTTGTCTTATCAGAAAAAAGCCCTATTAGGGCACACTCCTGTCTCTATGGCTGGAATCTTTCAGCACGCTCAGTCCACCAAATCTACTAGAAGAGCAGCTAAGGGCACCCTCCATGTCCACTTCAAATGCACCTCGTTTGCCCAGTAGGCCATATCCTATCGGGGACCTCAGTGGTTGAATGAACTCCCAGCCTCTCTCACTTAGTGTGATAAGATACGTCTTTTCAAAAGGCGCTTCATATCCATCTCTCCCAGGCAAACCACTGTGACTGCTTAAACTAGACTGGACAAGCTGCCAGTACTATACCCCTTTCACCTTACCACCTGCCCTACAAGCTTCCCCACTCCTCCCCATACCTCAGTTACCCCAACCCATCCCTACCTACTTCACCTTACAAACCCACCATACAAGCCTCCCCACCTTTCTCCCAACTCCCCCCAACAATGTCAACTTAGACTAATATATTTCTCCTATTTTCTAGCACTACTCTGCACTTAGTAAAACTGGTCCAGTTCGGACCACCAATCATGTAATGTATACCTGTATCCCATGTGCCATTTACTCTGTACTTACTCATTATTAATGCTGTATAAATAATTATGTATTGTGTACCTTCTGTTATGTACTCCATTATTACTGACTTGGAGCCTTTGTAAACTACCCTTCCGGCTAAAAGGTATTAATCTGAATCTGAAATAAATAAATTAATAAAATGGGAAGGTCCATATTCACTAGACACATGCATAAAATCATTAAACAGAATAAAAAAATATTAAAAATAATTTATTAAAACATGAGAAGAAAGGAATACGTAACTGAAACACTTATATAATGACAATGCAAAAAAGAATTTGCAGATCTTAAAGATCAATATAAATTACAAACAGGCCATTTTCTTACATACCTCCAAGTAGAGACACTACTTAAAAAGTAAAATAGGAAACCTAAACTCCCTGCAAGATCACCAACAGAAGACATATTATTGGAGATACAGACAAATACATAGGAAGAATGTATAACGTTCTAATTGAAGCTAATTATGTACCCTTAGATAAACTCAAAGAATCTTGGGAAAGAGATATTAGGGCTGAAATAACCGAACAGAGATGGATAGAACTATTTAATACAGTAGGGTCAGAATCCAAGAACAACAAATAAAACAAATTCAACATAATATCTTTAATAGAACCTACTATACACCAGCTAAATTACATACATTTAAAAAAAATACCCATCAAATGTCCAAGGTGTGAAAAGGCAGCAGGAACAAATAAACATGTTTTCACATGTCCAGTTCTGAAAGAATACTGGACAAATATTAGGATAATAATAGGGTGGTAATAGGTTTGGACATACCTTTGATACTGGAACACTATTCTTGGAACCCTGTTCTAGATGGAACGGCAATGACGGCAGGAGAAAAACCTTTACAAACTTAGCACTTAACGATGCAAAAAATTGATATTACAGAACTGGAAGAAAAAAGCCCCACATATTGTATAAGGCAATGGATGAACTTAATAAAAATATAGAAACATAGACTTTGATGGCAGATAAGGACCGTTTGGCCCATCATAGTCTGCCCATTTCCATACTCTTTTCGAATAAGCTGCAGATCCAGGTTAACCAGCAGCCTACTTCTTCCCACCTCTATTAGAATTGCCTTTATGTCTGTCCCATGCATTCTTGAATTCCTTACTGTTTTTTTTTTTTTTTTATATATAGCTGTTTGGTCCCTGCTGCTTTCTCCCGCCAACTGGCAATGGGGACACATAGGTATTTTTACAGGTTTTTCTCCGGCCCCCGAGGCCTCAGCACATGGCCTGCAAGCATGTGGAGGCATGCTATGCAACCCGTGGTGCCAGCTCAGCCCTTCCACTTCCTGTAACTGTTTGCCACCCCTCTCTGCCTCGCTGCCCACCAGACCTCCACCCGTGGAAGCGGAACTATAGGGGTGCCAACCCACCTCAGGAGAGGAGAGCTGCCCATCGGCATGCTCGATCCTGCTCCACCCTCCCATGCCAGCACCCCAACGACCCAAGGTTGTTCCCAAACCCAGATCGCCAGCATAGCGCAGTGTGGTGTCCAGCGCCTCAACCCTCAGCACCACCAGGCCAGCTTCCCAACTGTTTTTGACCCCACTACCTCCTCTGGAAGGCTGCTCCATGTATCCACCACCCTCTCTGTGAAAAAATGCTTCCTCACATTACCCCTGGGCCATCCCCCTCTATCTTCAAATTGTGCCCCCTTGTTCTTGCACATCTCTTTTCTGAAAGATGCTACCTCTTGGACTTGTTGACTCCTTGAGGTACTTGAATGTTTCTATCATGTCCTCCCTCTCTCTCCTTTCCTCTAGGTATCTTATTAAGCTCCTTTAGTCTCTCTTCATATGGCTTCTGCAGACCCTGCACCATTTTAGTTGCCATCCTCTAGACTGCCTCCATCCTGTCTATGTCCTTGTGGAGATTGGGTCTCCAGAACTGCAGGCAGTACTCCAGATGGGGTCTCACCAACTGTCTGTACAGATGGATAACAATTTCCTGTTTTCTACTGGTGATGTCTCTCCCTATGAATCTTTTTTTTAATCTATTTTTGCTCTGACCGAGGAACTCTCTCAGGAATCCTCCATTACCCCCAGCTCTACCTCCATGCATGCGAGTCCCACGCTTCCTGGTACCAGCCCAGCTATCCCCGGTTCTAAGCCCCTGAGGTAGGACCGCCCCATCTGCCCAGGGCGCTATCTTGAATTCAGGCCGGCTAGGCTCAGCCCAGGAGAGGAGGGCAACCGCGTGGAGTGTGGCTGAGTGGGTGGAGGTGCCATTGCCTCATCCCCGAGATGGGGATTTTCTGTGTATAGGTTTCACCTGGGAGTGCAGCATGCAGTGACATTCATGCAAGGCTGCCTGCTGATGTCTGCCGCACTCCGCCCCTATCTCCACTGGGGTGCAAGGATACCAAGCAACTCCAGGATCCCCTCCCAGGAGAGGAGAGCTGTCCTCTGGATGCTCAGTCCTCTCCCTCCCCTGCTGACCCCGGCTCCCAGAGTCCATCCCTGAACCCGGGTCCTGGCGTGGTATGAGGTTTGGTGTCCAGGACCTCAACCCTCAGCGCCACCAGGCCAGCCCCTATGCATCTTAATGACTGATAATGCAAGCCTGGAGAGATTTTATTATAACACTGAAGATAAGACACTAGAATTTCAGCAAGTGTGGGACCTTTTCTTACAATATATAAACAGGTCTTGACATTAATAAGTAAAAGATAGAAAAATAAGATGCTACAAGAGGTAGGAAAACAAAATTAGAGATAAAAGAGGCAGGGTGGAAAATGATGACTAGCCAGATCAATTCCTTATTGTCAACTATGAGGAAAGAAAGGCAAAAAAATACTGACATTATTGTAGGTCTTCTCGTGTCTCTATTCCATACCACCCAAATACATACAGTTACTATTTTCTACTATCAAATGTTATCTATGGCAATCCTGTTGTGCATTGTTGTTTCAACACAGTGATATCCCCTTAAGTTGGTGCACATGATTATGTCAGAATTGTTCCATGTCTACATGTCCAATGAGATCCCAGCCATATTCCACTTTAATGTCAAAGTGGCAATATTTGGCACATGTATTTAAGCCTCCTTAACCAGTTCAGGATATCTGGTTTTCTGTATGGCCTTTTTTCTTTCTCTTCTCAATATTGTGTTGTATAGGGATATATTTAATCTTGTCTGAATTGCCTGCCATTTAGTTTTGTGTTCTTGGCTCGGATCCACATTGTTTTATTTTCCTGTGTTCATTGAGTATTTTCATTTATTATGATATATTGTTTGTTTGCTTATAAATATAAAACTTCCTCTGCTCTTTTGAGAAGTGCCATGGGATCTTTAACATCCACCTGAACAACCACCAGGACAGACAGATGAGACCTTGGTTTAAAATCTCATCTGAAAGACAGCACCAGGAGTGCAGCGCCCGTGATGCACTACCATGTCAGTATTGGGATTTATCCCAAGTTCCCAGTGTTGGACTAGAACCCACAAGCTTCTGATCTTCTGGCCTCAGTGACGAGTGTGCTACCTGCTGAGCCACTGACACACCTGGGGAACCAGTGATCACTGTACTGTGTGGGTCATTATAAGGACAGCTGTAGAATCAAACCACACAAGGGCAAGGGCCCTGGACTTCTGGAGAGTAGATTTGGGAGGAGGGAGGAGATTGGCACTAGTCCTTTTCTGGAAGAGAGAGTCCTGAAGGACTTGCTAATCAGAAGGTGGACAAAGCAGTGTGGCCAGATGGGGTGCATTCAAAGGCATTGAGAGAGCTCAGGGAAATACTAGCTGTACCACTGACAGGTCTGTTTAACAGCTCACTGGAACAGGAGTGGCTCCAGAGGACTGGAGGAGTGCAGATGTAGTCCCAGTATACAAAAGTGGTAGCAGGGAAGAGGCTTGCAATTATAGGTCAGTCAGTCTGACATCAATGGTGGGAAAGTTAATGGAATCACTGCTGAAGGAAAGGATTGTGAAATATCTTGAATCCAGAGTTTTACAAGACCAGAGGTAGCATGGGTTCACAGGAGGGAGGTCATGTCAAACGAATCTGACAGATTTCTTTGACTGGGTGACAAAGGATTTAGATCAGAATGGAGCAGTGGCGTTGACTACCTAGATTTCAGTAAGGCTTTTAACACTGTTCCACATAGGAGACTAGTAAACAAGCTGGATAGCTTAGGGCTGGGTCTAAATGTGGTAAACTGTATAAGAAATCAGTTAGGGATTGGTGACAGAGGCGGTGGTAAACAGAGTTCACTCCAAGGAAGGGAGGGAGGGTGACCAGTGGGGTGCCTCAGGGATCAGTGCTGGGACTTGTCCTTTTTATGTTGCATGCATGTGCAGAAACACAGTGCCATCATCCGAGTTTTCAGAGGTGTGGCACCCGTCTTCAATGCAGTCAGTGTGTTTGCAGGTGCGGCCCCAGTTCCCCAATCACTGCAGCAGCTGTCTATGACAGCAGTTGAAATGCAGTGGTCATACAGTTCAGAAGGAGAGCTCACTTCAGTAGGCAGAGCTCCCCCTCCGCACACGCATGCATGCACACATACTGTGCTCATGCACCTCCACCTCCCCACACTGTACGGCCGACGGTGCCCAATCCCTCGGCTCCACTACCACTCGGCTTCTCCCTGGCCCCTCCCACAACCTGCACCCACCCACTCGCACCCTGCCTCCCCACCCCCACTCACCCCATACTTACCTCCGGACCTCGGTGCGACGCTCTTCAGTGGACCGGGAACACGCCTGCACTCTTCAAAGCCGACCGCAAACTGAGGAAATGCTGGTAAACTGTATGATGGGATAGATAGGGTTTTTCAACTTTGCTGCATATCTCAGGCATTTTTGGAATTTTGACACCAAATTTTCAGCATGAGTTTTGGGACCCCTCCTCATGAATTCTGTCACTGTCATGGCGTTAATCAGGCCCGAAGGGTGATTTCGCAGTCACAGTGTGAAATCACCTTCGGGACAGGTTAACGAAGCGACAGTGCCAGTGTTCATAAAGTGGGCTCTCAAAAGCCTATGTTGCAAATTTGGTGAAAAATTCCTAAAATGACTTGTAAGTTTGTAGATTTTTGTCATTTGCACCGGATTTTCAACATTGCCATTTTGCCCCACCTCCTTATGAGTAGTACAGCTGTCATTTTCACATCTCTCCCAAAATGTGTTTCCGTGCATGTAGCGCACAATGGCACAGTCGGTGTGTGCGAAATCAATGTATGGGACACATTAAGAAAATCACAGTGACACTATTCATGAGCAGAGGTCTTAAAATGCTATTTTGAAATTTGGTGAAAAAATTCACAAAAATGACTGTTCTGGCGTCGTTAACAGTTCCTCATGCGCTCGTAGGATTCTAAATTTTAATATTTGCACTCCAGATTTTCAACATTGCCATTTACCACACCTCCTTATGAGCAGTACAGCTGTAATTTTTCACGTCACCCAAAATGTGTTTCTGTGCATGTAGCACACAATGGCGCATTCAATGTGTATAATAAGTGTTTAGGACAGATTAAGAAAATCACAGTGACACTGTTCACGAGCAGAGGTCTTAAAATGGCTATGTTGAAAATTTGGAGAAAAATTCCTTCAGACGTTCTGCAATGTTACTAATGAAGACATTGAACAGGACTGGCCCCAGCACCGATCCCTGCAGCACCCCACTGGTCACCCCTCTCCTAGACTGCACCACATTTACCACCACTCTCTGCCTCCTGTCTGTTAGCCAGTTTCTAACCCAATTTACCACCATTTCCCCATGCCCAGCCTACCCAGCTAGTTTATCAGCCCCCATGTGGATGGTGTCAAAGGCTTGCTGAAATCAAGGTAAGCGTTGTCCACTGCCCCACCCTGATTACTTCCTTTGTCATCCAGTCAAACAAATCAACCAGATTTGTCTGACATGATGTCCCCACTGTGAATCCATGTTGTCTATGGTCCTGGGCTCCGATGGCTTCTAGATGCCCCACTATCCTTTCTTTAAGCAATGTCTCCATGATCTTCCCCACTACTGAGGTGAGGCTGAAAGGTCTATTGTTCCGCCTCCTCCCTGCTGCCGGACTCCTGTAGAGGGACCACATGTGCCCTCCTCAAGTTCACTCATGTTGAATGACCTCAGTGGACATGGCTGCCAGAGGTACTGCTATCTCCCTTCGCAGTTCTCTAATATCCTTGGGCATATGCCATCTGGTTCCATCACTTTGTCCACCTTCAATTTAGTGAGCTCCTGCAGAACTCTTTTGCCTTTGAATGGACTATTGTCCACCTCTTCACCCCTTAGCAACTGCTGTACTGCTGTGGCCTTGCCCTTCCACTCTTCTGTGAATACTGAATGGAAAGACACAGTGCATGTCTTGGGAGGAAGGCATGGAACTATCACTTCAATACCTAAACAGCACATACAAGCAAGCAACATTCGGCATTGACAAATGCTTGTAATGTCTTTATAAGTAACATTGCAGTGGAGCTGGAAGGAAGGTCTGCTCTTCTGGAAGAATCTGCAATAGGGTAGACACTCCGGGGTGAGTAGAAAGGATGAGCAGAGATCTGAGAAAACTAGAGGATTGGTCAAGGGTAAGGCAGTTGGATTTCAAAGCAAAAGTACAAATTAATGCACTTAGGGCACAGAAACCCAGGAGTGAAGTACAAAATGGGTGGAGTGGTATCTGTCACGAACCACTTGTGAGGTCAGATCACTGAGCTCAAAGTGCCCACCCTAAATGCAGTCCGTGACAGGAGGGGAAAACAGGATACCCTCCTTGTGTCCACCCAGAGTGTTCGCTGGGTTTACAACAGAACACTTGCCACAAGGTCCCAGAGTATCCCCTATACTTTGGATCAGAGGCGCGTACCAGTCTCTCAAGTCCTGGCCAAATAAGAACCCTTTTCTGGCTATTACACAAGGATGAAGACCAGGTAAGTCGCTGTCTTTGGGGTAGCAGCGTAAAACCTGATTTGGCCTTCACCCTACAGGACATGCAATAGCCCAGTTCACAATCCCTGCAGACTGTATGAGACTCTGGTACTCTCCCTAATCCTGCCGGATCCCCTACTGAACCTTTTCCATTTGGTTGCTATTTGGTGACCCTTCTAAGCATAAACAGTTGTCACAGATTTGTACTAAACTTCTACAGTCACACATACAATATAAGGAATCTCACACAGGCAGAATTCTTTAGAAAACAAAGTTTTACTAAAATAATTTGTAACCCCTCCTCTTTAACTTTACAGATGGCACTTTAATTACTTCAGTAAAATAAATACTTTAACTTTTACTTGCTCCTGCTCGAGTACTTCTGGGGCTTCACTTGACGGGCAGCAGCTTCAGTCAGGCACAGGTATCAAACTCCAGACATCCACACTCCCTTTCCTGTCTAGGGTTTGATGGAATTGCTGTCTCGGGAAAGGGAGGTACCATCTCAATTGTAAGCACATAGGAGAGGCACAAAACAGTACCTTTTAAAATGCAGATTTGGGTTCCTCCTGGTGACGTTCGAGCTCCATCTGAGTGCTGACTGGATGTTGACTCTCTCCTCCCGGCACTCGGGTGGTCACAAGCTCCAGGGATAGGCTGTAAAGCAGTTTGTTAGGCAAGCAGCAAACAACACATTTCCCATAGTGTTTAAAATTATTCAATTCCAAGCAGATATAAATGCAACAGGCATTATTTATTTTCTTCTCCAGAAATGCTCAAGCAGTAAACACAACAATTGTGAGGATCCTCTTTAAATTCTAGCACAGTTCCACATTTTCTATGGTGCTCTGTCATGGCACAGACATGGGGGACTCAGGGTTTGAACCTGGGACCTCGTGCTTTTCCATTTCCATTTTGAGCCAAATGGGCTCTGATTCCTCTCAGCAACATTTTCTCTGCTCTATGTCTTTACTTTCTTATTGACACCCTACCTGTGGGAGGCGGGGCGCAATTTTTTACTTTCAGGCCAGCTTTCCTCTCCAGGGAGGGAGAGGGTACTGATGGTACAATTTACAGGCACTTCCAGTCCTTTCCTCTAGTGGTCACCCACCTGCAGATCTTCTGGCAGGATTCTCACAGAACAGGGGCCCAACTCTTCCCATGGAACAGTCCCAAAATGCCAGCAGCACTTTACCTTGAGTGGACACTTCAAGCAAGGTATCTCTGCCACTTACCCATCAGAGACATCACTGCCACCTCAGTCTCAATGGGCCCTCCATAACAGCCACTCTCTCAGACACCTTTTAGAGCCTAGCAGGCTCTTCGCGATCATTCAGTGATTACCGCTCCTTTCTGCTGCTGTATCCCCCACCCGATGGTAGTGGTGGATCCTCTGGAACATTTGGACGGGACAATCTCCCCCACCCAGCTCAGGCCTCTCCAGCCCCGACTGTAGGCTGCCCTTTGCAGGCCTGCAAGCAGGTGCTCCATTCCTCCTTGACCCATGGCGACTCCTCAATCCTCCCTTCCGCCAAATGGCGCTTTTCAAAACAGAAGGTGCACACCTCCATTGATGCCGACAGGGCATCTAGCTTATACCCCAGATTCTGGCACAGGGGTTACAAATTAAATGCAATAAAAGAAAACATATGCAAACTTAGGTTACAATATTAGAAACAAATGGGAAAGTATACAGTATAAACACCTTGAAACTGTTTAACTACGTCTCACGTGTTCTGAAGACTTTCAAAGTTCAGAAAAAAATCACTGGTTTGTAAATGTTGTAATCTCATGCTGGCAGCTGCAGTCTGGTAGTCAAGAGAGGTCCCAAACAGAATGGCCCTGAGTGACTGTGCTGAGGGTTTAACTATATTTTCTGAACTGTAGTGTCAGCAATATTCCAGTCATAGGAAACCAGTTTATTTCCCCACCAGAGACCCACAATTTCCTAGCCACCTGGTGATGTCACTCAGCTTTAACATAAATTCTGCCTCCATAATTAACTAGTAACAGGACACTTACTGTTAAAACTTTTTTATATACTTTGTATTTATTATATTTTCATTCACAAAAACATAGGACAGTTTTTACATTGTATAAATTAAGACAGCATAAAATTACAGCAGTCAGGTACTTGACAATACATTAGCTAAAGATATCAGGACAGCTTAAATAGGTCACAAGCCAGTTCATATAGTGAACACTATGTCATTTACAGAAACCATCATCAGGATCAGCATACTTCTAAGGTACAAAAGTAGGATGTAAGGATGAAATATATTGAATCCACTTCCTCCAATTAAGCTCAAAGTTGGACCATTTATCTGCACTTTTGGCTATTAATCTAATATATAAATTTCTCCCATTATTCCCATCAGCTCTGAATGTTAGGGGCATCTTCTTTCCCCAATTTCTAGTAATTGCTTTTTAGCTGCCAGTATATAAGTAACTAACAGTGACCCTCTGGATATTGGGAGATCTTCTGAGGGAACTGAGAGTAATACTAGCTCAGGAGTCAATACTGCTTCCATATCCACCAAATCTAGTAATGCCTCAGAGATATCGCTCAATAACCCGCTAACTGTGGGCAGGCCCAAAAACATGAAACTGATCTGCAGACAGTTCTCCACAATCCCTCCAGCAATAGCTTGGCGTTCCCGAGAACTTAGCCAGCTTTGCCAGTGTGTAAAAAACCTATTTCTAGATTTCCAGGCAAATTCCTGCCAATAGGGGCTCCTAAAGTCCCATCGAGAATTTAATATATTTTCCCAGTCCTCCTTTGATACCTGTACTAGAAGGTCCTTATTCCATGCAATCAGAATTCCTTGAGTGAATTTTTAGATAGTTCTTGTATACCCTTATATATTAGCCCTACAAAGTGGGGCCAAGAGCTATCCTCTCCCTGTGGTCATAGCTAGGGTAAGCAATAAAGGGGGTCTGGAAGCCTACTATGACTGGTCCCCTTTGTTTGATGTTTTCTCTTAAACTTGTGTATATTGAAAAGTCTTGTTGTAGAAAATTATACATTTCTTGGAGTTTAGTAAATGAGAGGACCCTTTGGAGTCTGCTATATGAAATATAAATTTTATACCTTTTGCCTCCATTGAGCTATAGTACGTTCTTGTTCCTGAGAAGGAGTTGGATTCCTAAATTTAGTAAATTAAAATAGGTACCCACTGGTTCCAGCTCTCTTAAGTGGATGAGTCTCCTCCAAGTCTCTATGGTAGAGTCTGTACTATAAATATGTCTAGGTCTCTTGTGAACTGGGACATATATGGATTGTAGAAGGTCACACCCTCCTTTACCCCATTAAGGGTAAACTCCAGGTTCTTCCAGGGTATATCATACGTTGGATTATTCCAATTAAAAACTCTAGCTATCACAGTAGAATATGCATACATCTGAAGATCAGGCAAATTTAAATCTCCCTTATTTTTGGAAGCATTAAAGTAGACCACTTAATTCATGTTTTTTCCCAGCCCAGACAAATCTCACCAAAGATTTATTCCAAGATGGAAAGTACATTCTATCCGGCATCACCAGTATGGTCTGAAAAGGCATAACAACCGTGGAAGAATATTCATCCTAATAAGATCAACTCTAGAATATAATGATAAATGAAGCTGGGACCACTGATGCATATCGGACTCTATTTTTTGTGTGAGGGTTCGTAGTTTACCATAGTGAGATACATTAACTGGTTTGGTAAATGTATTCCTAGATATTTATATATTTTATCTTGATGCTATTCCAGCGTAAAGGTAATCTGCCCTTCAATGTTTGTGAGGGAGAAGTGGAAGGGAGAACTTTTGTTTTAGAGAATTTATTTTATATCCAGAGAACTGGCGAATTGCTCAAGTACCTCCCATATTGCTGGAATAGAGGGCTCTGGGTCCGCCACTGACAGTAGAATGTCATCTGCATATAAAGCTAATTTCCAAGATTGATTGCCCACCTGAATGCCTTTAATCCTCTCTGAGTTTCTAAGCTTCATAGCTAAAGGCTCAATATATATAGCGAATAGCAAAGAGGATAAGGACACCCCTGTCTAGTGCCCGCTGTAACATGATAGTGGGTGTGATACCACCATTAAGCTATGTATGCCCTTGGTTCAAAGTACACCTGCTCCAGCCATTTCACAAACTCCCTCAGAAACGCTCCCCATAGGAATCTCCAGGACACCCTATCAAAAGCTTTACAAGCATCTAAGCTTACTAAAGCTGAGGGGTAGCAGAATTAGCTATACAATCCATCAAATGAATTGTTCTTTGTACATTATCTGCAGTCTGGCGCATACAGAAAATCCTGCCTGATCTGGGTGTATTGGGTAGGCAATATAGTTTCTAATCTGTGTGTTCATATCTCCATGTACAACTTGTAATCATTGTTTAAAACTGAGAAGGGTCTGTATGACTCTATATTTAGTGGATCTTTACCTGGTTTCAAGATAGCTGATATAGCCGCATAGGACCATGAGGGTGGGGGCACCACCATCCTGCACCTCCAAGAAAGTCCGCTGCATTGGCTGGAGCAATTTTGGAAGAAATGTCTTATACCAGTCAGCTCCAAAGTCATCTGGGCCAGGACTTTTAAAGTTTTAGAATGTTTAACTGCCCTCTGAATCTCTATAGTGGAGATAGGGCTCAGAAGTGAAGCCTGCTGGGACTCAGACAAATGTGGGAGATTAAGGAGGGACAAAAATGTTGTATATCCTCCAGGGGAGGGTGTAGGATCAGAGTATAAATTTGCATAATATTGCTGGAATGCATTCAGAACTGCAGAAGTTTTATTAAGAATGCCTCCTGTTAGGGGTCTCTAATCTTTGTGATAGTGGCCATTTGCTTAAATCCTCTAGTATGCCTAGCTAAATTTCTGGCACCTTTAGGACTTCCCTCATAGTAGAATCTTTTAAGATACAATAAAGACATGTGTGTCTTATAGTCTAAAATAGATTGTAATTCCAATTTAATTTGTCTGAGCTCAAGCTGTAGAACCTGTTCCCTCTGTCTGTCATCTGCTGTAATTCTTGCAACTTAAGTTGTAATAATTTGTATCTGGATTTTCTCTGTTTATTTAGTCTGGAGGAATACGAGATAATCTCTCCTCTTGTCACTACCTTCAGAGTATCCCAAAGTATGGTAGCTGATATAGATGTGTCTGCATGCTCCTTGAGGATTTGTGTGATACAGTCTGCTATTTTAGCCTTAAACACTGGATCCTTCAAAAGAAGGATTCAGTCTCCACCAGATTGGTTTATAGGTTTTGTTTAACCCTACCTTGATTAAAAGAGGTATATGATCTGAGAGGAGGCGAGCTTCCAGTGCTATATCCTGGACCCTATCTAGGTGTTCTGTAGATGTAAAAAGAATCAATTCTAGCTGATGTATGGTATCTAGGGGAGACAAACATGTGTCCCTCCAAAGAAGGGTAGAAATGGCACCATATCTGTAAGACCCATCATAGGTATCTGGGTTTTAGAAGTTTTTGAGTGGGAGTAAACCTGTGTTGTTTAGGAGATGTGGAATCTTTCTGCGAGGACATTATTAGATTGAAATCGCCTCCTATCAGCTTTACTCCCTTTGCTTTTCCAGCAGTCTGTTAAAAACTGTCTCAGCAATGAGGAGATGCCCCCAGAGGCAGATACACACTTGCCAGTGTTACTTCAGTCTCATGCAAACGCCCTTGTACTATTATAAAATTCCATTATTATCTGAATATACCTTCCCCTTAGTGAATGCAGTAGTAGCAGGAGTCAAAATTGCCACTGAGCGCTTTTCCCAGTCTTACTGGAAGAAGGAAAAACAGTGTATCTGCCACCTGCAGCAAGCTTAGCATGTTCCCCTTGACAAATGTGTCTCCTGTAAATAGATACAATCTACTTTCTGCTTCATGAATACTGTTAGTAGCCTAGCACTTTTTATAGGATGGTTAATGCCATTAATATTCAATGACAATATTTTAGTTGTTTCTAATATCATATTAGGTTTTCGTTTAGTAGAGTATCCCTGATCACTACCATTTCCCCTTCCAGGACACCCCCTCGACCTCAGCAAGTATTTAGAAAATCCTTTTGATGTCCTAATAATAGTTCCACAAGAAAACTTCCTGCCATATTTTGATTGCCCTGTCATCTGTCTGATTCTTTGTAGTTTAAATGAAATTTCCCTACTGTCCCATAAAACATATATATAAGTATCTCATACACAACAATAGTTTGCCACCTTAAGATCCAGGTGTAAGTGGTGTAACCACTGATCTGGTAGATAGCTTCAGTAGTAATTAGTAACGAATCATAAACATATTTACATAACAGTACGGCTATTAGTAATAATCTATACTGTAAAGTTCTTAGGACTTTCAGAGATGGGGAAGAAATGAAAATCTCCAGATTTCCAGTAGAGACTGCTCCTGGAGTATCTGAACTCTCCCTGAAGGTGAAGGGAGTCCTTAACATTGTTGTCAGGAGCCTTGAGGAAGCAGTAAACTGTTCCCCTTTAATTAAGGTAAAATCAACTGAGGAGAGAGTAGATAACTCCAAAAAAAAAATTTAGGGATATCCCCGAAAGCAGCACAGAGCTCAAAGATTGCTCCTTTCCCCATTTCCCAAACTTTCTGAATTTATTCCTTTTTTGCAGCAAATATTAAAGGAAGAAGAAAAGAACCAGCAAATAACACAATCAGTTAGTTAAATCTGTAACTTCCAGTCAAAAATGAAAGGTAATTAAGTTATTTAAATGCACTAGCTGTTATTTAGCCAGCCATTCATGTAGGGTAGTGTCTTTTCAGAGTGCAACTGCCTATTCCAGGCTTGGAGCGGCTCATTAACATAGACAGCACACTTCAGGCCCAAAACCCGATGGCGCAGCACAAATATTCAGACCCTCTCACTTCTACTCACTTAGCTGATCAAGTTTTTCCTGTAAGTTCAAGTATTGTCACTTTCTGCCTCTCTTTAAACTGCTAAGGCAGATTTAACTGTCCCCAATTCTTGTTGTTTTCCTGTCATCTAATTGAGTTAGACTATCAGCCAGCTGGGCATTTTCCAGATTTGTGCCACCCAGACCACGTTAGGAAAGTGCAGACCCATTTAGTAGGTTCTTCTTTTGCCTCTTGAGCCGTGGAGAACTCCCTCTTTCTAGAAGGCAGATGTACTATTAACCGAGCTGGGTATGGGTTAGTAAATCTATGTCCTGCTACTTTAAGTACTGGAAGTAAGGGTAGTTAAACACGCCACAACAGAGTAGTTTCTAGTGCGTAATCATGATCGAGATATATGCACATTGGGCCATAAAATACTTTCTGGCACTGTCATGCTGTAAGCAGAATGTGTTCTTTTGTTGCACAACTGTTGAAATGAAGAATTACTGACCTTGGTGGCAAGTTGGCAGAGGTTGGTTTTGTGCCAATGCCGGTGCAATTCTCTCCAGTTGTAAATTGAAATCTTATGGCAATTCTAAGGCTGTGTGTAGCAAAGCTTGATAAAGTCCTTAATATTAGCCCCTCTGAATCCTCTGGCAAACAATAAATTCTGATGTTTTTGCAGCATGCTCTATTCTCAAAATCTTCTTGGCGATCAATTATTTGCTCTTGCATCTTTTTCAGCTGCTGTACCATTTGCTCCAACTCATCTACTCTGTTCTCAGTTGCTGTCGCAGTTCTGTCTTGATCATCTACTCTCTGCTCCAATTGTATCACATCCCTACGTAGTTCACTGTACATTTCTAATTTCTGCACGGAAAGTAAGTATCTCTTGATAAATTAAGTCTAGTTTTGCCTTCTTTGCTTTAGCTTTTGGTTGTTTCATAGATTTAATCGACCCTTTTGAGATCTGCAGAGTCACGGTTATCTAATGTGACTGAGGCCTCTGATTCAGATCCATCAGCTGTCTCCTCCATCTTGTTGTCCTTCGTTACTTAAGTCAATCCTCTTAATACTCTACACTCTCCGCTGATGCTTTAACATGGAATCTGTATTTGAAGTGTGGAAAATTGCAGCCGGAGAAGTTTTTCAGCTCAGGAAGGCACAGGTTCTTTCTCTAGGCTGCCATTACCGAAGTGCGGAACCGGAAGTCAAAACTTTGATGTATCAATATAGCACCCTGTAAGCTAATTCACAGTGTCATGTTAGAATTTCACATAGTACTGCTAGAATGGTCTTTCCTGCAAAAATATCCTGTTCCCTCATAAAATGTAATATAATAGTTCCTGAGGTCACAAGCAATCTGCTTCTGTAGTGCATGTTTATGGCAGGTAAATGGCTTTTGGCACATCTCTGTCAAAAGAACCTGAGAATGAAAATCTTCCTTCCTGGTAAGCAGGTGGCCTTTGAGTCAAAAGGTCACCCTTTTAAAAATCTAGGCTTTCTCTATGCCTTGAGATTAACACTGGCATGGGCTGTCATGAGCCTGGCCCCCAAATCTCAGGCAGCCTGGTAGGACCTCTTTTTGCAGAGAGGATCCCCCATTCAGGAACTCGTGAGCAGGAGTAAGGGTTTCAGGAAGACTTACCAGCCTTCCTTTTCCCAGTGGGAGGGTGTATTCTGTAATTTCAAGATCGCTTGACTCTGCACAACTTTCAGTATTTGAATCCCACCATGGCCACTGGCAACATCTTGCCCAAGTAGTTTTTCTCGATAGCCAAGCGGTTCTATCTTTCAGGCACACAATCTTTCAAAACCCTTCTGTTCAAAACGTTAAATCACACAACCAGAACCCAGGCAGAGTTGTTAAGAAAATCATAAAAGTTTACTTAAAATAAAAGCAATACAGAAAATTCTACAGTTTGGAAGAACTCTGAAATGCGGACAATAACAAAAGTAAAACTGGATGGTTTACAGAAAACACTAGATACTGTATTGTAAACTATACCTTGTTTTGATGTTAGAGTTCAGACAAGATTTTAAATGTTCTTGTAGAGATGAGTCCTTAAGCAACAGTTTTATAGCAAGGTTGTACCAAGTCAGTTCCTCTGAAATGTCCTTTTAAAAATTCTTCAGGTGCTGCATTGGTGCAAAGTCTTGTTTCAAAATTCTGACTTAAAATCAGAATTTTCTGTTCAGTATGTGACAAGTCAAACTTTTCACACACTCAGGTCTGGTTTTAGAGATTTTCCCAGGCCCTACATATACTACTGGTCTTCAACTATGTGTCAGCTGAACAGGTAATCTGACTTCCAGCTAAACCATTTTCAACTGCTCTGAATTCCAAATGTGTGTCTGATTATACATGATGGTCATTTTTGGACCCACCCACCTTTTTCCTTTGGGGTGGGTTAAATGCTCCAAGACAATACAGATAGTAGGGTGCAACAGTTTGCCTTTTCCTGTAGGGTGTCACTGTGATTCCATGTCAGGTTTCATGTCAACCCCAGTGACATCTGAGCCATGCATTTGTCTGGACCCCTGACCCCTAGGTCACTACATTACATTTCCCTGTCATGGAAAGCCACAGTGGGATATTTTTGCCTTCCTGGGCTATATACAGGGCCCCTAGTGCTCTGTGTCAGAATTTTCTGATTTCTGTGGCAGGGCTCCTTGGCTTCTGCGGCAGCATTTTCTGATTTCTCGGCATGATTTATTCATTGCTCTGGCAGAACGCAGTCCTACCAGGTTCATGGATTATCAAAGTCCAAAAAATAAATGAGTTTTCAAAGACCCAGTTCTCTCTTGCATTCACTGGTCCTTAGTCTGTCTTGTCTTGTGTGTCAGAAGAGTATCCAAAATGCAAGGCAATGCAAAAGCTCTGAGCTTCTCTTCTGAGGTCCTTTATAGGCTGAGCCCTGCAGTCTGTGACACTGCTCTTTGTCAGCTGGTGGCCTTATTTTTGTGGGCCAGCAGGGTCTCTCTTGCTCTTTCCACATTTTGAGGAATCATTTTACTGATTAGTTAGAGTTCTTACAGTTCCAGTATCCATTGCTCTTTCCCCATACTTCCTGATGTAATAACATGTAAATATACCATGACAGTTCCTGGAACTTAATGTAATTTTCTCTTGAAGTGTAAAGTTTATGACAGGTGATAGCTTCTCCCATCTCCTGAGATTTTATTACCTGTTTCCTTTTAATTAACTAACCAGGGATTTGCCATCCTTTAGAAATTGGATCTTGGTTTCCTGGCTAATCATTGTACTTATATCCTTATGTAACTAATTCCGGGTAGCCTCTGAAAAAGGGACCTTCAGGGCTTAGTGGGCCTACCTGGTTACCAAAATTGAATAAATAAATAAATAAATAAATAATCAGCCTGTTTTCAGATAACAGAGCAATGTCAAATATTTTGCAAGACATTCCCTCTTTCCAGTGACCTTTCAGTGAAACTACATACCCTTTAAAAAAAAAAACACATAGGGCATCTTTCTGTTCTGTTTGGGAATTTAACATAACCAAGTTCCTCTACATGTAACCCTTTTAAAACATAAACAAATATCACAAAAAAAAATATAACAGCAATATGCCTGTAATTATTACTACAGTGGAAATTGTCACACAGCCATCTTAAGTATTCTGGGTTCAATCCCATTTGGCCAGCATTACCGTGGGAGATGAGTGATGAGGAGATGCAGGACCTTGCGGTGCGAAACAGTGCAAAAGTACAGTGGAGAAGCAGACAAGAGAGGAGTAGAGGGTGGAGGTATAGTGGGCAGGACATGGGAGATTCAAAGCGGGAGAGACTAGAGAAGATAGAATTGAAAGCATTAGCAATGGTGGTAGGGTTACTGCAGTTGGCGTTGTCAATAACCATGTCAGGAGGGGTTTGGTTTTGGTTTTACCCAAGAGGTCATTGATTTGATACCAGAAACTCTTGGGGTCTTTATTTATTTATTTAATTAATTTGTGGTAACTGGGTAGGCCTTCTGAACCATTACGGTCTTACTCAGGGGCGACCCGAATTAATTACAGGCAAATGATACACAGACATTTTTACAGAGTACAAAAAGGTAATTGCTCACATTACAGCATACAATAGTTGAGGACATAGACTAATTCAATCAAGACAGTTGTGTGTTTTACAATAGGGTACACAATCTAAATAGACAATCACTAGCAACCCCATATTAACAGGACGAGGTGGTCAGGGTTATAAATCACATTGCAATTAAATCCGCATCAGAACATAGGCCAGGTCTCTAACTTGTAATGCCATTATTTCAAGGCAATGTTCATTGGGGTAGTTTCACTGTGGAATTTTGATCTAGTGTGGAAATTACGATGGACTAAGGCTTCCATTCACCCACCCCTGCACTGCAAAAGGATTTTTATGGAGAAATTAGCGGTAGCAAGTGCAGAGGCCAAGGCCAAGCTCCATCAGGTGAGCCTTGAGTCCTCTCTTAAATCCCCTAAAGAGTTGCATTCCTGAAGCTCTCCTGGCATTGCATTCAGAGGCGTGGTATACAGGCAGAAAAAGACCGTTGTTCTTGGGATGACCTAACTTTTGGGGCTTGGAGGAGCTGGCGGCTGGATGATCTGAGACTACTGCTGCATTGTTTGGCAATTAATGTGCCAGCCAGGCTGGGGGCATTTTCAAGCGAAAGCTTCTAGGTTAGGCACAGAGATGGATACTTTAGTCTACTGTCTAATGAGGGCCAGTTTACGGTTTGGAGCATTTGACAATGATGCTCCATAAGCGGGGCCCCTGTGGCAGAAAGAAGGTCCTTGCATTATTTACTTTTGGTGACCGATTTCCTTTTGCAAGCTTTCCTTTGCATTGTGGCTCTTCAAACACATCAATTTGGGCGATTGTGAAGTACTCTGGACAGGTCACGCATCTATTTTTAGGCTAGCATACTTACGGTAAGTTGACATCAACGTCAATGCTTTTCAGTCGGGGGCTCAGCCCCACATGCCCAGGAAAACAAAAATTTATTTGGTGGTACTGTAGAATACTATTTTGTTTTTGCAACAAATTGGTTATATTACATATCTTGCGTGCTTTCAGAGGTGGCACCTCCTGGAAAAAACTAATTCAATGACTGGAATACAACAACATGCTGTATACCCATTAGGAAGTGTTAATAAAGTAACTGTCACGGTGTATGTGCTCCAGGTGGGCAACTCATGTGTAGTTGCCTGCACTAGGAAACCTTTATCTGTAATTTATCATTATCTGTCCACTTGTTTTAAAATATGCCTCATAAAAACCAACACCACTTCCGTGACAAGCTGGGCGATCTGCGAATGCTGCAGCCCTGCACCTGAAGACAGCATAATTATGGCTGGAGTCAGGAACAGGGCTGCAGCGTTATCTATAGGAGCATATATTGGAATCAGGGGGACTTGCTAAATGCACTAAGATTACCTTTGCTGGCATGGTTACATGTATAGGGCTCATATATATATCAAGTACTTGCCCCATATACGTGTAACCATGCCACAAAGATAATCTTAGTGCATTTAGCAAGAGCCCGCCCCATTCCAATACACATGCTCCACAGACAGTGCTGCAGCTTCGTTCAAGCTTGTGCCATAATATATAGGTTAATGTTAGAGTACAGTGATAATAGACAGTGTAATCACCTCGAGTGGTTGTTAGGCAACAATGCGAGAGGTTTACTGTAACCCTAGCAGCCACAGAGGTGATTACATCTGTGGTGATCACCTGTACTTCAGGCATTGTCATTTATAGTGCATGGGGTCTTGAACAGTGAAGTACACCCCATACATGTAATATGCCTTACCTCGCTAAAGAATCTGTCAGTCTGTTTAAATTAGGTGGTCCATAAGCACAGTAACAAGAAAAACATCCAGTTGACACGGCAAGTTCACGTTGGCGTGCGTGGAAAAGAACTGAGAGTAGAGGCGCTGCCTGTCCAAATTGGGCACAAACATCTATTGAATGCAGAAGATCTTCGTGGTGAAAGGAGCTACTCTACAGATTGCGGGTAATCTAAAGGGGGCAGATAAATGGCAAGCGCTAGACTCAGTAATAGTAAACTGTCACAATTGGAATGTTGCTCAAACTTATTACTGAGACATGCATCGCATTCTGTTTGTCTAGAATACTGGCTAACGGTGCATTCCATTTGTAAACCCACTGCCATGATGTAGATGAGATGGGTTTATAATTACAAAATTTAAATAAATAAATGACAGTGGGATTACAGGTTTGTAAACAGCTTGATTTCAATGGGTAACAGGTGCTTCCATGCATTATTATGCTGTTTTTAGGTGGCAGAGCTGCAGCGCATGGCGATTGACCACCTTGTACACGGAATGGCAAGCCAGGTTTACAGGAGCACGTTTTCAAAATGACTGGACAGAAAATGGTAAAGTACAGATAAAAGGCTCCTGGCAGGCAACTACATGGCATAAGTTGCCTGCCCTGATGGTGTCAGCTGCTGTTAACGCTCCCTAATGTTGCTGTATTCCATCAAATTTTTTTCCCCGGGGGGGGCAGAGCACCCCACAGAAAGCATGGCATGTACTGTCTCATACCTAGCTGACTCCCGCACCTGGTATTGCTACTATTATTACCTATTTCTGTGTCCTGCAATTTTTATGTTTTGTAAGGGGTGTGGGGCTGGAGCCTTCCAACTGAAATCATGTTACTGTTTACAATGAGTGAACTTGATTTTTGTCTTTTGCCGGTGATTGTGAAGCACTCTGGACGGGTTACTTGGCGTAATGTCGCGGTAGGTATGTACACACAAATGAAAGTGCATCCTGTCGAAGTGCTTCACAATCATGCCTTTTTTCCTGAAGGGGACAGAATGAAGGAGAGGGGCAGGTACTGGAGGCCTCCGTGACCAAAGACAAAATCGTTCTTAGAAGGATAAGGTGTTTTGGAACTACAGTAATAATTTCAATTCATGCTGGACAAAGGCGATTAGAAGAAACAACTGGATCACTAGGGAGCCTCAACTAGACTGTAAAGCCGGGTTGTAAAACTAACATACTAAAATGCCAGCAGAGGAGGCCTAATGGTCTTTCGTGTCTGATCGACAGTCAGCACCCATATTGGGCACCTACTTTGCTGTCCCCCACCCACTTGGGTTTCTCTGTCCCCAGTCCAAGATGTTCCCCTTGTATTGGACTTCGTCAGCTTCACCCTCCCACTATACCTGTCCCAGCCCTCCTTAAACCCTCCGCAGTCTCTGCCTCCACCAGTCCCTTGGGCAGTGCATTCCATGGTTCCACCAAACTGTCAGTGAGTAACACCTCCTCCTCTCCCTGAGTCTCCCCCTCTAGCTTCCACCTGTGTCCTCTAGTTGCCCCCTTTCTTTGGAGCACCCCGACTGAGCCTCCCTTATTAACCCCTTTATGTACTTGAAGACCTCTATCATGTCCCCGTCCCTCCTCTCCTCCAGGCTGTAAATGTTGAGCTCCTCAAACCTCTCCCTGTAGGTCCTTTCCTCAGGCGCAACATCATTTTGGTTGCCCTCCTTTGGACCCTCTCCAGGAGTGCAATGTCCCTCTTTAAGTGCGGGGTCTCCAAAACTGCACACAGTCTGAGGTATGGTGTAACCAAGCAGTTACACAGAGAAAGGATCACTTCAGCCCTTCTGAGGTAATCCCTTAGTGATGCATCCCAGCATCCTATTGGCTTTGCCACTGCCCTCCTACAAGTCTCAGAGTTGTTCATTCTGACATCTACCACCACCCCCAGGTCCCTCTTGCCCTTCAAGACTTGTAGTGTGTCTCCCCAGGGTATACCCTTGGCCCAGAATTCTGGCCCTAGGTGTAGAACCCTGCATTGAACTTCAGGTTCCACTTTCTCAACCACCTTTCCAGAGCCTCCAGGTCCTCCTGCAGGGTCACTCTCCCCTCTCTCCATCCACCACGCTCCCAGCTTGAGTGATCTGCAAGAGACTCATTTCCTCCAGATACCCTTCCGTATGTCAGAGACATAGGTGTTAAACAGGAGGGACCTAGTACCAATCCTAGGTAACCCACTAATGACTCTCCTTGGAGATGAGACTAACCCCCAACCACCACCCTCTGAGTATGCTCTGAGGCCAATTTCCTATCCATCTGATCATCTGCATCCCCACCTCCATTTCCTCCAGCTTAGCCAGCAGGCCACTGTGAGTGCAGAATCAAATGTCTTGCTGAAGTCTAGAAAGGGCGTCCACCAGCCTACCCTGGTCCAGGACACTCATCACCCAGTCATAGAACTCGATGTTTATCTGACATGATCTTCCTGGGATGAAGCCATGCTGTCTATTGTCCAGATACCCCATTTGCTCCAGTACCTCCAGCCTTTCCTGAGCGATACCCTCCATCACCTTGCCCACCACCACGACATCAGGCTAATGGGCCTGTAGTTTCCTACTCCTCTCTTGATCCTCCATTGTGGATAGGCATGATATGGGGCCACCCTCCAGTCTTGGGGTACCCACTCCTCTTCAAAGAGATGTTGAAAGCTCCGCCAGAGGGATACCAGGACATCTGCCAGTTCCCTCAGCACCCTGGGATGTATTTCATCTGGCCCTGGTGTTTTCACCATCTGAAAGGACCTGAGGGCTTCCTCACTCTCTCTACTGGGATTTCAACCTCCACGTCCTCCACTTTGCTCCCTGTACTGCCATCCCCTGACCTGACAGTGCTGCCCCTTCCTCTCCCAGACACGTCAGGTTCCCGATCTCTAAGGGTTCCACCCCTTCCTTGGTTTACCCTCCCCCCAGTAGCCCCCCATCCTCCCTGGTAAAAACTGAGGCAGGGTTCTCGTTTAGTACCTCGGCCTGCTCCCCCGCATCCTGTGCCCATTCCTCCCTGTCCCTAATCCTGCTGATCTGCCCCCTCCTTTCCTTTTTTCCCAATGTATCTAAAGAACTCCTTGTCCCCCTCCCGATCTCCCTGGCCAAGATCTGCTCCTTCCTCACTTTGGCTGCTCTCACCACCCTGGTGACCCTCCTGGCCATCAGTTCATACTCCCCTGATCCCTTTTACTCCTTGGCGCTTGAAGCACCTATAGGCTGCCTTCTTATCTCTCACCACCTCCTGAACCTCCCGGGTCCACCAACAGGGTTTTCTGGCCTTACCAATTGTGCCTCTCTCTCTCTTGCACAGGACCGGTAGCCTCCTGTACCCCTCCTAAAGATTTCCCACCTACTGTCAGCATCCATGTCTGGCCTTATCCCATCAAATGACCCTTAAGGATCCTTCCCATCCCACTGAAATCTGTACCCTAAAGTCAATTACCACCATCTCTGCGGCTTTCCTACCCCAGGCCAGGAAAAAACAGACTGTGGCATGATTACTCCTGCCAATGGGTCCCTCACCTCCAGGTCCCTAATCTTGTCACTGTCCATGGAGACTCGTCCAGGGTCCTGGCTTCCTAGTTAGCTCCTCCACCTGCTGGGTCAGGAACGCGTCCTGGAAGACATCCAGCAACCTCTGCTCCTTGGCCACTGGGGACATCACAGTCCCCAAGTCTGTTCCTGGCATGTTTAGGTCCCCCATCACCACTACCCTTCCCTTGCCCAGTCTACAGTGACCCACAACATTTGCCACCAAACTCTCTTCCAGAGCCTCCACCAGCGTGGGGGGTCTGTATACCACTCCGATCTTTACTCTCTTATGCCCTACATTTGCAGGGTGACCCAAGTGCCTCCATGCTCCCTCCACCTCTCCTATACTGATGCCATTTTGACTATCAGTGATACCCCCTTCCCTCCTCTGTCCTTCCTGAACATAGTGTAGCCCTCCAGGTTTTGGTCCCATTTGTGCCCTTGGGTGGCCCAGGTCTCCAGTGACAGCTGCCATCTACTGCCCCTCAACTAGCATTGCCTGGAGCTCAGGCATTTTATTTCCCAGCTCCTAGCACTTATCGGGACCACCTTGTCCCCTTTCCCTCCTCCCATTCCCCACCATTGTGCTCCCATTTGGCTGCATGCTCCCTTCCCTGCACCCTACCTGTTGGCCTTTTTCCTTATCCCTCCAGCCCCTTAGGGGGTAGGTTAGTCCTCTTTTATCGTGACCCTGCAACAGTCCCTCCTTCAATCCCTCCCTTCATAAGTTTAAACCCCACCTTTCACTGATGAACCCAGCTAGTTTCAGCTTTGGATTTCCCTCCCTCCAAATTGAGGTGGAGCCTGTCCCTAGCATACAGCCCTTACCCTCCCAGGTTGCCCCCAGTCCCCACTAGACCATACCCCTAGCCTCACATCACTCCCTGAGCCACTGATTTACCACCCTAATTTTTGCTTGTTCTCCTCACTAGCCCTTAGCACCGGTAGGATTTCCAAGGAGATCAGACATCCTATGGAATGGAAACCCTGGCTAGCTCCCAAACCATGCCTGTATCCCTAATTCACTATTCCCATTTATGTCATTTGTACCAGGTGCACCAGTATGTCCAGGGACCCCCCATTCCCTTGCCAGTGAATATACCCGTGCTTGGCCTTGTACACCGTCAAGCCACGGTGACATTTTGTTTTACCGGACAGGTTTTACCCTCCCCTGCCCTCTCACTGGATACCTCTGATCATGGAATCCCCAACAGCAGCACTCTAACCTCCCCTTGCCTCCATGCTCACCCTGCAGGTTTCCTCTCCTTCCATGCCCATCCTCGCTCCTTCTTCCGGTCTCTCCCCAACGGCTCCTTGCACCTCCACAATCTGGGTGTCAAATGTAGCCCTCTACTGTCTCTGGCCCTCCCTCTACTCCGGTCCTGTACATCCCCCCACCTGAGTACCCTTTTTGGTATCTCTATTTTCCCTGTCCCTGTCCTTGACTGAGCCATCTGCCCTATCTCTGTTGGCCCTAGCTTGGTTCTTACTTGCTTCAGTCCGTCCACGTTCAGCGCCCCACTACATGCCATGCCCCCTGGCCCATACCTCAGCCCCCAATTTCTGCAGCCTCCTCGTTCACCTGCTCCTCCTCCTTTTCCCTGCCCCCACCTCCATTCCCTCTGCCTGTCCGGAGCTCCCGTCCCCACTTTCTCACCCACCATGCCCCCGTTCCTCCTGATTTCCAGTCCCTGCCTCTTGTCCCCTTCTCCTTTCCCACCCTATTCATCTCTGCCCTAGCTTCATCCTCTCCCCAATACTCCCATCCTCTACTACCAGATGTAGAGGTCGAAGCGATCTGTGAGCCTAAGACCAGACCCCAGGACTCCCAGTCTCATCCCCCATCTTGGTTGTCTCTGGACAACCCCAGACGCCTGCCTGCTTCCTTGAAATGTTCTTCTTTTAGGCCCCCTCTCCAGGGGTCCCCATGTGCCCAAGTACCCCCTTCACTTCTCTCCCTATGCCGGAGGCTTCAGCACTGGTTCATCTCATGGCGACCCCTTGCCCCTACTTCTCAAATCCCCCACATCCCCCAGCTGCCTTCTAATCTCCTCAACCTCCTCCCTAAACTGCGCCAGCTGGTAGCACACTGGGCAACCCCAAACTTCCAAGCCCAGTCAAGTACCATAGCCGCTCCACACCCTGTGCACCAACCAACCTCCCAAAGATGCCGCTTTAGTGACATGTGGTCCCTGTGATGTAGACAGACAGTTCTGAGTGCTGTATCGTTTTTTAATATAAAATGTATTACTGTCTCTGCTGAAAATCTGATTCTCTAGGAGTGTCCTCATCCCCCACCCCAGGTTTCAGCTGAAAGATGAAAGCCATGAGAAAATGCTGAAGCAGCATGTGTATCACCACACTCAGGTTTTAGAGACAGTGTGTTACATGGAAGGCTTTAGTCAAGGATACTGTTTGTCTGGGTTGATTACAGCCGTAGTTGCGATATCATATCCATTTTATGACATTGGAGGAAAAGCCCAGGTTATTATAGAAGTGCAAAAATCATAAAGATGCTTTCATGTCCTGGAAGGAGGAAGCTTAGGCAATTGTGGGTGTGTCAGACCAGTCGTGGTGCTGCAATGCGTAACTGACAATGCGCAATCATTAATCAGCGGTTAATTAGAAGGAGGGGTGCGGGCACAGCCCCAGATGAAAGGTAAAATAAACTGATTATGTCTACGATTGATCAGAGATAGTCCGAATTAGAGGAGGGGTCGGAGGCACAGCCCCCGATGAAAGGTAAAATAAATGGAATATGTCTACTAGTTTGTTTTCTTTTCATATTAGTTTTTATTGCCCTATTAATGCTAGTTGTGTGATGTGACGGAGAAGAGGGGTTGTGGGGAGGGTCACAGACCCGATAGCTGGGTCAGTTGCCACGCGTGTCTCATCGCCGTTACTTCACTTGCCAGTAGCGTTACATTACGCTCACGTTTACAGCGGCGCATGTATTCGTGTAGCTTTGTGCTATGCAATATCAGGTGGTCTCGACTTCTCCACAATCAAGAGCTTTATTATGAAATCAAAAGAAGTGTCATTTGAAGGAATGAATTATGTTGAAGTTGCAGAATGTAATACTAAAAAAAAGACATCCTGTTTTTTTTTATAAGATATATATTTTTTATATATAATCTGACAGAGGAGGAGCTAGCTGACCTCAGACAAAAGGAGTTGGCCAATACAGTTGATAAGGAATACTCTGTTTACTTACACACCTTTTACCTAGACTCTGACCAGGAAAGATCTTTGGAGCACTTGTAAACAGATATTTTAGAAGAGGTAACATCTAAGTACTATAAGTAGGAACTGCAGTTTAAACCTTGTTCTTTTAAAAGATTTGTATGTCTTGTGATATAAGAGTTCTGTATTTTGTTTTTACATATTTTAATTATTTTAGCAAAATTCTTTTTAGAACTTGCTTGGTCTGTCTTTGACTTCTTTTTAGTTGTAAGAAAAGTATATGGTTATTGCAGATAGTAAACATAAGCTTGAATGGTGGTACCAAACTGGAAAGAGAAGCGTTTTAAATCTGAGGTCTCTATTAAAGTTTTAAGGGTTCATCTCTGTATACCTGGTTAGGTGCCCGTAGGCAAAGATATCAGGCCCCGAAGACAGAAATATCTGAGCCTGTGCATTGGAGACGCTAGCAGAGGTTCACAGTTTGAATCCCTCCAAGACTTGAGACCAAAGGTTGATCAAACTCACAAAACAGTCAAGAGGGTTACCTTGTTCTGTTAAACTGTTCACAAGACTGCGCTTGGAGGTTGGCACTTTGGGAGCAGAGGGCCTGACCTGCTGCGTGGGTTTGTGACAGTCCCGTCCCATCATCATAGCAGGTTTTAGGTCAAAAGCCCCACATTTATTTATGACTTTGATAACACACATAATGCAAAAAAACCCCACTGGACTCCCCAGTGATCAGAGCTACAAGTGGCTATACAAATTTCAGAACTCCCAGTGACTATACTTAAACAATCCCCACACAGCATGCAAGGCGTCAGTCAAAAACTGAATTCCTCCAAAGACCAAGGCCACAGGCTCCTACTAGTTCAGGTCACTCATATCCCGACTTCTCCCCACCGGCTATTTAATAGAGGTTGATGTCGGGGCTGGGATGGGCAACAATTACAGCTCCTACAGTGATACAGTACGGGTGAAGGCGGCTGGGCTTTCCTTCTACAGCCCAGCTGCGAGTTCAGTTCTGGCGCCCTGCCCTCTGATTGGTCGTTCGTCCTTGCTAGGCTGTTTCTCCCAGAAGCCCTTCTTCAGCCCTGGCCTGCTGCCGTTGCAGATGCTGGAAAAAGCTTGCCTCGTGCTCTCCTGCTGTCTATGCAGCCAGCAAATCTTGTCGGTAGTGGTCCGGCTCCTTGCGCCGCCGATGCAGTCTTCTGTGTGCTCCCCTCTGCTGTTGCTCCTCCGCCGATGTGGCCTCGGTGCACTCTCCCCGCTGCCAATGCGGCCAGCAATCGCCCCTGCTCCTCCACCGCCAATGCGGTCCCCGGATTAAGCTTTTCCAACAGTTACAGCTCCTCTGGTGATACGGCTACCCTACCTTTTTTTTCTTCAATAAAATTTGTTATTAAATTGTGATGAACACACAGAAATGAAACAGATTACATAGGTAGAAAAAATGAAGTGGAAGAATAAAGCACTATTAACAAGACAGAAAAGGAAACAAAACTCATGTTTCAGTGCTATCACCTACTTAATAAAATGCAAAACGCTTTGACATAGTTCAGCAAGAACTTCTAATTATAAAACAATCTATACTCTCCGCATACCTCTCAACTGTCCCTGATTTTCAGGGACGTCCATTATTGCCCTCAAAATTTTCCTCTGTCCCTCGTAAAACTGGTGTTTTTGTGACAGAACAGTGGGGATTAAAGTGCAAAATAACGTCAAACATTAAAGTTACAGACTTCTTGTTCTTCAGAAAATGCATTGTAACACAAATCCTTTTATTCTATCACCTTTCTGAGTGAATAGTACCAGTTATTAAGATATGTCCGATTTGGGGTCATTGTCCCTGATTCCTGAGGCAAGTGGTTGAAACGTATGCTCTGTAGCTACCCTACCTAGTTCTCATAAGAAAGGAGCAGGCAGGAAATGTCCTCTCGAATCATGCGAACATTGGTGATTTCTGAAAAGGGACACATAGATTCGCCTACCTTACCCAGATACCAGGGGGTGAAAACTACAATTCCCAGGACGCTCCACAGACGCACGTTTCTTACGCACTGACGTTACGGGGTGCGTGTTATTTTAAAAGTCTGGCGGTTTCTGCAGCTCTTTGATTTTCGCAGTTAGCGCCGTAGAGGATTTGAGTTTTGGATACTGTCAGTTATTAGCAGATGGAGTCAATGATGAACACCAGCCTACTTGAGAAAATTCTGTTCACCGGACGGACCATCAAAATATCCCGTAGCAGCGGTAAGGGAGTGATGCAACAGAGTTAGAACGCTGTGAGCAGTGAGCCGCGGCTGGGGTAGCATGTGTAATAGATGCGGTGCATAGAAATGATCCATAATAAACGAGCTTTCGAGAAGGAAACCACAACAGACCGGAGCAGTTTGAAGCCTAATCCTTTCTAATCGTGTTTTATGGAGGCAGACTCGACCCTTCTCCCTTTGTTTTTAGTTGCAATGTGATCCAGGTATTCTAAAACTGTCCTACTGGCAAGGTCTGATTAGGAGTGCAGGTTAACTTCATTCAGGAGGGTCAGATTACCCCGCCCCAGGAACACAACTCCCCAGTGTGTTGTTTGGCTGAATTGAACCCATGGGTTACTGTCCCCAATACAGTGTCCCCAGGTAGTTCTCGAAGAGCGCATGTCTTTCCCCGGACTGCGCATCTTTGACAATTCAAAACCCGAAGCCCTCTCCGTTTGGAGATACTGTATAGCTGTAGTAGTTGGGAGTGCATGGAGAGTGTACAGTACCCCGTAGATGTATGAAGGGAACATAATGTTCACATTTTGAAGTGTAACTTAAAATATGTGATGTCTGTTTACTACCTCACACTAGTATGTTGTGTTAGGTTTTAAATGAGGCCCCATAATGGAGCCAGTATGAGATATTGTAGGGGCTCCCCAGAGAGCAGTGAAATGGGCATTGGCGAAGTAGCACAGGTGACACAAACCGGGCGAGGTATTAACCCACGGTGGTTAATGCCTGCGGATTAGTATCACCTGTGGCCACCGCAATAGTAGAGGGACCTGCCTGCTCCGTCCACCACCCCTCACGCCACCTGTGGTGCTTGCAAGCCGGCCTGGTAGGACACAAGCCGGTACCGTTCTGCCCGCTGCGGGACACCTGGCCTCCGGAGTGAGGCGGTAGATGATGTCATGCTTACCCAGGCGGCCGCGGCTGCATGCCCCTGGACCCCCCACCACGAACAAATCTGCCTGGCA
Organism: Neoceratodus forsteri; assembly: GCA_016271365.2. Taxonomy (NCBI): domain Eukaryota; kingdom Metazoa; phylum Chordata; order Ceratodontiformes; family Ceratodontidae; genus Neoceratodus; species Neoceratodus forsteri. Next base: position 246,295,928 of record CM028136.1, read on the forward strand.
GGCACCCGATAGCTGGAGCGTGGGCGAATCTGTGCGCACAGCTGTCTGCTGCCCTGCACCTGTGTGATCGCTCAGATTCTCTCCCCGCACCGCGATCGCCGACTCATGCTGGACTGAGCCCTGTGGCGGTTCTGGTGACTGCTGTCACTGTGGGTGACATACATCGTTCTCGGGCAGCAAACTGTCCCTGTGCCCCTAGGGTCGCCGGCAGCAAGTGCACACACCGTTAACATAGGCTCGTTGGTTGGAACCCTCAGCCGCCCTCGTGCACCAATCCCCAGCGGGCATTAATCCACTGGTAGAGCCCTCCCTGTTGGTGATTAATGCTTGTTAATACCTCACCTAACAAATAGTGCATATCGTGCAGGGATATGAACCTTAACAACTAGTCCCCAGCTTATTTCTTGCATAGCCCAATCCTAAACAAAACTTAACCATGAAGAATCTGGCTGTTTCTCTGTCTGAAAGTATACTAAAACTACTTCTTGTACAAGCTCTATTGATTCCTAATGTACCATTGTGTAATTGCAATTTAGTCAGTGCAATGACCAGAATTTAACAAAGTGATCATCTCGCTGTACTGGCATGTATGTAATTGATTGATTGTACTCTAACTAAATCCGGGTTGCCCTGAAAAGGGACCTTGAGGCTCAGTGAGGCCTACCGGTTATCAAATTAATAAATAAATAATAAAACCGAAGTTTTCCTGCCCAGTATTCATTTTTAATTGCCAAGCAGTTCCAGAACCAGTGACAATACTTGAGTGGAACTATACAGTAAAAAACATTGATGTCACTGTGTTTACTTCCTTGAGTCTTCAACCCAACTGATGTCATTGAGCTCTGGGACTAAATAATGACAATACAAAGGCAAGCAAAAGTCTCCATTAATATGGAGCCCTGAATAAAGAAAATGGGGGGAATAGAACTATTTTAAAACGATAGACTGGGGTGATAAAACAGACTTCCCATATGCCCACATTTACAATTCTATAAAAAATTTAAACAATATTGTTTAGGTTTCCTTTAATGAAGAAGTTGTATTGCAGTGTCTTACAGTAGAACGGATACCCAACAAAGTTGGTGGTACTGTAAGGGACTAGCAAAAAGCCACCTGTTTGGGTTTGAAATGGTCATAATAGTTATTTGAGTTTTTGTATCCCAGAATAGCTTCATTTAAATGCATCACCTATTTTCCAGGAGGATACTGTGAAGTCGCAGCTGCAGAGAAGTTGCTTCTTGGTAAAATCTGAAGCATAGATAAATATTATGGATCAAGAGAGTGCTCCTTCCTTTGCATATGAGACACACTTATTCTGTGAAGAGTCTCACTCACAGCTGCGCTGGAAATGGGACACATGGAAATAATGTAATACAGACCCCTAGACTACTGCTACAGCTGTAAGAATGGTCTTACATCCTTTGGGTATCTGACTATTTCACTTCGGTCCACTGACCACCTACCTAAGAATGCGTGAGACCAAATCGTAAAAGTGATCTTGGTGGCTGTATTAAAGCAGTAGTACTGGATAATCGGGAAGTGATTATGATCATTCTGCTTTTGGCTGGAAGAATGCAGCCATAGTTTGTTTCCATATCTGTAAATATTTTTCTAGCACTTTATTTTTTAGGTATTTAAAATGTATTTCCATTTTGTGGAGCTACAGTAAATATGGTTGCTGCCTAATTTTCAGCCGAGCTCCCCCCTCACGTCACATGTCTTTAGCTTACTTCTGTGGGACCCTGTGCTTCACATTTCCACTGTCCCTGTGTAGTACTGTGAGTCATGCACATGTGCAGTTGGCAGCAGAGGGTTCCAGTTCAACATAGGCGTATGGAAGAAATGTAAACAAAACAAAGAAAAATTGAGTAAATTACAGGGTGATAGTACAGTGAAAATAAGATTACCAGGTAAGTGCTCAACAGAGCACAGTCAACAAACTGTTGCAAAAGATTCAATTTTATCTAGTACTGTTGCTTTAACATACGGATATTGTGTATGTACGTGTAATGAGTTATATATACATATGTGTGTCATACACCTCAACTGTACCACATTACGAGGACGTTCCTCATTTTACTTCAGAAAAGGTCCCTGTTCCACATTGTGAGGACTTGTTCCACATTCAGAGTCAACATTTTAAAGCAAATACCCATAGTATATGATGGGAAAAAATAACTTATTCAATTAATAACAGACCTGCTCAACATAAATGCAACATTTGAATAGTGTTTTGAGCTTCTTGCATAAAGATTTGATTAAGTGTTCCACATTTTGCTCATTTGTTCCGTTATGACAGGTAATATTTCACATTTGGGGACAAAATGTTGAAGGTATGGTGTGTATGTGTATGTATATCCCTGAGACAGGAGGCATTTCCCAGGAATTAATGCATGGTTTGGGGAGGTGCACAAGGCCGCGGGCAGGTGCTTCCTACCACCCAACCGTGCATTGATCCCTGAGAATACCCCTCCTGTCGAGGGATTAATAACCTGTAACACCTTAGCAGTGCAACTTGGGAATGCCTTACATCGGTGATGCGACTACGGAACTAGTGACATCGTTCACGACGGTTTCTCGCAGACTGTGAAACACAGTACTGTCACCACACACAGCCACTTCCTGTCATACTGCATGTTCGTTTTCTTACCTTTGAAATGTAGCAGTGCATATCTAGGGATTTAATGCACGGCTATGTTTGGGTCACGCTACCAGTTTCCTCCCATCAGTGTGTAGTATTCATGTCGTACTATTCATAATGTGGTTACACACATGTGTGTGTGTGTGTGTGTGTGTGTGTGAATAATATGAAAGTGGAAATTGTTTAATCAGGAAAGATACGCTAAGCTGACGCTTGTTTTAGATGCGACCTGGGAACATAAGGAATTTAAGTGACTTAGTCAGGGTCACAGTATACAAGTGAGGGCTGTGAGGATTCAAACCCAGGTCTCCAGGTTTGCAGCTCATTGCCCTAAACCACAGCGCTAAACTGCCTCCATAAATATATTTTATAAGATGGCAGGGTAAAATCATATAATCTGATTGGCTCTTATTTATGTGTAAAATAGTTTACATTGGTTAAAAAAAAAAAAAAAACTGCTCAGCAGTGAAGTCTGCAACACAGATCAATGGGCATTTGGAACACAGTCATTTCAGTTAGCCCTCTACTGCCAGAGCTGATCTTCCGCCACAAACATGGCTGCTACCTTTACATGTTTAATACAAAAAAAAATTCAACTGGGTCGTAAAAATAAAACTAATTAAATGCAGTTTCCTGATCACACTCTCCTTGCATACATAAACAAATTAGAAACCATTAGTATTGTTTATAGTTTTCAAAACAACTGTTTCTTTGCTGGCAGTCAAAATCCCCTTCTATCTTTAAAGAGGACAGGAAATCATTTCTAACCAGCAGCTGTTTATGTAAGCATTAATCCACGACAAAGGTGGCATCTAATGGGGAGTTAATGCATGGTTGGGGCCAGGGTGCGAAATTCCTATACGTAGGTGCCCAAGGGCATGTACTATTGCCTCAGGGACACCTACTGTTGTGTAATACATGCCCACTTGGGCAATTCTAAGGTAATTGTGTGAGCTCCAGTTTTTTTTTTTTTTTTTTCTCGCTTGTTTGCTTCACTTTTTTTTTTTTTTTTTCTCTCTCAGGGTTCACTGTCCAGGCGGGGAGCCATCGGGACGGAGAAGCAGCCTGGAGAAGCGCAGGCGCAACAGCTAAACCGCTAATGCCAAGAAGAGCCGATCACATCGTGTTCTTCATGGCATCAGCTGACATGCTGAGTCCCGACTCCCAAGGAAGAGGGTCTAAGCGCCAATGCCATTCTGTCTCTTGGAGGTGCAGAGACAGGTCGACTCATCGTGTGGTAGCGTTGTTGCTGCCTATAGTATAGTATAGTAGTTCGAACTTCAGTTCCACTTTCTTGTTATTGGGGGAACAAAGCTCTTTTAAGGGCTGCCCAGCCTGCCTGTGTTTTTGAACCTGAGAGGCTCTGAGTCTGTGCGGAGGCGGAGTTAAGCAGGAGGGGACGGGTGCAATCGGGATCAATAAGCAGTCTAAATTATACTAAATGAACCAAAAGCTCTTTTATAGAGCTGTGTATTGTTACTTTTTTTATTGAACCTGAGTGCACTGTGCGGGACTTAATTGGGGAGAGGAGTGAGTTTTTGAGAATGTGACTCATCGTGGTGTAGTTGCTGCCTTCCTACCCCATTGCAATCGGTAATTTATCAGTCTAACTTAAACTAAAATAACCAAAAGCTCTTTTAAGGCAGAAATTTGAAACAACACGGAGGAGAGCATTAAGTTTGGCATTTGAAAGTTGGGGGGCAAAATCAGTGGTGACACGTGGAGGGGGCTGGGGTATCTGAGACATATTACCTCTGGAAGCACTTTCTGCACTGCAGACAGTGAAGCAAGCTGAATTTAGCAGTCTAATTGCATAAGATAGACAATCATGGGTGTAGCCAGGCATACTCCAAGTACTCCATGGTGTGCAATTTTATTTAAGGGGTAGCAAATAGGCTCTGAACTGCTTTCTTTTCCATGAAAACAAAGAAAATGCTGAACCTTTCTGTAATTTTATTCATAGGAGTCAAAACTAGATGGACTGGTCACTAATACTGTCTTTGCATCTCAAGGACAATACAACTTTACAGGCTCTGGGCTGGTATGTGGGTGCCTTAGGAGCAATGCATGCACTTGTATTTACCCATGCAAGGCAAAACCATTGTAATGAGATACAAAAGTTGTATTTATTGTGCCAAATGAGGCAACAAACACAGTCCTGTATACATTTGTATATTGTATGGCTACACCTCGGGAGGGGTGCAGCAGTGAGTCCACTTGGTGTGCAGATCTGAAATCCCTGGCTACACCCCTGTAGACAATAACTTGCTAGTAGCTACTGCTACCTTAGCTTGTTGTACATAATATTTTGCTGAAATTACAGCAAGAGGCAGAAAGTGCAGAGCATAAAGAGTCAGTCGAGGGACCATTAATTATGACTTGCAGGCTGCAACAGTCTGAATTTATCAATATATATTAATCTTGAGTGCCTGCTTTCCTCAATACAGTAAAACATTTTGTTATTAGTATTACTAATGCTTGCCCTCCTATACCTAACCAAACCTTACCCAATTGAAGCTATCTGGCCATCAAATCAAAAAGCTATTTATACCTTGGCATGGGAAATTAGCATTCTATTTTGGGAAGTTCAAGTCATTAAAAAGTTGAGAAGGGCTACTGTCTGTGAGGTGCCTTTACTGCCTTTCTCTTAGTTTGAAGGCTGACCTTGAAGCACTGAAGCAGTAAGATAAGACTAAAAACGTTTAGTCTCATCATTATATTTACAGTCTACAGACTCAGTCAAGTTACTGTCTGGGGTGGGGACTTTGAAAAATGTGTACCAAGACTGCTAGAGCTGTTCAGCTGTTTTAACTAATTATTGCTAAGTAAGCTAAAGCTATCAAGCCACAGCTCTCTCTCTCTCTCTCTCTGATCTTATAACAGTTAAACTACTTGTGGCTGAGGTGCCTGGAGTCCATTTTAAACAGGTCTTTTTTTTTTTTTTTTTCCTGTGAAGGGTGTTTGCTACAGCTTGCTATACTTGTGAACTAAATCACAGAAAAGTAATTAAAGAGCTACTGGTAGCCCAGGTAGCTCAAAGCTAGTTAAAAGTCAGTTCTATGAGCTACTACAACTTGTAACTTTTGACCTACCAATCTACTCTGTGGATTGTTGCTTGCTTCACTAAAATTTAAGAAGGATCTCTATTAAAAAAAAAAAAAAATCTATAATCTTTTTTTTTTTACAAGATACTTATAAAAAAAATCTGTCTATAGTATAAAGCTTTTTACAAGCTATGCTGTTATTCACCATCTAAAATCTGAGTACTGTTAAAAAATCTATTAAGCTTTTTAAAAGCTATGCTGTCTAGACTGTGGACTATCTAAAATCTTTATAAAAATCAGGCAGAGACAGTCAGGTTTTCTTAAGTTTATTAAAAAAAAGACAAGACACACTTTTCCTTGCTGCATTTATTAATACTGAGTAACACAAAATTCTCAGTCAGTATTCACAAGTTCAGACACACCATGAGTCTTTTAAATTTGGATTTAAGAAAGCACCTTGAAGAGACTGTGGGAGCCGACTGGATTCCCCAACACCAAGTACTGGTACTAGTACTAGCACTACTACTACAGCTATAACCACAGCACCTCCTTGCCCAGACAATGAAACTGCTGTGATGACCACTGAAGATTTCTCAAGCTACTGCTTGTACTGAAAGCCTAGCTAAAGCCCTGAAAGTTAGAAAATTTCAGGAATCGTGGAAAAAGGGCAGGCAGTGGCTACATATGACACAGATAAATGTGCCATGTTCTGTACATGGTGTCAGAGTTATGATAAAAGCCAAAGCAAAAATAATTTCAGAACTGGATGCAGTACTTTTAGAGTACACATTATCTCAGCACATGAAGTGTCCGTAGCACACAAATGCTGAGAGGGCATACATTGCAAATAAAACAAAAGTTGAGAAAGACAAATAGAGAAATCCATACAATTAATGGAACAAAAGAAATGGATCAAATTTGTAAATTGTTCTATACTGCATATTACGTTGCTAAGACTGAAAGGCCTTTCAGGGATTTTTCTGGGTTGATAGATTTACAAAAAAGAAATCATGGGGATGATGCTATAGTGTGATTACAGTAGTGACAAGCAATGCCGTGTCTTCATTCACTATATTGCCCAAGATACTCAAAGCACTACTGCTAGTCTGCTACAAGACAATGACTTCTTTTCTTTTCTTGTTGATTCCTGCACAGATAAAAGTGTGACTGAGGTGGAGGCATTTATATACGTGTTTTGAAAATGGCCTACCTGTAACAAGATTTCTTGCACTAAAACCAGTCAGTGTCCCTAATTCAGAAAGCATTTTAAATACTGTGATTAATGCTTTAGAGGGTGAAGGTGGTTTAAAGGATGGTGGTTGGAAACATAAGCTGATAAGTGCGGCATCTGATGGTGCTGCTGTAATGTTGGGAGCACTTCAGGTGTCCTTAGTCGAATAAAGCAAGATTTCCAGTGCCCACACCTCATTGACATACACTGCTGTGCACATCGTTTAGAGCTTGCTGTAAAGGATTCTTTCAGTGACTGTCCTTTTACAAGTCATTAGAACAACTTCTGCTGAACATTTACTCGTTTTACCACAGGTCACCAAAAAGTTGGAAAGGCCTACAGGAAGCAGGATCCCTTTTAAATATTAATGTGGTCAAACCAGTTAACACTGGTGGCACTAGGTGGCTTGCACATAGAGAGCAGGCCATTTCTGCCCTTGAAAGGAACTGGGCTGCTTTGGTGCCTCACCTCGAACATGTGTCACTGACAAACAAGCAGGATCATGGCCAAAAGCACTAGGAATACTTAAAGTGCTTAAAACTTTAAAGTGTGTTATATACATGAACTTTCTGAAAGTGTTTTTGGTTACTTATCTGCTCTTAGTCTGTGCTTTCAGCAAGAGGATGCCACTGTTGAAAAAGTTCACAGCAGAGTAAAGCACAATTCAGAAACTAAATGGTCTCTCAGATCAAAAACTCTTCACCGCATAACCCTTACATCTGTAAATGAGAACTTAACTCAGTACAACAGTGTTGACTTAGCTAATGAAACTAGCAGGCACAGATCAGGTTCTCCTTCAGACATTGTAGAAGCCACAATTTCAGAGATCAAAAAATTCTTCAGAAAACATCACAGCACATTGAATCTCGCTTTCAGTCCTTCACGACCAATAAAGTGCTACTAGCTGCAAGAGCTTTAAATTTTCAGTCTGGCCAACATCCACAGAGGCACTTGAAACATATGGATCAAGCAATTCAGACAATTGTTGATCACTATAAAGTGGTCCTAGAGTCTCGTGGAGTTGATGTTACTTTAGTACTGCTGGAGTGGCTAGACTTAAAAAAGCACGTACTTCACTTGCTGTCTGTTGAAAGTTGTAAGTCTCTGAAATTGTGGCAGAAAGTGATTCTTGTGGATGTGCAGGATCAATAATTTCGAAATGTGCTGGCCACTGTCAGAATCATTCTCCTGATTCCTGTTCACACTGCTGCTGCAGGCGAGGCTTCTCTCTGATGGGAAGAATAAAAAATGACTGGAGGGTTGGATTACGCCCAGACACCCTACACGACCTAATGTCTATATCTCTGAATGGACCCCAGCGTAGTGACTATAACCCTGAAGGTGCCATATCACTCTGGTGGAAAATGGCAAAGAAGGCCCACTACCAAAGCTTATGGCTCTAGAACACTGTCACTGCATGCTGCTTCTGCCAGCCCTAGTGGTGGTGATGAAAGCAAAGTGCTTGGTCCAGTGAAGATGGCGTCTAAAATTATGTAAACTAAAGGACTGACATGTAAATAGTTTGTTGGCATGTACATTTCTTCTTACATGCCCAAGTGGGCATAATACTTTTTCACCAATTTCATGCCCTGGTTGGGGCCGTTGTGGCACGAGGCACAGGCCTAGTGTGTACAATCGGACCAACCATGGATTAACTCCCATTAGATGCCACCTTTGGAGTGGAGTAATGCGCTTTAACATGGTCTTCTATCGGTTTGGATGTGACACATCTGTTTCTACTACTGTAATCAAAGAGACCAAGACACTATTGAAGTTATACAGTTCAGTTTACTGTTAATTTTAACACTAATGCTATACTCTTACATACACTTCTGGATACTTTGCACTATACCACTTTGCACTCTACTACATTCCTCTGTTGGTTAACGATTGGTATACATATTTTAACATTTCTAACGGCTATTTCTTTGTTATGCTCGTTAGGAGGACCTGATTGTCTCGTTTTACTCCTTTGCCGTGAACTTTTCTCTCATTTGCATACAGCTTTTTCTGCTTTCTGCCCATATGCTGCATTTTTTTTTTAACCTGTCATGGTTCTCTTTGCACTAATCGCTGCATTCCATGTTACATTTGCCCAGTCGTCTGTTTCCTCTATAGATTCTCCTCTATAACTGAAGCTCATTGTGCTATATATGGTGAGCGTCTCGAAATTAAATGCACTTCCGGTTGCTCGCTATCTTCCTCTGTGTTGCACTCTGTTGCATCCTGGCTTGTGCTCTTTGCCTACTTGTTCATGTTTCTGGCTCTTGCTCTTCAACACTGTTCTCCTCTATCTCATGCATTGTGTGCCAGGTATGTCCTTCTCTTCTGTTTCTCGGTCCGTTTCTGCTGTCCTAGTCTCGTTCTCTAGCACTTCTTTCTCCTACTACCTGTCGCCCTGTACCAAGCTGAATGTTAGTACCCATTTCTGCATTTCTCACTACCTCTTCCTCCTTCACTATTACACCTTCTGTTCTACTGTCGTCTGTTCTACTTGTCCTACTGTTCATTTAGCCTGCCTACTTGCTCTTACTAAACTTGATTTCTACCCCTTTTACATTTTGTTTTCTTCCTGCTACTTTCCCCTGTGGCTGCGTCGTGTACTTCACAAGCAACACGGCATTATCATGCCATAATGCCGTGTTGCTCTCCAGTCACATGATGCCTTTCCACCACTTATTTTCCTGCTTTGTGTCCTTCATTTACAAACATTCTAACATATGAAATTTGCCAGCAGATAAAGGCCTAGAGGTCTATCAAGTCTGCTCGAATGTGTGCTAGCACCCATCATTCTGCAGCTGCCCTCCCTCCCACCTTCCCTTCATTAACCCTCCCTTGTCCTGTCCCATCCTCGTTTGAAGCAGTCCACTGTTCTGCATACCACTTCAGCAGGTAGCGATTCACCCAGCCACCACCGTGTGTGTGTAAAAAAAAAAAAAAAAAAAAAAAAAAAGATCTCCCATCCTCTCGTGAACCTTCCTTGCTCCAGTCTCATATCGTGGCCCTCCCTCCCTTACTTTGAACAGACCCTCTGTACCTGTCTTGTTTATTCCTTTCATGTATTTGAAGGTTTCAATCATGTCACCCTGTCTCTCCTCTCCTCTAGTGAGTACATGTTCAACTCCTTCAACCTCCTCTCGTATAAGTCCTCCAGCCCCTTGATCATCTTTGTCGGCTCTGCTGCCCCCTCCAGTAACCAATGTCCCTCTTCAGATACAGGCGCCAGTACTGCATGCAGTACTCAGGTGTGGTCTAACCAATGACCTATACAGTGGCAGAATCACCTCCTCCCTCCTCGAGGATATACCCCTTCCAATACAACCCAGCTTTTTTGTGGCCTTTGCAGCTGCCTTCCTACATTGTGCCGAGTTGTTCATTGACCCTGTAATCCTTCTCAGATCCTTCTCCTCCTCTTTCTGGGCTAGCTGCACTCCCCTAGCTGGTAACTCCTCCTTGGGTTCTTCATCCCAAAATGCAGCACCTTGCACTTTTTGGCATTAAACCCAGTTGCCAGCTGTCTGACCAAGTTTCAAGCTTTGCCAGATCATCCTGCAACCCCTGCCATCCCCTAGGTAATCCACCACAGCGCCTACCTTGGTATCATCAGCAAACAGACTGATCTTGCTCTTGATGTCCCATGATATGTCTGCAATGAATATCCCAAACACTAGTCCCAACACGAGCCCTATGAAACACCGCTCGTCACTGCCCTTGGGTGTGAGAGCTCCCACCACCACCACCCTCTGTTGCCTTCCTGCAGCCAATTTCCTACCCATCTCACCAGCTTTGCCCCGCCCTGTGCCTACTAACTTCTTCCCAGCCTTCCATGTGGCACTGAGGTCAATGCCCTTACTGAAGTCAGATACAGGACATCCACTGCATAGCCCCTGTCCAGTTGCCTAGATTGCCCAGTCATAGAACTCGACCAGGTTGGTTTGGCAGGATCTGCCAGTGTGAAGCCACTGCTGCTGTTCTGTAGTCCTTTGGCCTCTAGGAGGGCCACCAGCCTCTCCTTCAGGATAGTCTCCATTAACACCCACGATGGATGTGAGGCTCACTGGTCTGTGGTTTCCTGGTTCATCCTTGGGGCCTCTCTTGTGGAGGGCACCACATGAGCCATCCTCCAGTCTGAGGTACACACCTGAATGTAGTGAGGCATTAAATAGGTCTGCCAAAGGTCCTGCAAGGACCTCTGCCACTCCTTCAGTACCCTGGGGTGGATGCCATCTGGGCCTGGTGCCTTGTCCACCTCGGTGCCTTCAAACCCTCTTGAACTCTGCTCTCCATGATTTCCCATCTGTCACCACTTCCCACCCTGCTTCTGCCATTTCTCCCACCTTGGGTGTCACCCCTTCTCTTTAGTAAATACTGAGCAGAAGTACTCATTTAGTGCTTCCGCCTTATCGCACCTGCTTTCACTCAACCCTCCTCCTTCCTAATCCTTACTATGTGGTCCTTACAGCTGCTTTTCTCCCTGATGTACTTAAAGTCCTTCTCCCTTCTTAATGCCTTGTGCCAGCCTGAGTTCCGTAGATTGCTGGCTCCCTTACTGCCTTTGTCACTTCCTTCGATTCTGTCAAGTACTCCTCTCTGTCCTCCCCTTCCCTGTTTTCTTGTACTTCCTAAAGCAACTCTTTTCCTTCTTACCTTTTCCATG